>BTPG01000007.1:152670713-153224642 GCA_036245525.1 Semisulcospira habei
ATTAGATTAGATAGATAGATAGATAGATAGATAGATAGATAGATAGATAGATAGATAGATAGATAGATAGATAGATAGATAGATAGATAGATAGATAGATAGATAGATAGATAGATAGATAGATAGATAGATAGATAGATAGAGGTGGCCTCGGTAAAGAGTAGCGATCGTGAACTTGGACGGTTTTTACATGGAAAAGACGTCCAAGAACTACATAACTGAAATTAAAACCGCTGAATTTTTGGAGAGATCCCGGCGGAGGACACCTTGAATTTCAATGTCGGCGAAACTGAGGCGATCTCCGTGACTCCAACAGAATAAGTGATTTGGGGAAAATACATACCGAGTACAGAGTTATGAAGGAATCCGTCCTCCGACGCTAAATCATTGCACCAGTCCAAAGCAATGATAGCCGATAGACACTAACAACATCGTGATTTGCATTTAGTTATAATAACCTCAGTTTATTCATATTTCTCCTTAGCTCAGTAGGTATTGCCCGCATGCAGTCTTAAATCACATGCAGGATTTGACCGTTGCCGTGAAAAGGCTGAAAATCACAATTTCAAACGTGGGAAAGGAAGGTCTCGGCGTCAGTAGTTACCAGACTTTGCAGCCGTGAACTAAAGATCTGGGTCAGGCTACTGCTCTGGGTGTGTTTACAGGTCAGTGCTGACAGGCCGTAGACCCACCCACCCCCCACCCCCACCCCTCCCCGGCCCGGCATTCAGTGAAACCAGATGGGAGGCGGCGCGTGCCGTCCCTATCAAGAGGTGGTCTGTCAACAAAAGGGCTACTGGGACGCTATATAGGAGCTTGTGATGATAGCAGCTTTGACTAATGCAAATCCACTGCGCCACCGCGTGTGTGCCACGCCTATACTAAGCTCAAGACAATATACAAGGGTGGAAACGAAGACGCCCACGAATCAACGAAGCACTGTGATTCCAGAGCAGTTTTCAACCCTCAAAGCAATCATACGCCTAAACCTCGAACTGAACAGACTAGGTAGATATTTTGCCACAAATCTATACCAGTCTTGTCCTCCGATCAAAACTGATAGTTTAATATCACGGCTTTTTGCACAGTCAAGCATGATCCATGGCAGACATCCGAGTCAGGGTTTTAGATGAGGCAGGAAATACGCCGCAAGCTCATTTTTCATTGGTTTATGTAAATTAGCATACCCAAATGGCATGTCGCCCAATCAGGTATAAAGTTATGTCCATATCGCTAAGCAGGGTGATGTCACACACACACACACACACACTGGCTTGCGTTAGGGACACACTCGCGGAGCGTCTTGTACACCCACCAAAGCATGTAAATCCAAGGAAATGGGAACATTCTTTTTTGATATATTTTTTGAATTTTCAATGAAAGATAATGCAGAAACAACCCTCAGAAAAACTGGGTGTCTGACTTTGTCACCCAGAATTTTACACACACACACATTTTTCATAAGGATGGTTGTTACGATTGTGGTTGTGTTGTCCTGTGAGAGCATGCATGTGTTAATCATTGGAAACGATCCGATATTTATTTGAGCTATCATGGTTACGATTCACGTACCTTTTCAGTGAGTTTCTTTATCGTTCGTGCATGATAGCGGATTTGGCTTTGTTATGATACGTTAATTTTAGTCCAGAAGCTTCTAGAAAAGTCGCATGGAGAAGAGCGGTTGATTGTTGTTTTGCGTAGATTAGTTGACAATGAATCAAAACGTTCGAGCAATATCGCGCTGTCTAGTGACCTCGTACATGCGACGTAAAAGAGTAAGCAACATTTTTGTAACACAGTAGCAGAGATGCTAGTCATCGTTGTTTACTGTGCGCGTGAAATGAGCAGCCGTTCTTTGCATGTTATGAAAGTTCGTGAACGGTCTGCCATACTTTTGTTTGTAATCATTACACACTGGAATTTGGGGCTGAAATGAGCAGCCAAACTTTTGTAGACTATTTTAGTTTATTCCAGAAAGTTCTTCTTTTATTAATATTTATGAGTTTCAGTTACGTGTTCCATTCTGATTGATTGCGTTGTGTAAATTCGGTGGATTTTTCTGGAAAGTTGTTTTACTATAAAAGTTGGTGCTAGGAAGCATGTGTGCACATTGTCTTGCATTGTCAGTTGTAGGGACACACAGTTTAGCGTAGGTACGTGGCCCGTGTAGGGTGTACATTGTGAGAGACGCAGTATAACGGTGGTGTACGTTGTATGAGAAACGTTGTGTCGCCAGTGTGGACATTTGCAGAAGAGACTTTGTATCAGTGTTGGTGCATTTGGAAATGCATTGTGTGGAGATCACATCGCTGAATTAAAATATTGTTGGAACTGTTACTCCAGTATTGTCTACATCCTTAAGCCACGTGTGACGGGTTGCAGCTGAATGAAGTTTATTTAAAAGAACCTTACTTTCGTGCGTCTCGTGTGTTTATCATACTACGACTACGACCCAACCACGTAACAATGGTAAAGAAGAAGTCACCCATTTCAGGGGTTTTGTGCACACACACACACACACACACACACACACACACACACACACACACACACACACACAAACACACACACCGCACACACACACACACACTCTCACTCACTCACACACACACACACACACACACACACACACACACACACACACACACACACACACACACACACACACACACACACACACACACTATGATGATAGTCCGACTGACAGAGGTTCAATAAAGCCCCCCGTCACGGTGGCCGAAGTACGGCAGGCTGTTTCAGCCAGGGGACGCAATTCATCGAAAAATTAAAAGAGTAAAATTTAAGCTAAGTTGCTTGCCTTAGTGAGGTGAGGTTGGGTCCGACTGATGGTCGATCATGCGCGTACAGTACGTTTCCCCCGCGCGTTTCAGGTGACTTTGTGACCACTCGGCGTGCCAAGTGTGGGTGGCAAACTTGTTTTGTCGCTCACGTCTTGCCGTAGGCCACGGAACACAGAGCCGTTTCTGTACTGTCCAGTCTTTTAGTCTTAGTCAGTCCCATTCATCCCCTAATTTTTAATCTCCTCAACATCAATAAAAAACAAAAGAACAACACTACAGCCTACCAGCTGCACATTTGCCATGCACAAAATACGAAAAAAAAAAAAAAAAAAAAAAAAGAATAAACAAACAACACCCCCCCCCCCCCCTCAACTAAAAAAAACAACAAACCCCAGCAAACTGATTACTTACCAACCCCACACCCAAGCACTACCACTGGGCATATACTTTTTGACATCACCCTATTTTACCCCACACCCAAGCACTACCACTGGGCATATACTTTTTGACATCACCCTATTTTACCCCTACCGCGATTTTTCGTCACAGTAACGATTTCTGTGGGGAAAAAAACTCAGCGCGTTCCCCACGAATGTGGCTACTGTGAAGAGAATCCTAGCCGAGAGACATTTTTCTAAGTTTTTAGGTTGGCCCTTTTCATTTTGGGATTTGGACAAAGTTTCGATAAAAGGTCGCAGTGCGCACGCTATCCCAGCAATACACCACCACCCCCCTTACCCATTCCACAACATGACAACCCCTTGGCATACACTTTTTGACACCCTATTTTACGCCTACATAAAGAATGGACCGAACTCGAGATGTCAGACTTGCTTGCCACCGCCCAAAATAGAACTCAGTGGAGAGCACTGTCTGTTGCTGCTGCCTTTCAGTCCCCCCAACGCCCAGTTCGGGCAAGGGACTGATGATGATGATGATTTACGCCTACCGCGATTTCAAGTCACAGTAACGATTTCAGTGAGAAAAAAACTCAGCGCGTTCCCTACGAAAGCAGTTACTGTGAAGAGAATCCCAGCCCAGAGAAATTTTTTCCAAGTTTTTCGGTTGGCCCTTTTCATTTTTTGGATTTGGACAAAGTTTCGAGTCGGGACCTGACCGCAAGCCTTTTACTTTTGTTGTCCGCCGATGTTTCACGGCAGGTCGGTTTACATTTTCTTCACTTTTTTTTAAATAAACAAGTTTTGCGGGTGGCCCTTAAGTTACATTGTCTACACTATTCCATGCACCATTGTTCAGACAACGCGACTGCTTTGAACACTAATTTCTTCAAAGTAAAGTTTTACGATGTGCCGCCGACCACACACAACCATTCTCTCTCTAGCTCGAGCAAGCCGACCGACCCTCGAAACTTGCTTGTGACCACCACACGAGCAAACTGAACCCAACAGCTTCGCATCGCATCGTACCTTCTCCGGACCGTCGCGTGCCGCGAAACAAAAACAAACCCGGGTACCTTCTCTCTTGGACGCGCCTATAACGGCAAGACGTGCCACCCACACTTCGCACGCCGAGCGGTCACCAAGTCGCCTAAAACTGGGCATACACTTAATAATAATAATAATAATAATAATTACGGTATTTATAATGCGCTTATCTTATAATAATTATAACTCTAAGCGCGCACTCACAACTCGCACACGCATGCGCACGCTTTAGACAATGACTCACGTAACACAAATAGTGAAGATACATTACGACGGTCAGGTTGGGCTGGGGAGTGTGGTGATATAGTGCTAGAACTGTTGAAAGAGATGAGTTTTGAGGGCAGACTGGAAGGAGGAGAGCGAGTGTTTCTGACGGAGAGAGAGTGGGAGAGTGTTCCAGGTGGTTGGACCGTATACTGAGAAAGAGCGGGGGCCGAAAGTGCTGAGTTTGGTGCGGGGGATGAGGAGGCGGAGAGGGTCAGAGGCGGAGCGGAGGGAGCGGGGAGGAGTGTAGGGGTGAAGTAAGTTGGAGAGATACGCAGGAGCGTAGTTGTTCAGGGATTTTTAGCAGAGAGACAGAATCTTGTATTGGATGCGTTGGGTGATGGGGAGCCAGTGAAGGAGCTTGAGCAGGGGAGTGATGTGGTCGGATTTTTTCTTTCTGAGGACGAGGCGGGCAGCGCTGGAGAGTGAGAGTGGTGGAGTGAGGAAGGCCAGAAAGGAGAGTTGCAGTAGTCGATGCGAGATAAGATGAGAGAGACAGCGAGTTTGGTGGCAGCTTCGGTAGTGAGGTATTTTCTGATCTGACTGATGCGGCGGAGGTGGAAATAACATGCCTGGGCCGTGGCGGAGACGAAGCTGGTCATGGAAAGAGAGGAATCGAGGATAACGCCAAGGTTCTTGACCGAGTCAGAGAGGGAGATGGGGGTGCTGTCGAGTTGAAGGTGGAGAGAGGGAGAGAGCTGGGAAAGTTTCTGGCGAGTGCCTACCAGCATGGCTTCCGTTTTGTCGTCGTTCAGTTTGAGCTTGTTTGCTGTCATCCAGTTTTTCACGTCCTCATAGCAGTCAGCCGTGCGAGTCAGTAGTGTCTGAGTGTTGTCGAGTTTGTCTTTGTCTAGTAGTTGTGAGTCGTCAGCGTAGAGGTGGTGGTGTATGTGGTGAGACTGGATGATGTTGGACAGTGGGGAGATGTAGAGTGTAAAAAGGACCGGGCCCAGGACGGACCCCTGAGGAACGCCGCAGGAGAGCCTGACTGGGTTGGAGGAGACGCCGTCGATGGTGACGGACTGCTGTTTGTCGGAGAGGTAGGAGAGAAACCAGGAGTGAGCAGAGTCAGTGATGCCAAAGGAGTGGTGGAGGCGGTGGGGGAGGATAGAGTGGTCTATGGTGTCGAAGGCGGCAGAGAGATCGAGTAGCGTAAGAAGGGAGATGTTGCCCGAGTCAGTGGAGAGAAGCAGGTCGTTTAGGATATGTAGAAGGGCAGTTTCAGTGCTGTGATGTTTGCGATAGGCAGACTGGAAGGGACTGAGGAGGTTGTTGTCGGCGAGGTGGAGGTTGAGTTGGTTGAGGACGACCTTCTCAAGAAGCTTGGACAGGAAAGAGAGATTGGAGACTGGGCGGTAGTTCTTGAGTTCGTTTGGGTCAAGGTTGTGTTTTTTGAGGAGAGGACGGACGATCGCGGACTTGAAGATATCGGGGACGGAGCCATTCTCTAGAGATCTGTTGATGATGTCAGTAATGAAGGGCAAAAGTTTTGGGAGGCCGTCCTGGTAGAGGGAAGCTGAGAGGGGGTCTAGTTCGCAGGTTTTGAAAGGCATGGACTTTATGGTCTTGAGGACTTCATCCTGAGAGACGGGGCGGAAGGACGAGAGGGGAGTGCCGGAAAAGGGGGTGTCAGGGAGGCAAGGCGAAGAAGGCAGAGTGTCGAGTGTGTTGCGCAGAGTTTGGATTTTGTCGGAGAAATAGGAGGAAAGGGCGGACGGAAGTTCTTCTTTGCTGTGTGTGTTGGGAAGAGGAGAGTCTTTAGAAGTGCCTAGGAGTGTATTCATGGTAGCGTAGAGGGTTTTGGAAGAAGTGGATTCCAGGATTTTGTTTTGAAGGTGTTTGCGTTTGGAGTCGGAGATCATTCTGCAGACTTTGGATCTGGTGGTTTGGAAGATCTCTCTGTGAACGGTGAGGTCGGATGAGCGCCAGCGGCGTTCCGCTTGTCGACACTCGCGCTTGGCCTCGGCTATGTCGTCAGTGAGCCAGGGGGAGGGGAGTCGGTTGGGTATGGAGCAGGTGGTGACAGGGGCATGGGTGTCTAGAAGTTTTCGAAGGGAGGAATCGAAATGGGATGCAAGATCGGGAGAGGAGGTGGGGTCCAAGAGAAGGTCGACAGCTTCGTCGAAAAAGTTCTCTCGGTTGACAGATTTTAGTTTGCGACGAGAGACAAAGAGGTTGGGCTTTTTCGGGGGAGGTAGGTTGAGGGCGACGAGAATAGCGAGGTGGTCGGAGGGAAGCACAGAGGAGGTGTCAAAGTCGAGGAAGAGTTGATTGGAGGTGCGGGTGATGATCCAGTCGAGGGTGTGGCCGAGTCGGTGGGTGGGTTTAGTGATGTGCTGTGTAAGATTGTGGTTAGAAAGTGACGTGCAAAGGCGTTTTGTGTCGGGGTGGTCGGGTTTGTCGAAGTGGAAGTTAAAATCACCAAGAAGGATGTGTTTTCCGGGTCGTGTGCTGTAGTGGTCGAGGAGGAGATCGAACTCGGTGAGGAACATGGAGTTTGTGAGTTTGTTTTGAGAGCTTGGAGGGGGGCGATAGATACATGAGAAGATGAGGGACTGGCCAGGGAGTGTTGCTACGGCCTCGACAGATTCAAAGGAGGGATGAGCAAAAGGGAGAGACTGAGAGAAGGAGAGGTGAGTTGAGAGACAGTCCCTGTAGACGATGGCAATGCCACCCCCTCTGGAAGCACGCGGGAAGGAGGCCAGGCGGTAGCCACTCGGAGTGACGCTGGCGATGATGGGTTCATCGCCAGCTGAGCGGAGCCACGTTTCGGTGATCACGACAACATCTAGGTCATTGTCTAGGATGAAATCTGAAATCACGTCGGCTTTGCCATCTTTGCAGACAGACTGTGCATTGAATAGACACAGTTTTAGGTTGGATGAGCCAGAAGAGGAAGATGGAGAAGAAACGGACGAAGAAGAGGACAAAGGAAGAGGAGGGTGGGGAGGGGGGAAAGAGGATGGAGGGGGGAAGGAGGGATGAGGGGGAGAGAGGGGGGGAGGAGGAAAAGACGGGGAAGGAGAACCGGCCAAGAGAGAGGATGCGAGAGAAGGGTGAGGGGTAGAGGGGGGAGGAGGAGGAAGGGGAGTAGGAAAAGCTGAGGTAGAGGGAGGGGGAGGGCGAAGGGGAGGAGAAAGGGGCGAGAGGGGACGAGGAGGAAAAAGCAGGCGAAGGAGAAGGGGTGAGGGGAGGAAGGGAGAGGAGGGCGGGGGAGGGGGCGGCCAAGGAAAGCAGGGAGCAGTAGATGAGCAAGAGAGGAAAGGAAATGGGAGAAGAAGGAAGGGAGGTGGAGAAATCGAGGAGGCAGGGGGAGGCGGAAGGGGTGGGAGGGCATAGGAAAAGGGGAAGAAGTGTGTGGTTGTGTTTGTGGTGGTGAGTCCCGCCTTTTGCTAATTCCGCCTCTGTGGCCTCTCTTTCGCGATCGGATGCCGCGTAAGGCATCTGAAACACTGTCAGCGACACCGGCCGGGCAGTAGGTGGCGTGGCGACGTAGAGATAGCAGTTGTTGGCGTGTGTTTTTGACATCACCCTGCTGTGAAGAGTGTGATGAAGCTCTATGCTTGTGCATAGTGCTCGCACAATAGGATTAGTACGGTACGGTTTTTGTTAACGGTTTGTTTGTGCCGAAAGTTCGTGGGGCCTGCTGCCCATGTGGAATCTGTAAGACATGGTTAGCACGGGATTTTTTAGTGAGTTCTGTTTAGTGAGTTTTAGGCAAAAGCTGTCTGTCAGAGGTCTAGTTTGGTTAGTGCGGGCTGTTTTGTCGTATGGAACGGTTGTTGAGTTACTTAGCCCGCATTCCAAGACTCTGAAGCCTAGATTTCAGGTATGTTTCTATAAACGTAGTATTGATAGTTGTTTAGTTAAAGACAGTATGCGTGGTAAGATTAATGTGGTTGTATAGCGGTGTTCCGGTTTGGTTTAGTTATAGTATGTTTAGAATTCGGTGAAGTAACCGGTGTTTCTGTATACAGTTGTTTACCGAGTTAGATGACTAAAGGAATATGAAGTGTGTATGTCTAAGCCGCTAGGAAGATAGTACGTGGTTGGTTAAACATAGTCTTTTCCAGTGTATAGAGTAAGGTATAGCAAGAGTGTCGGTTAGGCTATAGTCTGTTTCAAGATAGTGACAGAGATATGGGGTGATACGAAAATAGTTTATGAAGCACGTGTGTGTGTGTGAATGAACGTGTGGGTTATTTGTATCAGCCAGGTTACATGACGTTTCTCATTGATCCAATATGTTGTGTGTTTAGCAAGTGTTACGTTGGGACTTTTGTCTATTCAGAGTTCTTGTAACGAGAGTGGAAGACGGACGCCAAGACGTCGAGTCGCAGGTGGGACCTACGTGAGGTCATCCCTCCAGCTCTTCTGAGTGATTCTGACTGGGACCAAGACACCCAAGTCCAAGTGAAAACTGAGTACCGTACGAGAACGAGGACGTCCGTGCCCGAAGAGACAGGACAGCAATCAGCGTACGACGAAGGACTTTCACGCCTAGACGTGAGAAGGACCAACGTAACCAGACAACAACATCAAACAGGTTGGAGGCAATGTGAGACTAAGACCTAACCTGGCAAAGATACTGTGATACGTGTGTGGTGTGATAGTAGAATATTGTATATAGTTGATAGTCATTTAAGTCATTCTTTTTCATTTATACTGTATAAAGGTTACTTTAGAAAGGGAGCCCGTGTGTTTGTTTTACCGCATGAATGCGCCCGTCTGAGTCAGTGGCGGTGTATGCGTCTGTTGCGTGAGAGTCTGTGCGTACGACTGTGGGCAAGTCTGCGTGCGTTTTAGCGGTAGGTTAGAAGTATTTGCGGGCGATAGTGAGTAGCAATTTTAGAGTGGGATTTGTTGCTATGTGCATGTTGTTGTGTTAGATTCCCCTCTCCGATTCTAGGGGGTAAGATCCGTTATTTCTGTAGTTTTCGGGATCTTACGAGGAGTTAGTTCTTGTTTCTTCCTTTTGTATAGGTAGTATTCTTTTTCCTTGCTCTTCTTTCTATCGTTTTTATTTTTCGTTCCATCTGGACGTCAAAGTAGGTCACTGTTTTCTCCATAGTTTGTTGATTTTTTTGTAAGTTCTCATTTTAAGTTTTGCCGTTGATTTGGTTGTGGTATTTGTTTTTTTACGTGCTCAAGTTTGGGAAGTTGTAGTAAATATGGAGGTAGACCCGGTGGAGGCTTACATTAAACAGGGTGAAAGGTTAGGACTTAGGGATGATAAGCTTTTTGACTATGTGGAGAAGTGTAGGGATAGAGAAGATAGGGTGAGGGACTAGAAAGAATTAGAAATTCGTAGACTTAGAGAGGAGAAAGAGTTGGAAATGCAGATACAGAGGGAGGAGAAAGAGCTAGAAATTCAGAGAGAGAGAGAAGAGAAAGACAGAATACTTAAGAAAGAGGAAATGGAGCTAAAGAAGAAAGAGTTAGAAGCTCAGAGAGAGCGAGAAGAGAAAGAAAGAGTCCTAAAGGAGAAAGAGTTAGAAGCTCAGAGAGAGCGAGAAGAGAAAGAAAGGGTCTTAAAAGAGAAGGAATTAGAAGTACAGAGAGAAGAGAGAGCGTTTCAGAGAGAGAAGGACGAGAAGTCTCTAGCGTTTCAGAGAGAGAAGGACGAGAGGGAACATGCGTTAAGAGAGAAGGAACTAGAGTATCGGAGGGAAGAAAAGGAGAGAGATAGAGAGGTGCAACTACAGTTAGCTCGAGATGCGGGATCTAGACCAGATAGTGATTCAGTAGGCCGAGGCATACGCAATTTTCCTAAACTGCCAATGTTTAAAGAGTCCGTGGACTCTATTGACGCTTTTTTGTGTCGTTTTGAGTCTCATGCGCCGGCGTTGCGTTGGCCTCCTGCCAACTGGCCCGTTTTGCTTTCATCTGTGCTTGAGGGTCAGGCCTTGAGTCTTTACCATAGTTTGACCGTTTCGGGGACCATAGATTATGAGACTTTGAAGGAGTGTCTCTTGCAGAAGTTCCAGTGTAATGCGGAAGGTTTTAGAGAACGCTTGAGAGCTTGTCGGCCAGAGACAGGGGAATCGTTTATGTCGTTTGGCAAACGGTTGTCCCATTTGCTCGTACGTTGGGTCGAACTGTCAAAGATCGACCACACGTACGAAGCATTGTTCGATCTCATGTTGGCTGAACAGTTCTTTGGGAGCGTTTCCAAGGATCTAGCGGTATTCTTGAGAGAGCGTAACCTCAAGACTACGGACGAGTTAGTGCAGCACGCGGAGGCTTTTCGGATGGCGCATCCTACGAAAAACCTCGTGCGTAGAACCGAGACACCGCCAGTCGGGTTGGTCGCTGCTAACACGTCTGGGGGTTACCGGGGGGTCAATACTTTACGTGGAGGCCAGCGGATTAACGGTAGAGGTACTTTGCGTTTTCGACGCGGTGATCGAGGTATCAGCGATGGCGGTAGCGATCCGTACGCACGTGGAGGGACTTCTTTGCGTGGGTATGGTCGTGGTCGTGTTGCGAGTTCGGACACGCAGTGTTTTTCTTGTCGTGGGTACGGGCACTTCAGTCGGAGCTGTCCGTACTACAGTGCAGGCGCGCAGTATGCTAGTTATCAGGAGCACGGCCATCTGGCTCATCAAGGTCCTAATAGTCCTGGTATGGTGGATGGGGCGGTGCAGCCCACTCCCGTAGCCAGTTTTGCGGTCCCAGTCGGGGAGGAACCACAGCTGGGCGCAGTGTGTTCAGATGACGGAGGTGGTTGCCTACCGCTGGTAGACGGGGTTGTAAACGGATGTCTCGTTTCTGTTCTCCGTGACTCCGGTACAACGACCGCGGGGGTCAGGCGTAGCCTTGTTAGACCAGATCAGTTCACAGGCGAGTCACAGGAAGTAGTTTCGTTCGGAGGGAACGTAGAAATTTTTCCGTTGGCTAGGATAGAAGTTGACACGGAGTTTTTCACAGGTAATCTGGTATCGTGTGTCATCGACGAGCCAGTAATAGACTTAGTTCTGGGTAACATGAAGGGTGTGCAGCCAGTCATCGCTAGAGTCGGAGCGATTGAGCGAGCTCACGTTCCTCGCGGTGCAGTCGCATCGGTCGCGACGGAAGCTCAGAGCAAGCGTGCTCGTGGGCAGAGGGAACGTGTTATTTCCGTCCAGAAACAGGGAATCGGTCAGCGGGTGTGGCCCAATAGTCGGGTTGGTCTGAGACGGCATACTTCTGTTGCGGACAGAAATGCGGCTCAGCACCCAATATTTAGGTAAATCGGAGACTAGGGTCTCGCGATTGTAGGTAGATCGGAGACTAGGATCTCGCCATTGTAGGTAGGTCGGAGACTGGGATCTCGCGATCGTGTGGGCAGTCGTTGGATCTTTTTCATTTCTGGAGGATTTAGCGCGTTAAGTCTGTGTATGCAGTGCGATCCGAGAGTGTACGTTGAGGCTTAAGGCTGTTCTATTTTTGCTTTGTGTTCTAGACTGTTAGTCCTTGTATTCTAGATAGACAGAGTTAGTCCTTTCCTGTTTCGGATAACATTACGTCGAGTAGTCTTAAAAAGAAACTCGGTCGTTTCTTTTTTTTCCCGAGGAAGGGGGAATTGTGATGAAGCTCTATGCTTGTGCATAGTGCTCGCACAATAGGATTAGTACGGTACGGTTTTTGTTAACGGTTTGTTTGTGCCGAAAGTTCGTGGGGCCTGCTGCCCATGTGGAATCTGTAAGACATGGTTAGCACGGGATTTTTTAGTGAGTTCTGTTTAGTGAGTTTTAGGCAAAAGCTGTCTGTCAGAGGTCTAGTTTGGTTAGTGCGGGCTGTTTTGTCGTATGGAACGGTTGTTGAGTTACTTAGCCCGCATTCCAAGACTCTGAAGCCTAGATTTCAGGTATGTTTCTATAAACGTAGTATTGATAGTTGTTTAGTTAAAGACAGTATGCGTGGTAAGATTAATGTGGTTGTATAGCGGTGTTCCGGTTTGGTTTAGTTATAGTATGTTTAGAATTCGGTGAAGTAACCGGTGTTTCTGTATACAGTTGTTTACCGAGTTAGATGACTAAAGGAATATGAAGTGTGTATGTCTAAGCCGCTAGGAAGATAGTACGTGGTTGGTTAAACATAGTCTTTTCCAGTGTATAGAGTAAGGTATAGCAAGAGTGTCGGTTAGGCTATAGTCTGTTTCAAGATAGTGACAGAGATATGGGGGTGATACGAAAATAGTTTATGAAGCACGTGTGTGTGTGTGAATGAACGTGTGGGTTATTTGTATCAGCTAGGTTACGTGACGTTTCTCATTGATCCAATATGTTGTGTGTTTAGCAAGTGTTACGTTGGGACATTTGTCTATTCAGAGTTCTTGTAACGAGAGTGGAAGACGGACGCCGAGACGTCGAGTCGCAGGTGGGACCTACGTGAGGTCATCCCTCCAGCTCTTCTGAGTGATTCTGACTGGGACCAAGACACCCAAGTCCAAGTGAAAATTGAGTACCGTACGAGAACGAGGACGTCCGTGCCCGAAGAGACAGGACGGCAATCAGCGTACGACGAAGGACTTTCACGCCTAGACGTGAGAAGGACCAACGTAACCAGACAACAACATCAAACAGGTTGGAGGCAATGTGAGACTAAGACCTAACCTGGCAAAGATACTGTGATACGTGTGTGGTGTGATAGTAGAATATTGTATATAGTTGATAGTCATTTAAGTCATTCTTTTTCATTTATACTGTATAAAGGTTACTTTAGAAAGGGAGCCCGTGTGTTTGTTTTACCGCATGAATGCGCCCGTCTGAGTCAGTGGCGGTGTATGCGTCTGTTGCGTGAGAGTATGTGCGTACGACTGTGGGCAAGTATCCGTGCGTTACAAAGAGAATCCCAGCCATTCTCGCGCTAGCTCGTGCAAAGCCGACCGACCCTCGGAGCTTGCTTGTGACCAACACACCCGCAAACCCACCAGCTTTGCATCGCACCGTAGGCTGCCGAGTAATTCCACACCATAACAACCAATGGGCATACACTTTTTGACATCACCCTGTTTCACACCAACTGTGATTGCACGCCATCCATGCACCATTGTTCAGACAACGCGCCTGCTTTGAACACTCTGTCTTCAAAGTAAAGTTTTACTGTCGATGTGCCGCCGACCGCAGGTGGGGCTAGAACCATTCTCTCGCTGGCTCGTGCAAGCCGACCGACCCTCGGAGCTTGCATGTGCAGACCACCACCATAACAACCACTGGGCATACACTTCTTGACATGGCCCTGTTTCACACCAACCGTGATTGCACGCCACATGAACGAAAGTCAACGCGTTCTCCACGACTGCAGTTGCTGTAAAGAGAATCCCAGCCATGTAAATTTCCCCACTTTAGCCAACGTGGTAGGCATATCACCGACCATCATCATTTGATTGGCTTGGCTTGACTTCGCGAACGAAGATTTTATAGGAGTTGCCCACGACGTCTGCAGGCTTGTTCGTGGCTGCGGAGGCCAATCCGAGACAGGCAGGTTCGACCGCAGTGGCTGCAGGGGAAGGTATGGCCAGGGTTCTGAGCTGCGGCATCTCTGTTTTTTCTCCTGAGCCGCTTGTCCTTAAGGCTAGCTCTGCGAGAGTCCTCAAAGGAGACAGCTGCCTTGTAAATGGTGGAGCGCCAGGTGTCACGGTCCGCAGCAAGCGAAGACCACTGGTGGTGGTCGATTTGGCAGGCACTAAGTGACTTCTTGAGACAGTCTTTGTATCTCTTCTTTGGTGCCCCTCTGTCACGGTGTCCAGTAGCAAGCTCGCCGAACAGGGTGATCTTTGGTAGGCGATGATCCTCCATCCTGGAGACATGCTCCGCCCAGCGGAGCTGTGTCCGCAGCAGCAAAGCCTCGATGCTCACAGTTTCAGCCTGTTCAAGGACCTCGACGTTGGTGACATAGTCACTCCAGTGAATGCCTAGGATGGTACGCAGGCAGCGCTGGTGGAAGCGTTCGAGGAGTCGTAGTTGGCTGCGGTAGAGGGCCCAAGACTCGGAACCATACAGCAGGGTGGTGAGGACCACAGCTCTGTACACGCTGATCTTGGTGCCTGTTTTCAGCTGTTGATTGTGCCACACCCGCTTGAAAAGTCGCCCGAAAGCGCTGTTCGCTTTTGCCAGCCTGCTGTCAAGCTCCTTGTCCAGCTTGGCGTCCGACGTGATAATGCAGCCAAGGTAAGTAAACTGGTGCACTGACTTTAGTTCAGACTCGCCAATGGTGATGTGAGGAGGGCGATACACTGTCTTCGGTGCCGGCTGATGGAGGACCTCTGTCTTTTTCAGACTGACCTCGAGTCCAAAGAGCTGGGCAGCATCTGCGAAGCAAGACGTGATGCGCTGCAGGGCTCTCTCTGTGTGTGCAACGAGGGCAGCATCATCAGCAAAAAGCAGCTCAACGGCGTAAAGCAGGGCTGCGTGCTGGCACCGACCCTCTTCACCATCTTTTTTAGCATGATGTTGAAGCAGGCCACAGTGGACCTCGATGATGACGATGCAGTGTACATCAGGTATCGTCTCGATGGCAGCCTGTTCAACCTTAGACGACTGCAGGCCCACACGAAAACCCTAGACCAACTGATTCGTGAGCTGCTTTTTGCTGATCATTTGATAGAGACATTTGAAAGAAGCTTCGCGAGCTCGAGGCCATGCGATTGGCGCAAAGGAGTCACCAAAGGACGGGGGCGCCGATCCCTGACTGGTTTTCAACTAATCAAAGCTCTCCGGCTTTCCATGAACGGCGACTCGGCGAGACGAGCGTGTTCTGAGACGATACAACGGGTCAAGCGTTTAACCGATGTGCCGCCGACCGCACGATGGCTAGAACCATTCTCTCGCTAGCTCGTGCAAGCCGACCGCATGATGGCTAGAACCATTCTCTCGCTAGCTCGTGCAAGCCGACCGCACGATGGCTAGAACCATTCTCTCGCTAGCTCGTGCAAGCCGACCGCACGATGGCTAGAACCATTCTCTCGCTAGCTCGTGCAAACCGACCGCACGATGGCTAGAACCATTCTCTCGCTAGCTCGTGCAAACCGACCGCATAATGGCTAGAACCATTCTCTCGCTAGCTCGTGCAAGCCGACCGCACGATGGCTAGAACCATTCTCTCGCTAGCTCGTGCAAGCCGACCGCACGATGGCTAGAACCATTCTCTCGCTAGCTCGTGCAAGCCGACCGACCTTCACAGCTTGCTTGTGACCACGAACCGAGCAAACCCACCAGCTTCGCATCGCACCTTCTCCGGACCGTAGGCTGCCGAGTAATTTCCGTCGTTTGCCGCGAAACACAAAAACAAACCCGTGTACTTTTTCTCTTGCACGCCTACGGGAACCTCGCGCTGGGACCATATGGCGTTGAGGCGCGTCCCCTGGGTGGTGGATAGAAGGTCCCTCGCGAGAGGGGTGCACTGAATGAATAAAGGTGCCGTGAACCAACATGGTCTAAGGGAAGGTGACCCCGACAGAAAACCCCTGGTCCTCCTAGTAAGGGGGTTGGGCGTGGGGGTAGCTTCCCCTCCCTACAAAAAAGGAAATAGCTACAAAAACGCCGACGAAAAGACAAACAGTAATTCCTTTCCTGGAGGAGGAAGGTTCTTCTACTAGAAGACTTATGACGTCCTGTGGTGAAAGCCGGAAGTCTTCGGAAGCCACAGGACCGAGCCGCCTCTCATCTATCCAGGGACACAACCATGGGCACATGGAACGTCAAGACCATGTACCAGAGCGGCAAGGCCGCCCAGATAGCAGCGGAAATGTAAAAGTACAACCTTTCCCTGCTAGGTATCAGTGAAGCCAGATGGACGCAGTCTGGCCAGAAAAGGCTGTTAAGTGGGGAGATGATTCTGTATTCAGGTCATGAAGAGGAGAATGCCCCCCATACAGAAGGAGTAGCACTCATGCTGTCACCAGTGGCACAGAGAGCGCTGATGGGCTGGGAACCTCTTGGGCCAAGAATTATAACAGCAGCCTTTAGAACCAAGAAAAAGCTCAAGCTGAACGTCATCCAGTGTTATGCGCCCACCAATGACAGTGACGAGGAAGAGAAACAAGAGTTCTACGACCGACTCCAGAGTGCCGTGGACAAATGTGCGGAGCGAGACATCACCATCGTCATGGGCGATTTTAATGCCAAAATAGGGGAGGACAACACCGGATACGAAGAGGTGATGGGGAGACAGGGACTAGGCTCGGAGATGAGTGAGAACGGGGAGAGGTTTGTAGACTTTTGTGCTCTAAACCGACTTGTCATTGGAGGCAGCATCTTCCCACACAGAAGAATACACAAAGCAACTTGGGTCTCACCTGACCATACAACAGAGAACCAAATAGACCATATCTGCATTAGCAAGAAATTTAGAAGATCCCTTCAAGATGTTCGAGTGAGGAGGGGAGCAGATGTCGCCTCAGACCACCATCTGCTTACCTTAAGAATGAAGCTCAAGCTAAAGAAAAGCCGCACAGAGACAACAAGAAGACAGCGCTATAATGTAGGCCTCCTGAGAGAAACTGGAGTTAGAGAAGAGTTCAAACTGGTGCTGTCCAACCGGTTTCAAGCGCTACAGGAGCTAGTAAATGAAGAGGAGGCGGTCACCACAGAGCAGCAGTGGAAGGCAGTTAGAGAGGCGCTGAACTCAACCTGCAAAGACACTGTAGGGTTCAGGAAACACCACCACAAGGACTGGCTGTCGGCACAGACCTTGAAGAAGATAGAAGCGAGGAAGCAGAAGAAAGCAGCGGTCAACAACAGTCGCACGAGAGCAGCCAAAGTAAGGGCACAGGGGGAATACTCGGAAGCCAACCGCGAGGTGAAGAGGAGTATCAGGGCAGACAAGAGGGCCTACACAGACAGCCTGGCAGCAGAGGCAGAAAAGGCAGCAGGCAGCGGCAACATGAAACAGCTCTACGACATTACCAGAAGATTGTCGGGTAAGTATGGCCATACAGAAAGACCAGTAAAAGACAAAGAAGGCAAGCCTATTGCAGACAGAGCAGACCAACTCGACAGATGGGCCGAGTATTTTGAAGAGTTACTGAACAGACCTAGCCCACCCGACCCCCCCGACATCCAGCCGGCAGAGACCGACCTACCCATCAGCTGTGACAGACCCAGCCGGGAAGAGATCAGAAAAGCAGTGGCATTTTTGAAGAATGGCAAAGCAGCAGGGCCAGATGGCATCCCAGCGGAGTCTCTGAAAGCAGACCTAGAGACAACAGTTGAGATGCTGTACCCACTGTTTGGAAAGATCTGGGAAGAGGAGGTGATGCCAGCTGACTGGAAGGAGGGGTACCTAATCAAGCTTCCCAAGAAAGGCGACCTCAGCAAGTGTTCCAACTACAGAGGAATCACCTTGCTGTCAGTACCAGGAAAGGTCTTCAACAGGATCATCCTAGAGAGAATGAAGAGCTCCGTTGACCCCCAGCTGAGAGACCAGCAAGCAGGATTCAGGAAGAACCGATCATGTACAGACCAGATCGCCACTCTCCGCATCATCGTGGAACAGTCTCTGGAGTGGAGCTCCCCGCTGTACGTCAACTTTGTGGATTATGAGAAAGCATTTGACAGCGTGGACCGAGAGACTCTGTGGAAACTCCTACGACACTACGGTGTACCCACAAAGCTCGTCCGCCTGATCAAGAGCAGCTATGATGGCATGACATGTCGCGTGATCCACGAAGGGCAGTTCACCAGAGAGCTCCAGGTCAGAACTGGTGTCAGGCAGGGGTGTCTGCTGTCTCCGTTCCTCTTCCTACTGGCCATAGACTGGGTCATGAAGATGACCACAGAGCACAGACGAAGTGGAATACAGTGGACACTGTGGACACAGCTTGACGACCTCGATTTTGCAGACGACTTGGCATTACTGTCCCACACTCATCAACAAATGCAGGACAAGACCACGAGGCTTGCTGACATCTCGTCCCAAGTGGGCCTCACCATTCACAAACAGAAAACAAAGACAATGAGGCTGAACGCAACCAGGGAAGAACCAGTCTTGCTTGCTGGCACCCCCGTTGGAGGAGGTGGAGTCCTTCACCTATCTCGGGAGCATCATAGACAAAAAAGGCGGCACTGATGCAGATGTCAGAGCACGAATCGGTAAAGCCAGAGCAGCCTTTCTCCAGTTGAAAAAAGTGTGGAGTTCCAGAGAGCTGTCACAACACACCAAAGTCCGGATTTTCAACTCCAATGTAAAAGCAGTTCTCCTATATGGAGCAGAGACATGGAGATTGACAAAAACCACAGTCAACAGAGTACAGACCTTCATGAACAGTTGCCTTAGAAGAATTTTGAAAATCCACTGGCCAGAGAAGATCAGCAACGTCAGACTCTGGGAGAGAACAGAGCAGATAACAGCAGAGAATGAAATTGGGCGAAGAAGATGGGGATGGATCGGTCACAGTCTGAGAAAGCCAGCTTCCAGTATCACTAGGCAGGCATTGTCATGGAACCCCCAGGGAAAGAGGAAAAGAGGTAGGCCGAGAAACTCCTGGCGTCGAGACCTCCAAGCAGACATCAAGAGACTGGGAACCACCTGGAGTAGAATCGAAGGAGAAGCACAGGACAGGAGTTGCTGGAGGTCTCTCGTCGACGGCCTATACCCGGGTAGGGGTGACAGGCGTAAGTAAGTAAGTAAGTACGCCTACGGGAAGACGTGAGCGGAAAAACAAGTTTGCCACACCAACATTTCGCACGCCGAGCGGTCACCAAGTCGCCTGAAAAGCGGGGTGGAAAACGTACCGCGGTCCACCTTCGCCCGACCAACTCCCCTACATATATAGTGATCCACCCTCAGACAGAGGCATTGACGAGCACTGTGTAGCACTAAAACAACCACAACCGATCCCCTCCACACCTCCTCCCCCCCCCCCCCCCCCATGATAAAAGGTCGCAGTGCCGCACAGCTATCCCGGCAATCACAACCACCACACCCCCTTACCCATATCCACAACATAACAACCAATGGGCCATAAAAAAACACTTTTGGACATCACCCTATTTTAACCCCCTACAGTGGCGATATTCCACGTCACAGTAACGATATCCGTGAGAAAAAAATCCAGCGCAGTTTCCCACGAAAGCGGTTACTGTGAAGAGAATCCCAGCCCAGAGAAATTTTTCAAAAGTTTTTCGGCTGGCCCATGTGACAATTTTTGGATTTGGACAGTTTTCAGTCGGGACCTGTCCGCCATGTCTACTTTTGTTGTCCACCGATGTTTTAGGTCGGTTACATTTTCTTCACTTTTTTTTAAAACAAGTTTTGCGGGTGGCCCTTAAGTTACACTGTCTACACTATTCCACTATTCCATGCACCATTGTTCAGCAACAACCGCATCTGCTTTGAACATTCTATTGTCTTCAAAGTAAAGTTTGCGCCGCCGACCGCACGATTGGCTAGAACCATTCTCGCTAGATTGTGTAAGGCCGACCGACTGTCGGAGCTTGCTTGTGACCACCACCATGACAACCACTGGGCATACACTTTTTGACATCACCCTGCTGTGAAGAGAATCCCAGCCATTCTCGCGCTACTCGTGCAAAGCCGACCGACCCTCGGAACTTGCTTGTGACCAACACACCCGCAAAACCCACCAGCTTTGCATCGCACCATAGGCTGCCGAGTATTTCCACACCATAACAACCAATGGGCATAACACATTTTTTGACAACACCCTGTTTCACACCAACCGTGATTGCACGCCAAGCCATGCACCATTGTTCAGACAACGCGCCTGCTTTGAACACTCTAATGTCGTTAAAGTAAAGTTTTACGATGTGCCCGCCGACTTCAGGTGGGGGCTAAGACACCATTCTCCTCGCTGGCTCGTGCAAGCCGACCGACCCCTCGGAGCTTCCTTGTGTAGACCACCACCATAACAACCACTGGGCATAACACTTCTGTGACATGACCCCTGTTTTCACACCAACCGTGATTGCACGCCACATGAACGAAAGTCAACGCGTTCTCCACAACTGCAGTTGCTTGTAAAGAGAATCCCAGCCATGAGAATTTCTGCACTACCCGTTAGCCATCGTGGTAGGCATATACACCGACCATCATCATTTGATAGAGACATTTGAAAGAAGCTTCGCGAGCTCGAGGCCATGCGATTGGCGCAAAAGGAGTCACCAAAGGACGGGGGCGCCGATCCCTGACTGGTTTTCAACTAATCATAAAAGCTCTCCGGCTTTCCATGAACGGCGACCTCGGCGAGAACGAGCGTGTTCTGAGAACGATACAACGGGTCAAGCGTTTAACCAGATGTGCCGCCGACCGCACGATGCTAGAACACATTCTCTCGCTGGCACAAAGCCGACCGCACGATGGCTAGAACCATTCTCTCTCGCTAGCTCGTGCAAGCCGACCGCACCGATGGCTAGAACCATTCCTCATCGCTAGCTCGTGCAAGCCGACCGCACGATGGCTAGAAACCATTCTCTCGCTAGCCTCGTGCAAGCCGACCGCACGATGGCTAGAAACCATTCTCTCGCTAGCTCGTCGTCAAACCGAACCGCACGATGGCTAGAACCATTCTCTCGCTAGCTCGTGCAAAGCCGACCGCATGATGGCTAGAACCATTCTCTCGCTAGCTCGTGCAAGCCGACCGCACGATGGCTAGAACCATTCTCTCGCTAGCTCGTGCAAGCCGACCGACCCTCACAGCTTGCTTGTGACCACGAACCGAGCAAACCCACCAGCTTCGCATCGCACCTTCTCCGGACCGTAGGCTGCCGAGTAATTTCCGTCGTGTGCCGCGAAACACAAAAACAAACCCGTGTACCTTTTCTCTTGGACGCGCCTACGAAAAGACGTGAGCGGGAAAACAAGTTTGCCACCCACACTTCGCACGCCGAGCGGTCACCAAGTTGCCTGAAACGCGCGGAGGAAAACGTACCGCGCGTCCACCTTCGCCGACCAACTCCCCCACATATATAGTGATCACCTCAGACAGGCATTGACGAGCACTGTGTAGCACTCCCCTGCTCAAACTCCTTCACTGGCTTCCCATCCCCCAACGCATCCAATACAAGATTCTGTCTCTCTGCAACAAATCCCTGAACAACTGCGCTCCTGCCTATCTCTCAAACTTACTTCACCCCTACACTCCTTCCGGCTCCCTCCGCTCCGCCTCCTACCCTCTCCGCCTCCACATCCCCAGCACCAAGCTCAGCACTTTTGGCCCCCGCTCCTTCTCTGTTTACGGTCCATCTACCTGGAACACTCTCCCACTCTCTCTCCGTCAGAGACACTCTCTCTCTCCTCCTTCCAGTCCGCCCTCAAAACTCACCTCTTTCAACAGTTCTAGCACTATAATCACCACACACCCTCACCCCAAGCTGACTGTTGTAATGTATTTCACTATTTGTGGTACGTGAGTCGTTGTCTAAAGCGTGCGCATGCGTGTGCGAGTTGTGAGTGCGCGCTTAGAGTTATAATTATTATAAGAGAAGCGCATTATAAATACCGTAATTATTATTATTATTATCATTAGCACTAAAACACCACAACGATCCCCTCCACAACCTCCCCATGATAAGAAGTTTGCAAGTGCGCACGCTATCCCAACAATACACCACCACCCACCATTACCCATTCCACAACATAACTACCACTGGGCAAACATTTTTTTGACATCACCCTTATTTACCCCTACCGTGATTTCTCGTCACACTAACGATTTCCGTGAGATAAAAACTCAGAGCGTTCCCCACGAATGCGGTTTATTGAGAAATTTTTCTAAAGTTTTTCAGCTGGCCCTTGACATTTTTATAAAGTTTCCAGTCGGGACCTGTCCTCCGCATGTCTACTTTTGTTTGTACGTCGATGTTTTACGGCAGGTCGGTTTACATTTTCTTCACTTTTTTTTAAACAAGGTTTGCGGGTAGCTCTTTACAACAATAGATCATCTAAGGAACCTCGACTGATTTAATGAGCCATTCGCGGTTTCACCGTACAAGGGTGCGAACTTAGACATGCCTGGCTTAATCTGTGAGACAAACAATACACCACCACCCCCTTACCCATTCCACAACATAACAACCACTGGGCATACACTTTTCGACATCACCCTATTTTACCCCTACCGCGATTTCACGCCACAGTAACGATTTCCGTGAGACAAAAAACTCAGCGCGTTCCCCACGGATGCGGTTACTGTGAAGAGAATCCCAGCCGAGAGAAATTCTTCTAATTACGGTGAAGAGATTCCCAGCAGAGAGATATTTTTCCAAATGTTTTATTATTCTTATTCGTTTTATTATCATTTTGAAAACTGCTGGGAAACTGAGATTCAGAGATTCAGCTAGAGAGATCGGTACATCCACTACCAATAATTATGTTCACAAACATCTTTCAACCAGAGATGTTCGTTGACGTACTTTGATGGAGACATCAAAGGAGCGTGTAGCATTGCTTACAGCAGGTATATTACAAACAAACTGGCGTCAATTGATGTTCATAGACGATGGCAGTAAAAAAAAAATAAATAAATAAATTTTAAAAAAACCGACAAAACAAACAAACAAACAAAAGCAGTGTCTGTGACAACACTCGTTGGCGTGCTTTTTGATAAGTGAATCTGTGAATGATTGAATGAATGAAAACACGCTCACAAAATGACTGGCTGAAAGAATGAATGAACAGGTGTATCGAGGTAACCAGTGTGCATGTGTATCCACGACTGACTCCAGTTGGTTGCTGAGTTAGGGGTTTAACATCCACATCACCAAAGTGATAATAATCACATATTTTTTAATATAAAAAAAGAAGAAAAAAAAGGCAGAGTCCTTATGGCTCACGTGGACAACCGAAATACACATGTGTGACCTTTGTGACAATAAGTAAAGGGCTGGCTTCTGCACCGGCAAAATCCATGTTTTCTCAAAATGTAGGTTGTTTTTTTCCACACATCTGTCAACCCCCCACCCCACCCCACCCCCCACCCCCCCCCCTCCCCCCACCCCATCCACCCTTGAACTTTGCAATGAGTCAAGTAAATTAGTATGCACAGGAAGGTCTTTTCATCATCTACCTTTGTGCCAAATTTGATTGGAAAAATTTGTAAAAATGTTGATAATACCTACAATTTATCAAAATTGTCATTTTTACACACATTTGCCAGCCTGTGGCCTTTGACCTTTCCGAAGGGTTATCCAAATTAGTATGCATAGATGGGTCTTACCATCAGGTATCTGTGTACCAAATTTGGGTTTGAAGTTGTTAATAGTAGTTGAGAAAAAAAACATCTTCTTTATTCAAAATGTGGCTTTTTTGGACCTATTTCATGAGCTCTTGTGACCCTTGACCTTTCCGAGGAATCAACCAAAGTAGTATGCATAGAAGTGTCTTCCTGTCAGGTACCTCTGTAGCAGGTTTGGGTTAAAAGTTGTGAATAGTAATTTGAGAAAAAACATCTTTTGTCAAAATATGGCTATTTTAAACCTATTTCCTGAGCTCTTGTGACCTTGACCTTTCCGAGGGGTCATCCAAATTAGTATGCATAGACAGTTCTTACCATCGGGTATCTCTGTAGCAAGTTTGGGTTTGAATTTGTGAATAGTATTTGAGAAAGGCAAAAAAAAAAAAATCTCTTGTCCAAAAATGGCTATTTTGCACCTATTTCCTGAGCTCGTGTGACCCTTGACCTTTCCGAGGGATCAATCAAATTAATATGCATGGAAAGGTCTTACCCTCAGGTATCTGTGTACCAATTTTGGGTTTGAAGTTGTGAATAGTAATTTTAGAGAAAAAAAAATTATGTCAAAATATAGCTATTTTTTATCTATTTTCTGTGCCCCTGTGACCTTGACCTTTGTGAGAAGTCACTCAAATTGATATGTTTGGAAAGGTCTTGCCACAAAGTATCCTTGGGCCAAGTTTAAAGACTGTGGCTTGAATAGTCTCCGAGAAAATGTCAACGTTAAAGTTTTCCACGGACGGACGAAGGACGGACGGACGACCATTGGCACAAAACATAGACTCACTTTTGCTTTGCACGTGAGCCCACAAATTACCAAAATCATCATTGAATATCCTTTTGTCTTTTTCTTCTTCTTTTTTTTTTTTTTTTTCTTTTTTTTTTTTTTTTTTTGGGGGGGGGGTGGTGGAGCGGGGGGGGTTGGTAGGGGGTTGTTTGTTTATTTATTTATTTATTTTTGTTTGTTGTTTTTAGTTTAGCGAAGATTTAAATGCAGGATTAAAATATGAGCAGAAAAAAAATCTCGACGTCCTACGGGGTTCGAACCCGGGTGACCTGCGTGCCGATAAAGTATTGTACCGCTGCACCATTGCGGTTACAGAGGATTCGCAAGTGCATTTAATTACTTATAGATAAACTTTGTCATTGCGTATCCAACAATGATCTGCCGGAAGTCATACATCGCTTGCATGCTTTAGTATTGAATACGTCCACTCAATCGACCCGAAGTGCCAAATTTTGTGCGGGACCCCATATTTTCTTCATAAGCAATGTGATAGGTATGTCCTCAAATACGCTTTTATCGAAGAAAAAGGGCCCGAGCAATCACTGAAGCCGCCCAACAATGCAAACACTTGTAATGTTATTGATAACATTTGGGCAATTTGCGAGTTAAAAACTGAAATACACTTTAATGTGGTGTTTAGACGAGGGAGGAGTGATAAACATATTTTAAACGGAGGGAAAGAGGACTGAATGCGTGGGTGGGGGACGGTGTCCGGTAGCGGAAGTACTGAGTAGGTGGGGGAATTTCCCGACTGTGGAATGCTATGATGAGAGATGGAGATTGAGAGAGAGAGAGGGAGGGTGGGTGTCACATTTTATTTTAATCATTATGCAGTATTCTCTTCTGGGAAGGAATTTCGTTCTATGTTGTGTGTTGTGGTGAGGGCATGTACTTTTTAGTGACGTCAAGAACATGCGACGTAAGATGTGTGTTTGGAACATGTGACGTAGGATGTTGGTTTGAAGAGTTACGTCACTGTGAATCGTTTGGAAGACAGTCAGTCAGGAGAGTTTTTGCTCTCGAGTTAAAAGTTGTTTTTTGTGAGGTGTAGTGGGCAGAGAAATGCCGTGTTATGGTCTATGGTAGAATAGACGATTGAGAGCAGAATGCTCAGTACAGTGGTACGTAAAATTATGTAGTTTAAGAACTACGACTAGTAACCAGATCGACTGATTAGAGTAACGAGTACCAGGACCTTGTCCAACGGCCAAGACTGATGGGCAGACAGGCCTGAAACAGTCGAAGGTTTACTTCACGCATCTTTGGGTATGTATTGTTTATTATATAGCTGATTCGCGTTTGTTAAGTAGTAGATTCGGGAAGTGTATTAGTTGATTGGCTCCGGATCGGAGATTGTATGCCATTCGGCGCGCGTCGGCGAGTTTTCGGTGTCGTCTGGCGATCGGCGCGCAGGGATGAATAGAATGATCGAAAAGTTTCGTTGAGCCGGTTTGATTTCGTAATGATTCGGATTGAATTGAGAGGTTATGTGTTGTGCAGGAATATGTCGTATTCGTGGGTGTGCATGGTATTTCGAATTGATTGTTGTTACGATATTTTATTCGAGTCGGAAACGATCGGGAATCGGCGACAACGTCCGGAAGCCGTTAGCGGTCGTCATCGCTACAGTGTCGTCATTCCGGCGGAAGTATCTTTTAAGCAATGGCGGATGTCTTATGGAGAGATACGTTTTATATGTTGTATAGATGCCTCCTTATCACCAGCTGAGAAGTTGGATTTGTGTATGCTTCATGTGGAAATGTAATCAATCAACGTGGTGTACGAGATAGCCCAGTTGATCCAGACGGTGTGCGTGCGGAGCTTCGACATGCCATCGCGAGAGACAGTGCGCCGGATTATTCGACCAGTGGTGTGGCTGAATCAACGAGCAGCGACGCTACATTCACCTTTATTCCAACAAGCAGCGACGCTACATTCACCTTTATTCACGGTCGGAGTAATCAAACTGTTTAATCGTTCGAGGATCTAAGCATTAATTAGTGTCAGTTATTTTCGACAGACATTGAGATGTGACATCGTAGTGGAACAATAAGTGTAGGATGTGTGGTTAGTGCTGTGAACATTGTACGAATGGTTAAGCGTGTGCGTATTTTACAGGTGCATGTATGAATTGAGCGAATAGTGCGTAGGTTTGTGTACGTCTTGTCTATTGTTTGTCGTGCGAATGAGAAAATCAAATCATTAAAATCGAACTAAATATCCAGATATTCCGTGTGGTTTATACTCTTCCTCCCTGGTGTGACAGTGGGAAAGCCTGTAGGGGGTGAGTGCGTAGGCGAGTATGAGAGGCGTGAAAGCGGTGTGAATGCGTGGGCGGTTACAGGAGTGATAAGGGAGGGTACCGACCGAATACGCCAGTCAGCAGCAGCAGTCAGGCGACAGCTAGAAATTGAAATGGCTCCCAATCAGCGAGAAAGAAGGCTTTACTAGAAAATAGTGAGATGGACCATATTTTCCGTGACTGGGGCCTCGACGACGAGGTGCAGAGTGCCCTGATCAGGGAAAAATTCATCTCTAGGCAAGCACTACTGCTAATGTCTGACGAAGACATTGACGCTCTGGCTCTGAAACGTGGGGACAGAGCAGTGCTCCGTGCAGCGGTGGCCAAATTCCAGGTGGACAACGGCGGTGGCCCACTGTGCGGCGGACTGGGAGGAGTAGCGGACAACAGCGGCAGTAGGGCGCCACAGACCTTGCAGGACGCCCTATACAGTACACACCACAGCGGGGCCGGACTGGATGAACTGTTGCGCGACGGCCTGTGCGTCAGTGGCAACAGTAACGGGGGTATTGCGGCAGCAAAAGGTGGGCCCCACTTACGTATAGTAGACTTTCTGTCTTCAGCAGCAGTGGCAGAGGAAGAAGTGGCACTTGGGGGTTGTGTCACTATAAAGGTGAACAGCAAACCGAAGTTGGACAAGGTTTCCCCCGCACACTGGATAGTGGCAAATAGCCGTATTATGGCGGCCCTTATGGACAAATCCACACCGGGTTTCACGCCGTACGCCTACCTCAAGTACTCGGCGATGGTGGGGGAGCTGGCGGCCAGATACACCTGGCAAAGTGTCCTGCTGTTCGACGATGAGTATCGTCAGCGGCAAGCGGCCGAAGCATTCCAGTGGGGCACGGACGCCCCACACCTGTCCACGGTGGTGCTGCGCGGCCGTACTGCGCAATCTGTGATGCCCGCTGGCTCACCTGCTCGCAGAACAGGAGGGACGGCCGGACCGCGCCCACAACGCCCCATCGGCCCCTCTGGGAGAGAAGTGTGCCTGCAGTACAACAGAGGGTACTGCATCTGCGGCGCACGCTGCCAGCTGGAACATGTGTGTGCCACCTGCGGGAGAGATCATCCAGCGCGGGAACATCGTGACACACCTGCAGCAGCGGCAGGGGGCAAACACGGGACAGCCTAGGACACAGCGCAGCAGGTTGCACAAGGCGAGGTAGGCCCCACCCATTCTAGCACTTTTTATCATAACCCTTATCCTGCACTAAGTCCATACAACTGTCCATTGTTAGGTTCTGGAGCGTCCATTAGTTCAAAGCTTTTAGTGTGGCAAGACGAATTAGCTTCTGATAAAGACAAAAAGTTTTTCCTTGAAGGGATCGAACATGGGTTTTATATCACTGACAAACATCAGACTGTTAGATCTGTAGAGCAGAAAAATCACACCTCTGCCTTAAAAAACAGAGTAGCGGTAGAAAAGGAGCTCATCGATCAGATAAACAAAGGTCATTATATCGTAGCATCTCAAAAACCAACCGTAATTAGCGCTTTGGCTGCGATCCCAAAAGACGACAATAGCATACGCCTGATACACGACGGCAGCAAGCCTGTAGGACATGCAATGAACGATTACTCAGTACCTGAGACAGTAAAATTCCAGACTCTAGCGGACGCGTGCGCACTAGCCAAGTCCGGCTACTGGTGCGCGAAAGTTGACCTTAAGGCGGCATACCGATCTGTGTGTATCCATCCAGATAATTACCAAGTCACAGGCCTGAAATGGATTTTTACGGGCGAGCAGAAGCCCACATACCTGTTCGATAGTAGGCTCCCTTTTGGTAGTAATGTTGGCCCTTCGCACTTTCACAGACTCTCGCAGGCAGTTCGCAGATGTATGTTACGGCGCGGCATGACAGGGATAGTAGCGTATATTGACGATTTCTTCATAGCAGCTAAGTCCAAAGAGGAATGCACTCAAATGATGATGACGCTCATTGCCCTTTTACGTAGATTAGGGTTCAATATTAGCTGGCCTAAGGTGGTGGGGCCTACACAAACCATTACTTTTCTCGGGATCCAAATCTGCACCAGCACAAGCACCTTGTCATTGGGCGACGACAAGTTACAGCAACTTCACAAACGCTTGCAGCAGTTTCAAGGCAAAACACGCGCGACAAAGCAAAGCTTGCAGTCACTAGCAGGGTCCCTTAACTGGGCGTGTCAAGCCGTCAAGGGAGGAAATTTTTTTTCTCAGGCGGATTCTTGATACGATTAAACCCCTTCAGCAGCAAAGGCATAAAGCGAGACTCGCACGAGAGTTTCACGCAGACTTACAGTGGTGGCTATCTTACATGCATGTTTTTAATGGCACTGTGTATTATGACTCACAAAGCAAGGAACATGTCCATGTTGATGCATGCAACCTGGCGGCAGGCGCGTTCTGGAAAGGAGATTGGAATTATACACTGTTATCTTCAGACATGCCGGCAGCCAAGGATGACTTGCATATTAATTATAAAGAGGTGTGCGCGGTGGTGCAGGCAGTCAACCGGTGGGCCCCCTCAACTCATGGCGAGGGAAACAGGTGGTCATTCATACGGACAGCACGGTGACAAAGGCTATCATTAACAAAGGGCGCTCAAAAGACCGCTATGTCAATAGTCTGTTGAGGAAGATGGCATGGGAGTGTGTGAGAACGAATTGCAGCGTGTCAGCGATGCACGTGGCTGGCAGTGTGAATGTGTTTGCTGATACTATTTCCCGCCTACACGAAGGACGGCTGCCCATGCTAGGACAATTACTAACGAATTGGCACCGGGGCCGACCGCCTGACACCTACCTTCTGAATCACATGTCACAGTCAGCGCTTGCTTTTGTGCTGTCTAGGTGCCGGGTCTAGGCTCAGACATCAGCTACTGCAGGAGGTGGCGGGATATCGTGCCAGTGTTTTTGCCGACAACACCAAGAAAACTTATCAGACTCACTTGCGCTCTTATCTCAGATTTTGTGACCAAATGAACATCCAGCCGGTACCGGTGTGTGAGAGAACAGTGGCGCAGTACGCAGCCTTTTTGGCCAGGACACTTCAGCCCAGTTCCGTGGCACAATACCTCAACGTTGTTCGCCTATTGCATTTAGAATGCGGGGAACCGCACCCATACCAGGATTCGTGGATGGTAAAAAGCACATTGCGGGGAATTGAGCGAACAAAAGGCTGCCCTCCTAACCGCAAGACGCCGATGAGCCCGCAACTTCTTCTTCAGATTAAACAAAAACTTGATTTGTGCAGCTCTAAGGACTGTGTCTTCTGGGCAGCGATTGTGGTTATGTTCTTCGGACTGCTTCGGCGATCCAATCTTTTCCAAGATGGTGCAGGATTCGATCCTGGGAAACAACTCACTAGAGACTGCTTTGTTGTGAATGACAACAGTAGTGTCAAGATACTGGTTAGGTGGAGTAAGACAATTCAGAAACGCGAAAAAACTCTAGTGATCGCGTTACCGGTCATGTTGCGTCACCCTCTGTGCCCCGTGACGGCAGTGATCAGTATGTTTAGAGCGCTAGGCCCAGCGCCTCCTAAGGCACCGGCCTTCCCCATTCGGGGATTAGAGTACAACAAACGGTTGCGAGAACTGACCTCTGCTGCTGAAGGGGTTTATACAAGCTACAGCTTGCGGCGTGGTGGGGCTACCTGGGCCCTGTCTTGTGGGGTGCCCGGCGAGGTGGTGAAGTGTTTGGGGGACTGGAAAAGCACTGCATACCTATCATACTTGGACCAAATACCTCAAAATATTCAAGATTTCTACAGAAGTGTACTTATTCAGAAAATACCGACACCTTGAACACTCGACATTTCTCTCAATTGGGGGGAAAAAAACCTGGCGTTCTTCCCGTTAGGTTTGGGCAAGAAACAACCAGTAAACCTACTGGTTGGGTTAGATGTTGTCTTACATGTTTGACAAGTGAGAGTCACGGGAATAAAACGCCTCCGTTATTTTTGCCCAACTGACAGAAAAGTGTTGCCGCCGCGTGTTCAGTGTGCGTGAGGAAGTAGTGTGGAGTTGAGCGTGAGACTGAGGTGTGATAGAGCGTGTGGTCGTGTGCGCTGTTCTGACAAAACCTCGCCCAAGTTCTGGTCCGGAACTCTGGCCAGCCATTTATTGGCCGAGAGGGGCGATGATGTCAGAACAGGGGCGCACTGAAGGGAAGGAGAGATTTAGATCGGGGAAAGGGGAGGGAGGGGGGAGGCATGAGAGTGACTGGAGTTTAATGATTGCACTAAGAATTCAAATTATCAGAACAAACTTCTGTGACTGTGCACAATTATTAAGTCGCGCACGAATACATTGCATACCTACAGGCCACGGACCACAGTGCTGTTTCCGTACTGTCCAGACTCTTAGCCTTAGTCAGTCCCAGTCATCCCCTAATTGTTCAATTCCCTTAAAAAAAAACACTACCGCCCACCAGCTGCACATTTGCCATGCACAAAATACAAAAAAAAAAAAAAAAACAGCACATGACCCGTCTCATTTCTTGGCTATGAAACTGGTTCCTTACCAAACCCACACCCAAGCACAGCTGAAATCAGCGTGCCCCTCAAATCACTACGTCAAAGGCAACTCAACATAGGCCCACAAATGTCCACTGGATAAGCTCAGGATGGTATGAATCAAAGCACCAAACATGTCTCCCCTCAGCTAACCACACATTTACAGCAAATTCCAACATTCAGCCCAACTGCAAATTTTCAAACAAGGCAAAAATTATTTTTAAAAACACGGGGCCTCTTACTGCCTGAACTTTCCAATTTAAATGTATACCGTGACCTACACTGAGTCGCGCACAAATAAAATGGCCACTAGACATGGCCCCAACAACATCACCCCAAAACCACAACACAACCAATACATTTTAACCACAACACAACCAAAACATTTTTTCAAACACAAACCACACCCTCAAATAACAAACCCCATTTTGCAACATAAACAATTTACTCCCTCACACAACTACCAAACCCCGGCTCGTATCTCCCCGTCTCACTGTTCATTATTATGTATACTTTCTCTGTATAGACATTTCACTATTATGTAGACTTTCTCTGTATAGACTTTTCACTATTATGTAGACTTTCTCTGTATAGACTTTTCACTATTATGTAGACTTTCTCTGTATAGACTTTTCACTATTATGTAGACTTTCTCTGTATGGACTTTTCACTATTATGTAGACTTTCTCTGTATGGACTTTTCACTATTATGTAGACTTTCTCTGTATAGACTTTTCACTATTATGTAGACTTTCTCTATATAGACTTTTCACTGTTATGTAGACTTTCTCTGTATAGACTTTTCACTATTTTCTCTGTATAGACTTTTCACTATTATGTAGACTTTCTCTGTATAGACTTTTCACTATTATGTAGACTTTCTCTGTATAGACTTTTCACTATTATGTAGACTTTCTCTGTATAGACTTTTCACTATTATGTAGACTTTCTCTGTATAGACTTTTCACTATTATGTAGACTTTCTCTATATAGACTTTTCACTATTATGTAGACTTCTCTGTATAGACTTTTCACTATTATGTAGACTTTCTCTGTATAGACTTTTCACTATTATGTAGACTTTCTCTGTATAGACTTTTCACTATTATGCAGACTTTTTTTACCTAATCATTTATCCTTGAAAACTAAAGTTTCATTTCATTTCACCGACCGTGGGACTGCAACAGTCGACCTATAATGGCAGCAGGGGGTTCATGAACAAGCACTGCTGTATTCGGCTGGCCAAATAAGCTGGCGTTGACTCGAGCACGTTGGACTTACTGGGTCAAACTTTTCGGTCTGGCTTCACGAGCCTGCATCAAATTCAAGTCACGATTGACACTGACACCACCAACTGACCGGTTGTTAATCTGGCACTACCCTTGAATTATCACGCTCAATCTACTCAGTTCCTGCAACGCCTTCAATGTCTTCCTTGAATCGACCATAATATAACTCAATTACTTAATCTGGCACTGCCTTTGAATTATCCTGGTCGATCCAGCTCCCACAACTGGTACATAGTTATGAAGAGACACCCATGAGCAGGAGATGGATTGACCATGATCATTCAAGGATAGAGCCAGTTTGGCTCGGCGCCTTCATGTGCCAAGCTAACCTGGCACTACCCTTAAATTATCATGGTCAATCCACACACACACACACACACACACACACACACACACACACATTGTAAATTCTAAAATATGATTTCCATGCTAAATACTAAGCAATTACCGGAATTAAGCACGGCGTGTTTCAATATGTTTAATATGTGTTTATTGTCTAATGAAGGCTACGTTACACATTAGGCGGTAGATCAACCATTTTACTTCAAGTGTGGCGCCAGAATAGCTTGGCGCCTCAGGCGCCAAGCTATTCTAGCACCACCCTTGAACTATCATAGTCAAATTTATTTCGAGCAGTTGTGTATCCGGATGAAAATGGTTAAAATTGGTTGATAAGTTGGTTCGTCCGCACCTTTGTTCGTTTGTTCGTTCGTTTGATTTTGCGTCTGTTTCGTTGTTGATTGGTTGCTGTGAAAGTTGCATTTCTAATTTTTCACATGCCAAAAATAGTATGTGACCAGTGAAACGTCACTTTGTATAAAATAGGATTGTTTATAGATACAATTATTACAAACACACACACACCAGACACACACACACACACACACACACACACACACACACATACACCCGCACACGCACACACACACATGGAGACAAAAGTCTCAGAGTGGGGTACCTACCATTTTATGTGAAAATGGGTTCCCATATTTCTATTTATTCTAGGACTCTGGAGTTGATGCGAATGTTTAGAACTCACCTTGTAACTAAGCTCTACAACTTAAAACAAAATCAAAATTTTCTAGAAACAGAGCCACTGGATGGAGAAAAAAATGGGTTTCTACCAATAAAGTGGGTGGCTCTCACACAAAAACTGGCATTACACCCAAGTCACGTCTAGCCACTCTAACCTTGATGTGAAACGTACTTTTGGCGCTAAGCGCCTTATGTGTGTGTGTGTGTGTGTGTGTGTGTGTGTGTGTGTGTGTGTGTGTGTGTGTGTGTGTGTGTGTGCGTGTGTGCGCGCGCGCGCGCCGGCTCGCACGTGTGTGTGTGTGCGTGCGTGCGTGCGTGCGTGTGTGTGTGTGTGTGTGTGTGTGTGTGTGTGTGTGTGTGTGTGTGTGTGTGTGTGTGTGTGTGTGTGTGTGTGTGTGTGTGTAAACACGAAAATCTCCTCAGTATAAGTATTGCTGTACGCACATGCTTGAAATTGGCGAAATACTTTTTTCAAAGGGTGGCTAACAGAGCCTCCGAGCATATTGTAAAGGGATGTGTCTCTCAAGACATAAAAGACAGTTTATAGAAAGTCGGTTAGAGTCCGTAATTTTTGTCATAATTGAAATTTGAATAATAGCTAGTTTAGATAAAGACATTTGGAGATGTTTGAAGCGCACACACACATCGACGCGCTTTCAGAAGAGCATGCAGGTGTACTTAGTACATCATGTAGCTAGGTAAAGTCAACCTGATATCACACAAATTATAGCGAGACTGAAATCGTACCGTGAAATTGTAGTTTTGTCACCATTTTCTCAAGTCTGGAAGCGAACGTGAAACTCACATCACGTAAAATACAAATTTACTTAAAAACAAAAAAAATACCTCATGACAAATGACGTTTAACAAACCAGTGACGCTTATGCACTGCGCTCCTTTTAAAATTCACTGTGGCGCCGGCCATTGGTACATCTGCAAGACTTTTTCAAAAGGAGATATTTCAAGATCAGAGTCAGGTCAAAGACAAACATTACAGCTCTAATATAGAAGGGACTTTGTGGGTTATGGTTTATCGCATCTTGTATTTAACTCCTATGATTTCCTCATTTTGCTGTATAGTCGAAAAACCAAGAGCAATTAAGCCATTGTCAATACCTAACAGTGCCCCGGCGGTAAACAGATTGACTTGAATGTCAAGGTCAAGCATGAAGACTGCATGTATGTGTGCGCATGTTTCAGGTTTGAAATCTTGGTCAACTTTCTCATTCACGTGAAAGTGAATCTTTCTTATACTGGGCTAACTATATCTGGGGCACATTAAGGGATGTAAAATCAATCATTTCATGAGAAAAAAAAAAAAAAGAATGTCTACAACTGTACAGCAAAACTGACACATCGTTCAAGTTTCTTTAAATTAAATCGTATTAGAAGAAGTACCCAACGGAGAAAGAAACACGCTTAGAAATGACGGGTACAACCCGTATTTTCTAAGCGTGTTTCTTTCTCCGTTGGTACTTCTTTGCATTTTACACGCTTGGCAGTCACCTTTTGGGTCTGGATTGCTTAAATCGTATTAGGTCAACTGTCACTGAATGATACGTGTTGTGTTCTTTGCGAAGATATCTGCGAGAAACGTCCGCTACGATTTCAAACCACCTATACACCTCAGACGGGCAAACCCCAGTCAATTCCTTCTCTCGAGTAATATGTCCTATGTAAGTTGGACCCCCCCCCCCCCTCCACACACACACACACACACACACACACACACACACACACACACACACACACACACACACACACACACACACACCGATACGATAAGTAGCAAAGTGTATTCTTGTTTGTCTATTTTGAAAACAGGGTTTTCGCCCGAAATATCAATACAAATTGTGTTGTACTGTCTTTTCTAAGCGTGTTTCTTTCTGCTTCGGGTTATTCTCTGCTGTTTACACGCTTTTCAGTCAGTCACATAATCTGGATTTCAGTGACCTGTTGGTCTAAACACCGTGTCGTTGTCTGTCAGCCCTTGAAGCAGGCTCCAGTTTCGGGACATACAGTATTGCACTCTTCTCTTGATCCAAAGTTGTTAGCGTTTCCTCCACACCCGTGGAAGTCGAACGACTCGCAGCATCCAGTTAGGCTGTCGAAGTAATAATGAGTGAAATCATCGCGGCTACAAGGCCATCCACTGCGCACCGGCAGTTCACACACGGTAACTGAAAAAGAAAAACAACCATAGTGTACATATTTTAAAAATACGATAGACTTTGAAATGGGGCTGGTCGGAGCGCATTCCAGAGCATGCGCATCACGTTTTTGGCGTGCGGGGCAGAAATTCTGACAAAGAAGTAACAAGATAAAAATGACGTCACGTCTAGCTACGCAATCCTTGATAGAGAACGTCTTTTTGGCGCCACAGAGCCGCATGTGTGTGTGTGTGTGTGTGTGTGTGTGTGTGTGTGTGTGTGTGTGTGTGTGTGTGTGTGTGTGTGTTGTGTGTGTGTGTGTGTGTCTGTCAGTGTGTGGTGTGTGTGTGTATGTGTGTGTGTGTGTGTATGTGTGTTTTGTGTGTGTGTGTGTGTGTGTGTGGTGTGTGTGTATGTGTGTGTGTGTGTATGTGTGTGTTGTGTGTGTGTGTGTGTGTGTGGTGTGTGTGTGTGTGTATGTGTGTGGTGTGTGTGTGTGTGTGTGTGTGTGTGTGTGTGTGTGTGTGTGTGTGTGTGTGTGTGTGTGTGTGTGTGTGTGTGTGTGAGACAGCGACTACAGCCCCGCGTATGAAAACGGACAAGCTTGAAATATTGTCTATTGTCCCTGAAGTAATTATCTCGGGACCTTTTTGTTTGTCCATGTTTTGATTAAGTTGCTCATTGGCGAGAAAATGTCCGTTTCACAAAAACCGGATGACCCACACTGGAGTCCGTAATTTTTCATATTTTTGCTAGATATTTTGCATATAGCTAGATAAAAGGGACATATTGAATGAGTTCGTCAACCAACATTGTACCTCTAGAACTTTGTGAGTAATAATTAAATATATTTTGAAGAAAAAAATATTTTCACGTTATGGGGATTAATTTCACGAAGTATATGGGTTAATTATAAACAATTGAATCTAATTTTTACAACCCAAAAAAAAATCTTCTCATTAATAATAGCATGATTTTTTTTTTGTATACGGTATTTACATAAGCTTACAGTTTGTCTCGGCTGTCGGGTACGATTAGGTCAATTGTGACCTGTATGCCCTAGGTGTGAAAATCAGACAATTTGCTGCACCACTTTTTCGGAGTCATTTGTAAAACAGCTAACATATCTTTAATTTTTCTTTTACGTAAAAAGCTATCTTCTCATTAATACCCGCATGATTTTTCATAAACAGTGTTTGCATAAGCCTGCTGTTTGTCCCGGCCCTGGGGTAGGATTAGGTCGAATTGTGACCTGCAAGCTCTAGGAATGAAAATCAGCAAGAAAATTGCAACGTTGATCCTCTGATACGTTAAATGTTAGTACTGCGATGATGACGTATAACATCGAGTCGTCATTGTTAACACGGCGTCGTGGGAGTAATGATGCCATGACGTGAAGCTTGAAGTGACGCCATTTCGCTGCTCCTGCTATTATTCTTTTTCAAAAGAATAACTATGCTACGCCAGACCACAGAGCTTACGAATGGCGGAAATCGCCGTGTGTCCGTCATCATTTCTGTGGATAAGAGGGTGGGTTAGAGTAGAAGGAGATGGATTCCTGTCGCTACACGAGCCCACAGAGCGTACTAATGGCGGGAAGGAGTTTGCAGCTTACGCAAAGCTGTGTCCTCTGTGCGAGTCTGGTCTACCACTCGTTCTGGAGATCTCTAAGCTTGCGCTGGAGACTGCTGCAGATGAGGCGGAAGGCAGTCTTCTTCACAGGGCAGGAAGGCTGGGGTAGGTGGGCCTGATGGGCGGCTCTTTTTTTTTTTTTGGTAGGAGTTCATGGATCTCTACGTCATTTTCGTCAAACCAGTCTTTGTTCCTCTTTCTAGCAAAGCCCAAGACTCCCACAGAAGACTTTGCAATAGCAGTTTTCAGTTGCTCCCAGAGTGCTTCAGGGGAGGAGTCTGCTGGGTCAGCTGTGTCTTTGAGCATGCGCTGCAAATCTGTCTGAAAGAAAGCTTTCACATCGTCACGCTGAAGGCTGGCAACATCAAGCTTTTTCTTGGAGGGCCGTTCTTGGGTTTCAACTTGAGGCGGAGCCTGAGTTTGCAGCGGACAAGGCGGTGGTCAGTGTGGCACTCTGCGCTGGGCATCACTCTGGTGAGGAGGACATCACTGCGGTCCCTCTGACGCACTAGGACATAGTCGATAAGGTGCCAGTGTTTGAAGCTAGGATGCATCCAGGTGGTCCTTCGACTGTCCTTTTGCTGGAAAGTAGTGTTGGTGATGACAAGTTGCTGCTCTGCACAGAACTCCATCAGTAGGCGGCCATTGTCATTGCAGTTTCCAAAGTGGTGGTCCAGACTCGCACAGAGGACCCAGCTTTGCGCTGACAACGGTGAATACAGGGGCTTCTATGAAGCACTGAAAGCAGTGTATGACCCCAGGCACCTGGTACAAAGTCCCCTGCAAAGCACTGATGGACAGGCACTCCTCACAGATAATACCTCCATCTTGAACCGCTGGTCGGAATACTTTCAGGACCTCTTCAGCGCTGTGCGCACTGTTAAAGAAGCAGTCATTTTCCAAATCCCACACCTCCCAGTAAAGGTTGAATTGGACGAACCGCCCACCACTGAAGAGACCCTCAAGGCCATCCAACAACTCAAGAGTGGCAAAGCAGCAGGCATTGACAGAATCCCACCAGAGGTCTGGAAACATGGAGGTCCAGCACTGCACAACAAGCTCGACGACCTCTTTCTCTGCTGCTGGGAGAAAGGAACACTACCAAAGGATCTCCGTGATGCAGTCATCATCACCCTGTACAAGAACAAAGGAGAGAAGTCTGCTTGCTCTAATTATCGTGGAATTACCCTGCTGTCCATTGCCGGGAAAATTCTCGCAAGGCTGCTCCTAAATCGGCTGGTACCTGCCATCGCTGAAGACCACCTCCCAGAGGGCCAGTGTGAGTTCAGAGCCAACAGGAGTACCATCGACATGGTCTTTGTGCTGATACAGCTTCAGAAGAAGTGCCGCGAGCAGAACAAAGGGCTGTACGTAACGTTTGTCGACCTAACAAAAGCGTTTGACACTGTAAGCAACAAGGCATGTGGCATATCCTGGAGCGACTTGGCTGTCCCCCAAAGTTCCTCAGCATGATCGTCCGCTCCACGAGGACCAGCAAGGGCAGGTCAGACTCAACAGTGACCTCTCAGAACCATTCCCCATTCTCAACGGCGTGAAGCAGGGCTGCGTGCTGGCACGGACCCTCTTTACCATCTTCTTTAGTATGACGTTGAAGCAGGCCACAGTGGACCACGACGATGACGACGCAGTGTACATCCGGTATCGTCTCGATGGCAGCCTGTTCAACCTCAGACGACTGCAGGCCCACACCAAAACCCTAGACCGACTGATTCGTGAGCTGCTCTTTGCTGATGACGCTGCCCTCGTTGCACACACAGAGAGAGCCTTGCAGCGCATCACGTCCGGCTTCGCAGATGCTGCCCAGTTCTTTGGACTCGAGGTCAGTCTGAAAAAGACAGAGGTCCTTCATCAGCCGGCACCCAAGGAAGAGCATTGCCCTCCCCACATCACCATCGGCGTGTCTGAACTGAAGTCTGTACACCAATTTACCTACCTTGGCTGCATCATCACGTCAGAAGCCAAGATGGACAAGAGGCTGGCAACAGCGAACAGTGCTTTCGGGCGACTATTCAAGCGGGTGTGGCACAATCAACAGCTGAAAACAGGCACCAAGATCAGCGTGTACAGAGCTGTCGTCCTCACCACCCTGCTGTATGGTTCCGAGTCCTGGGCCCTCTACCGCAGCCAACTACGACTCCTCGAACGCTTCCACCAGCGCTGCCTGCGCACCATCCTCGACATTCACTGGAGTGACTATGTCACCAACGTCGAGGTCCTTGAACAGGCGGAAACTGTGAGCATCGAGGCTTTGCTGCTGCGGACACAGCTTCGCTGGGCGGGGCACGTCTCCAGGATGGAGGATCATCGCCTACCCAAGATCACCCTGTTCGGCGAGCTCGCTACAGGACACTGGAGACAGAGGGGCACCAAAGAAGAGATACATGACTGTCTCAAAAAGTCACTTAGTGCCTGCCAAATCGACCACCGCCAGTGGTCTTCGCTTGCTGCAGACCGCGACACATGGCGCTCCACCATTTACAAGGCAGCCGTCTCCTTTGAGGACTCTCGCAGAGCTAGCCTTAAGGACAAGCGGCTCAGGAGAAAAAAAACAGAGATGTCAGAACTCAGAACCCTGGGCAGACCTTCCCCTGCAGCCACTGCGGTCAAACCTGCCTGTCTCGGATTGGCCTCCGCAGCCACGAACATGCCTGCAGACGTTGTGGGCAACCCTTATAGAATCTTCGTTCGCGAAGTCAAGCCAAGAGAGAGGTATTATTTTTATTCAACAGAATAGCTACGCTACGCCAGACCACAGAGCTTACGAATGACAGGATTCGCCGTGTGTCCGTCTTCATTTCTGTGTGCCAGTGTGTGTGGATCAGAGGGTGGGTTAGAGTAGAAGGAGATGGATTCCTGTCGCTACACGAGCCCACAGAGCGTACTAATGGCGGGAAACGCCGTGTCTCCGTCTTTATTTGTGTGCGCCGACGTGTGTGTTGATCAGAGGTTGGCTTAGAGAGGAGGGAAATGGATCAGCATAATAAACCTAAAATATGAACAACTCTGAATGTTCCTAAAAGATAAACGCATCTGAGCTCTAACAATACGGTAGACTTTGGGATGAAATCCCCATCGTGTTTTATATTTGTGAACATCCCCATAGAAAAATAAAATAATCATCATTTATATAACGCTCCTTGTCGTCATCATTATTACTTCGTTTGCAAGGAAATACTCCTAACACCGAACGTATACGGATGCCGTTCGTCTTGAATGTGTTAACGTCCCGACAGCAACAAGACTTTCTGAGGACGGACCTGCGCTGCATGTGGAGGCCAGATTAATCTGCAAAATAAACCGGCTCATTCAGAAGATGCTTTGTAAAAGTGTACTGGGCAAACACGTCGACAGATCGCCTTACCCCCCTAACCCTTCCTCATGGCACCGAGTCGCTACCTCACCTTAACCCACTACTCCCACGGGTGCATTTTCCAAATTTTAGAAGTGTTACTTATCGACTATGTACCAGTTGCAGGGACCGACGGCCGATTTCGGTCCCGGATAGCCTTCTGCGCATTGGGTAGTCTCTTACAGCTTATTTGTACTGTACACCGTTTGTTACATATGATACTCAAACTTCATGCCAATTCCTAAATTTATATTTATCGGAGGCTGAAACAGCCAAACCCACGAAGGACGAATGCTGATAAGCTGCCAAACAAACTCAAATATTACTCCATAAGCCAGTCCTGGCTACCGCGCTCTTGTTTGATCTTGTTTTATCTTTATTCAGATATAGCTTGTTGTTTAGTTTGAACTAAACTTTGAGCCAAGGAAGTTTAACATTATTTGAAAAATGAGATATAGAATTATAATTTATACTTCCTGGTAAAACTCTGCTTGTGTTACTGTTAGGCAGTGGGCAGATGTTCACATCTGCACGGGACATAGACGACCCCGCCCTCCACGAGTCGCCTGCTGCCTTGCAGGCCTGGCCGCTTGGCTGCGGAAAGGCTAAGGGAGGAAACCCCTGACATCAAAGCCCCCGTGTCTCCGGGGAAGGCTTTTGAGCCAGAGACTAGGACAAGGACAGTCTGATATAAAACCTACGACCCGAGGACCTCGATGCCATCGTCCCAGCTTGCTAGGCCATGGCAGTTGAACCAAGGGTTTAAAGGGTGGGGCCAGTACTGCGCACACTGCACTCCACCAAAAAGCTCCACCGCGCAGGCTTTAGGAAACGTCCACGGACCATGACACTGACCATTCCAAGTCCTGTAGCGACGGGCGAGGGGCGAAACGGCAGGTGAAAGATGTCACTGGAAGCCGCAGTCTCAAACCTGCATGCAGGCGGTTCAGGATATTGGTCGCCTGATGTTGACCTGGGGATGACAACATCACTCGGCACACCCTGAACGACCAAGCAGCCTTCTCTAGGGACAGCACTGCTTGCTCCACACGGAGAGGGGCCTAGAAAAGGTGGCCTAACCAAAGCTCGTCCCCTCGCAACCCCAGTTGGCTAGCCGCGGTCAACGGGCATCTTCTCCTGCGGTCAAAAAACAAGAAAGAATAACGGATCCACTCTCATGACGACCACGACCGGACTCAACGTAGCATGCTGGAACGTCCGAACCATGCTCGACAAAGCAGACAGCGGACGCCCTGAACGTCGCTCCGCCCTCATTGCCCATGAATTGCGGAGGTTAAACATCGACATCGCCGCGCTCAGCGAAGTACGCCTTCCGGACGAAGGCAGCCTCCAAGAACTTGGTGCTGGGTACACCCTCTACTGGTCAGGCAGGCCTGCATCAGAAAGACGGCTTTCAGGCGTGGGTTTCATGGTCAAGACATCCATTGCGACTAAGCTGGAAAACCTACCAACGGGCCACTCCGACCGCATCATGTCCATGCGCCTCCCACTGAGACACCAGCAGCACGTCACCCTTCTCAGTGTGTACTCCCCAACCCTCCTGGCAGAGCCTGCTGAAAAGGACAAGTTTTACACTGACCTGCGCAGCCTCCTACAGAGTACCCCTGCAGACGACAAAGTCATCATCCTTGGCGACTTCAACGCCAGAGTGGGCCAGGACTCTGAAGCCTGGAAAGGAGTCCTCGGCAAGCATGGCGTGGGGAACTGCAATGACAATGGCCGCCTACTGTTGGAGTTCTGTGCGGAGCAGCAACTGGTCATCACCAACACTACTTTTCAGCAAAAGGACAGTCGAAAGACCACCTGGATGCATCCTCGCTCCAAACACTGGCACCTTATCGACTATGTCCTAGTGCGTCAGAGGGACCGCAGTGACGTCCTCCTCACCAGAGTGATGCCCAGCGCAGAGTGCCACACTGACCACCGCCTTGTCCGCTGCAAACTCAGGCTCCACTTCAAGCCAAAACCCAAGAAATGGGGGCCCCCCAAGAAAAAGCTTGATGTTGCCAGCCTTCAGCGTGACGATGTGAAAGCTGCCTTTCAGACAGATTTACAGCGCAGGCTCAAAGACACAGCGGACCCAGTAGACTCCTCCCCTGAAACACTTTGGGAACAACTGAAAACTGCTATTGCAAAATCCTCTGCAGAAGTCTTGGGTTTCGCCAGAAAGAAGAACAAAGACTGGTTTGACGAAAACGATGTAGAGATCCAGGAACACCTAGCAAAAAAAAGAGCCGCCCATCAGGCCCACCTAGCCCAGCCTTCCTGCCCTGTGAAGAAGTCTGCCTTCCGCCTCGTCTGCAGCAGTCTCCAGCGCAAGCTCAGAGATCTCCAGAATGAGTGGTGGACCAGACTTGCACAGAGGACCCAGCTTTGTGCTGACAATGGTGACTACAGGGGCTTCTACGAAGCACTGAAAGCAGTGTATGGCCCCAGGCACCTGGTACAAAGTCCCCTGCGAAGCGCGAATGGCCAGGCACTCCTCACAGATAATACCTCCATCTTGAACCGCTGGTCGGAATACTTTCAGAGCCTCTTCAGCGCTGAGCGCACTGTTCAAGAAGCAGTCGTCCTACAAATCCCACACCTCCCAGTAAAGGTTGAATTGGACGAACCGCCCACCGCTGAAGAGACCCTCACAGCCATCCACCAGCTCAAGAGTGGCAAAGCAGCAGGCATTGATGGAATACCGCCAGAGATCTGGAAACATGGAGGCACAGCACTGCACAACAAGCTCCATGACCTCTTTCTCTGCTGCTGGGAGGAAGGAACACTACCAAAAGATCTCCGTGATGCAGTCGTTATCACCCTGTACAAGAACAAAGGCGAGAAGTCTGACTGTTCCAACTATCGGGGAATTACCCTGCTGTCCATTGCTGGGAAAATCCTTGCAAGGCTGCTCCTGAATCGGCTGGTACCTGCCATCGCTGAAGACCAACTCCCAGAGGGCCAGTGTGGCTTCAGAGCAAACAGGAGCACCACCGATATGGTCTTTGTGCTGAGACAGCTACAGGAGAAGTGCCGCGAGCAGAACAAAGGGCTGTACGTAACATTTGTCGACCTAACAAAAGCGTTCGACACTGTGAGCAGGCAAGGCATGTGGCAGATCCTGGAGCGACTTGGCTGTCCCCCAAAGTTCCTCAACATGATTGTCCAGCTACACGAGGACCAGCAAGGCCAGGTCAGACTCAACAATGACCTCTCAGAACCATTCCCTATTCTCAACGGCGTAAAGCAGGGCTGCGTGCTGGCACTGACCCTCTTCACCATCTTTTTTAGCATGATGTTGAAGCAGGCCACAGTGGACCTCGATGATGACGATGCAGTGTACATCAGGTATCGTCTCGATGGCAGCCTGTTCAACCTCAGACGACTGCAGGCCCACACGAAAACCCTAGACCAACTGATTCGTGAGCTGCTTTTTGCTGATGATGCTGCCCTCGTTGCACACACAGAGAGAGCCCTGCAGCGCATCACGTCTTGCTTCGCAGATGCTGCCCAGCTCTTTGGACTCGAGGTCAGTCTGAAAAAGACAGAGGTCCTCCATCAGCCGGCACCCAAGACAGTGTATCGCCCTCCTCACATCACCATTGGCGAGTCTGAACTAAAGTCAGTGCACCAGTTTACTTACCTTGGCTGCATTATCACGTCGGACGCCAAGCTGGACAAGGAGCTTGACAGCAGGCTGGCAAAAGCGAACAGCGCTTTCGGGCGACTTTTCAAGCGGGTGTGGCACAATCAACAGCTGAAAACAGGCACCAAGATCAGCGTGTACAGAGCTGTGGTCCTCACCACCCTGCTGTATGGTTCCGAGTCCTGGGCCCTCTACCGCAGCCAACTACGACTCCTCGAACGCTTCCACCAGCGCTGCCTGCGTACCATCCTGGGCATTCACTGGAGTGACTATGTCACCAACGTCGAGGTCCTTGAACAGGCGGAAACTGTGAGCATCGAGGCTTTGCTGCTGCGGACACAGCTCCGCTGGGCGGGGCACGTCTCCAGGATGGAGGATCATCGCCTACCAAAGATCACCCTGTTCGGCGAGCTTGCTACTGGACACCGTGGCAGAGGGGCACCAAAGAAGAGATACAAAGACTGTCTCAAGAAGTCACTTAGTGCCTGCCAAATCGACCACCACCAGTGGTCTTCGCTTGCTGCGGACCGTGACACCTGGCGCTCCACCATTTACAAGGCAGCTGTCTCCTTTGAGGACTCTCGCAGAGCTAGCCTTAAGGACAAGCGGCTCAGGAGAAAAAACAGAGATGTCGCAGCTCAGAACCCTGGCCATACCTTCCCCTGCAGCCACTGCGGTCGAACCTGCCTGTCTCGGATTGGCCTCCGCAGCCACGAACAAGCCTGCAGACGTCGTGGGCAACTCCTATAAAATCTTCGTTCGCGAAGTCAAGCCAAGAGAGATAGAGAGAAGACCAGTTGCAGGAAGTGGATTGACCATGATAATTTAAGGGTAGTGCCAGATTAGCTTGGCGCCTGATGGCGCCAAGCTAATCTGGCACTATCCTTGAATTATCATGGTCAATCCATCTCCTGTTGTAGGGCTAACTCATTCGAGAAGTGACGCATGTGAATGGGTGGCAAACACACACACACACACACACACACACACTCACACACACGCGCGCGCGCGCGCGCGCACGCGCTCACACACACACACGAAGTACCTGGACTTACCCCAGTAACAATACGTCTTCGGGTCCACTGCGGTCGTCGTAGGCCTTAGGACCTTTGCTACACACACACACACACACACACACACACACACACACACACACACACACACACACACACACACACACACGCGCGCGCACGCACGCACACAAACACACACACATGACTTACCGGGACTTGGGCATCTGGCTTGGCATGCATGCAGTGATAAAAAGTTGTTGGCGTTTCCTTTGCAACCTCCGTAGACAAACGACTCGCAGCCCAAGGCAGTGCTGTTGTAAAAGAAGCGCAGGAAACCCGCCTTACACGGGCCTGGCTTTGCGGGCAGCGAACACAGGGCATCTGCATGATAACATCGTGATAATCATCATCATATCTAACGTCTGTTGCTTTAGATGGACAGATGTAGGTTCAGCAATAATACCAACTGATCAGCTGTTATCTGCACCATTTATTTTGTTGTCCAGTGCCATGCTTTCTTTGACAAAGTCTTAAATTATGTAACGATAAACGTCAAGTTTTGGGCCATCTTTTGATGCAGTGTCTGAAAGTGACGTTCGAATAAATGCTAGGTCTCGAAAACTAGTGGATAAAAATATACGATAGATTGCCATTCAACACTTACTATCGCTACGCAATACTTGCATAGTGCCACTCAACACTTCATCAATGACATCAGACTTCAACGCTTACATAGTGCCAGAGCATTTCAGTCCAGACGATATCATGGTTCAACCTTATTTTACCCCACCAAAATTAATAACCTCGCATTGAAAAATCTTGCAATAACTGAACTCACTCAGAGCCTCATTACTTAACCACTACATATACGGAGGACCAAAAGAAATGCGACATTTTTGGTATCATCGGAAACACTTTAGTCAGCGTTTCCGATGATAAGATAAGAGTTTATCGCCGTATGTTTCCATGTTATAAAAAAAATTAAAAAATAAAAATATTGGCATTTTTCTTGATGTCAGTTACTAAGACTAAAATAATAAATACAATACAATACAACTTTATTGTCTGTTCGAGTCAAAGCACGACAGAAATTTGCCTTTCGGCTCGTCATGAAACAACAATATAAGACATTAACCAACGCTACAAGAACATTCCATGAAAATTGTCATTGCAGCAACGCTCTCAGTATCACAAGCAATCTGTCACAAGATGGGAGGTAATGTTAAGTAGGTCACACATATCGCGGCGTTATGTGACAAGAGTCAAGTTCAAACTCGAGACAGCAGTTGGAATAAAAGACTTCTTAAAAACATTCTTTTTGGCAAGTGGCATGTTGAAACGTCTGCCTGATGGTAGCATTTGAAACTGATCAGATAGTGGGTGACGAGGATCATTGGCAACTGATGCTAGCAGCTATCCTTCGGACAGCTCATTGGTACAGATCATCTACTGGGTGTTGTCCTAGGCCAATGATCTTCAGTCTCAGCTGTTCTGACGATACGTGACAGTCTGCCCCTGTTTTTCATACTGAGGTTGCCATACCAAGCAGTGATGTTAAAAGTCAGTATGCTTTCAATCAGGCTTCTATAAACGGATTCTAAAACCTTGGGACTGACATCAAAACTTCTTACTTTCCTAAGAAGGTACAGACGTTGGTTTGCTTTTTTCACAACCAGATCGGTGTTTCCAGTAAAGGACAGCCTACTATCCACGACTGTGCCAAGGTATTTAAATTAAGTGACCGCTTCTACAGGTTTGTTATTAATTGAGACAGGTACAACACACACACACACACACACACACACACACACACACACACACACACACACACACACACACACACAGTAAACTCTAAAATATGATTTTCAAGCTAAATACTAAGCAAATACTGGTATTACACATGTCGAAGGGGCACGCCTCACTGATTTAGTTATAAGCTGACTGGACACATTCCGACAAGTTCTCACTCACCGCTCGATGATACATAAAATGTCGCATTTCTTTTGCTCGTCAGTGTATTACAATCAATTTGCCTACCTGGGACGTTGGCGGCCTTGACGAGAAAGATTGATGCCACGAAACACAGCAGGATTGCAAAAGCTTTCATCTTTGTTCAGTGTCGCTTGTTTCTAGTGGAAGCAGGAAAAAAACAGAGCAGATTACAGTGGCTCACTTCAATATCAGCAGTACAGCTTGGAGACGTATGTCAAGTATTACGTCAGACACTGTGTTATATACCAAGCCCGCACCAGGGTACAACACGTGCGTGCTTCATCTGCTGGTATTGGAGTACAATCGTCACGTGTTATGTGACGTAACATCACACACTTTCAGTCCAGTCAAACTGACTTCCCTTGTCCGAAGTGCGGGTGCAGTTGATCACAGGCAAGAACAACAACAGGCACAAATTCTCAGGTGCCCCTGCAAACGTAGGGGCGCATGAGGATCTTTGCCGCTTGCCTCTTGACAGTCGATGATGAGACCTGTCGCTTGCAGCTGGAAGAAACTGGTTCAAATCAAGCGTTGTACAAGAGCGACAAAGATAAAATTCATTGCGAGGGAGGAGGGAGAGGAGGAAGGAGCCTGGGTCACGGTGTAACGGAGAGAGCCGGGGGTGAGGCGTGATTTTTCAGTGCTTTGCCGTGAGAGAGAGAGAGAGGGAGAGAGAGGGAGAGAGAGAGGAGAGAGAGGGAGAGACAGAGTATGTGTGTGTGTATGAGTGTGTGTGTGTGAGTGTGTGTGTGTGTGTGCGCGCGTGCGTGCGTGTGTGTGTGTGTGTGTGTTTGTGTGTGTGTGTGTGTGTGTGTGTGTGTGTGTGTGTGTGTGTGTGTGCGTGCGTGCGTGTGTGTGTGCTATTATAATCCTATGTCATTCTAATGATTATCTTGTTGCATGACTGACGAGCAAACAGGACAATTATATACAGCGTGAGCACAAAACTCAAATCATCGCATCATACTTCCCATGAAGCAATTATGTTAAGGTTGTATACTATACCTACATTTTTTAATTGAAAACTGCCGCTTATAGGGTTTTTTGAGAGCCTTATTGAGTCTGGAGGCTATTGCCACCCTGAAAGACCCATGGTCCCGGGCATATTTGTAAGTTTCAGCCTTTTGCGTGACCTACCCCATGTGCGAAAACACGCAAAATAGCTGATTTCAGAACACAATAAAAATTTATCGAATAGTGTGTTAAAATGATAAAGAAACATTTCGGTCACTTCATAAAGTATGTTAGTATTTTCTCGTAAAAAAAGTGTGTTCTGATAATTGGAATTCTAACTGTAATCGATAAAAGTTTATGTTGTAAATTCGCAAATTGCCCGGATGTTATCAATAACATTACAAGTGTTTGCAATGTTGGGCAATTGCTCAGGCCCTTTTTATTCGATAAAATCGTACTTTAGATCATATCACACACATTATTTATGAAAAAATGAGGGGGTCCCGCGCAAAAATTGGCACTTTGGGTCGTTTGCGAGTGCGTTTTCAAAAAGGGATACAAGCGATGTCTGACTTCCGGCAGATCATATCTCCGCCGTAGCCGTCCCAAGCCCGCATGAGAAAGGAGGAAATCAACTACCAAACCAACAAGTATAACCTACGCCCAAACTGTTGCAAACTACTAGTCTTCGATCACTATTAGTGACAGTGGGAAAGTAAACTGGAACAAACAACAACGGGAGATACGGGATGAGAAGGTTTATCTATAAGTAATTAAATGCACCAGACATCACTTAGTAGTTGAGTTAGTACAGTGGTAAAATACTCTTTTTGCCACGCAGGTAACCAGGGTTCAATCCCCGTAGACGGATATTTTTTCCCTGCTCAAAAATTAGAAACCCATACAGTTTCTACTTCGCTAAATGAAACAAACGCACACACACACAAAATATATATATATATATATATATATGTTCTTTTTTTATGTAAAATATGCGATTATCATCACCGTTGTAATGTGGATGTTAAACCATGAACCAACCAACAAACCATTTTCAGTCTTGGATAAAAATGCATACTGGTTACCTCGGTACATTTGTTCATTTAATTTTTTTCAGCCAGGCATTGTGAGCATGTTTACATTCATTCAATCATTCACAGATTCACTGATGAAAAAGAACACCAAAGAGTGTTGTCACAGGGTGTTTTTTTTTTAATTTTTCTGGCATCATCTACAAACATTAATTAATGAATAATGTGAATTTGTTTTAATATACCTGCTGCAAGCAATGCTACATGCTCCTTTGGTGTATCCGTGAAAGCAGGTCGGTGAACATCTCTGGTTGAAAGATGTTTGTGAACAGATTGGTAGTGGATGTACCTATGTCTCCAGCTGAATCTCAGTTTCCCAGCAGTTTTTGGTTACAAATTATAAGGAAACAAAACAAATGTCACATGTTTCAATATGCCCCGTTATGTTTGCACATGATCATTGTGAGTAAAGAATAATATCTTTGTTTATTTTCAAAAGAAACGCTGTATTTGCAGACATTCATTTAAAGTATATATGTACAGTCAAGTATGTTGAAAGCATTATTAGGCTACAATGCACATAGGCACCCATACAAAAGTAACTACCTCAAATACAAAATGTTAAATGTTTAGGGCTTAACATCTTTTGTCCATAAGGTGATTTCAAAGATGGGTCACAGAAATAGGGTCTGAACAAATTTTGACCCAAGCTGTATTCGAACCCAGGACCTTTGGGATGAGAGTCAAACACACTACCACCGAGCCACCCAGCTCCCCCTCAAAATACAGCTTTACTGTGGAACAACATATTTTAACTACATTATTCACATTTACATTGACAAAGTGCTGACTTTATACAAGCTAGTGGGTGGAGAACAGTGGAGCTGAAGTTATTTTCAGTTGTGTGCATGCCAACCGAGACTGACACCGGCAACCACTTGCTCATGAGGTATTTATTTGGGAGCCAACTACACAGTATATAAAAGAAGGGGGATAGGAGAGAAGGAATGACAGACTTATCATTTAGAGCCTTCTACTACATATATTATTTCCCTCATATATATATAACACGAAGAGTTTTTGCGTTCCCGGCTGACGGCCATCTTATTCTGTATTAAAATTTCACTGATGACAATGGAATGCTTAACACAATATATATATATATATATATATATATATATATATATATATATATATATATATATATATATATATATATATATATATATATATAATATATATATATATAGAGAGAGAGCATCACTGAAGTCCTGATATAACTCAACATTGCACATCCCACTACGTTATAACAGTGAAATTCAGTGTCCAGCCACCACTACACTACACACATAACACATACTGTGCACAATGTTGGTATGAAAATCAAACAATACTGTTACCAGTACCACACTCTGTCCCATTGCAGCACAACTAAGTGAAATGCAGTCTCACGCCCCATAACATATACTGCACAATGCTGATGTCAACATAAAATACCGTAACAACTGCATAACAAGGGTAAAATGCACTGTGTCACCTAGTCTGCATAATATAGGCATACACACCAAACAATACTTTTACTGCTCTTGATACAAAGTCTGTGCAGTCCACCATATCACAACACTGCAAAATACATCAGTGCTACGCTGGCAGAGTGCCTGCAATACAACCCGAAACGCTGAAGGTAAATTCTTTGTAAGGCACTGCAACACTAACCTGCGAAAGTTTTGTTTTTCTAACAGAGTTGCCATTGTTTGGAACGAGTTACCAGTTTCATTAAAAAAAGCACCTAACATAAATTCTTTACAAACCAGATGGACGAATTACCAAAAATGCATTTTTCTTTAAAAGGTATTTTTTCGAAAAATACTTACCGATGACATGACCTTATGGGAGGGTCTACTACTTACTCAATTCTAGCCTAAGTACTCGTTGTGTTAACACACAACCCGGGAGGCACTCGGGGAACCCCGAGGGGGCCAAGAGTTGTCTCCCGATACTCCCCATCCGGAACAGAGTACCCATAATTCCTCAGTCAGGATACTTAGCTTACCAGCGGCAAGCGGGGCCGGTGGGAGGGTCGTCCGAGTCATGTCATCGGTAAGTATTTTTCGAAAAAATACCTTTTAAAGAAAAATGCATTTATTTCATCAAAAACATTACCGATGAGATGACCTTATGGGAGAATCACGAATAGGAGGAGGGTGCCGCGCACTAGCACACCTTGGGGCCCCAAGGGCCGTCCTCCCAAACGCAAATTCCCGACGACCCTGGGGAGGTGTAACCTACGGCGCTGAAGCGCCAGGAGGAAGAGGAGCCCCGGAGCAGTTCCCCCACCAGAGCGAGTAGCCCCGCTGGACTGGGAAACTGTGAGCGAGAGAACATGCCCGCGAGCCCTACAGTAGCCACGAAGTGGAAGACAGCACAGTTCCTGACGCCTGTGACGTTCGTGGCCCTGTACGTAGCTGATAGGACTTAATTAGCCTCTAAGCTCGCTGCGGGAGGGATCCTGGAATCGGATCGCATGACTGAGCGTCGTCAGGAAGATCATCTGACTTGTAGCTTCAGGGCTGTTATTCCTAGTGACGAGGAGAAGCTCGATCCTTGTTACGCTCGCGAGGGAGCGCGAGGGTGGCGGTCCGACTTCGAGCGAAGAGAGGATCCCGAAACGTGTCGTGACGTGGTGTGCGTGTGAGAATGTCTCCGCGAGCCGGACTCTGTGGCGAGGCGGGTTCGCAGCGGCCGAGGAGGATCCAAGGCCTTCCTAGGAGACGAGTGGGGACCGGTTGACCATGGAGGCGCGAAGCACGCCTCTCCGAACCGAGCTCTGTAGCGAGATGGGTTCTCTGCCTGGCATAAGGCTTGGTCCAAGCGCGGTCCCTCCTGGGAACCCGCGCCTCGAACTCCCGACTCCGCACACTACCTTGCTGTGTCCAACGTTGAGGCCTGCCGCCACCGACGAAGGCGAAGGAGTAGGGGCCCCATCAAAGCGAAACAGCGAGCGTCGCGGCTGCAGGAGCACCTTGCAGAAGCGGGAAGCAGTAGCGGGGGTCCGCGGCGAGGAGAGGTGTAAGAGGTACAGGACCGGAACCCAGTAACGGGGTGACGAACAGGAAGAGCGGAGCAACCGTCCCAGGCTAGGCCAGAGCGTCGATGTCTCGTCCAGGCGGGCGAATCCACAAAGGCAGGGCGAATCCTCAAGGACGGGGCACGCCAGTGAACCCACCTAGTGTCGAACAGGTCCGTGAAGCCATCTCGCAGGTGCGCCGGTCCTCCGAAGGCATCCTGGTGCAAACTGCGTGTAGCAACTGGATCCATCGGGGAAACAGGTTGGCGCAGCCGTCCCACGAGAAGGTGACCTACTAGTCTGCGTCAGCTCCAAGCCGTTCGCGCTCTTGACCGCGAGGTCCGAAGGCCAGGCTGGAGTTGGAGAAGAACCACGGTAGTAGGAGGCGTAGCAGAAGCAGCCGGGCTTAGAGACGACCAAAGGAGAGGAGATCCGACTTCCGAGTAGTGGCTGGGCCGTCCAACCGCCAGCACAGCCGCAGCAGTACCACGTGTTCGAAGCCCGGTGCCCTCCTGGGTGCCCAAGGGGAAGTCGAGTTGGTTAGACACCAGGGAGACGGAGCTGTGCCATGGTCCTACAGCGTAAGCGAAGCGAAGGTTCTAGAAGCCTCCACCGTTCTGCTCCCCGTAGCGAAGTCCAGGAACCCCCCAAGGAACTGCCTTGGTCGAGTCGTCAGCACAGAGGTTCCGTCAGCATCACACCGCCCCGCTCGGCGCCAGGAGTCGTCGACCTGGAGAACGAAGGATAGGGTAAGGAGCTCTACCATCTCACGACACGAAGGGAGGTACGTACGAGAGGGGTCGTCTAGTCCCAAGGAGAGGCAAGAGCGGATCCACCGCTGGAAGGGGAGGCAACTCCTGTGACCTCCCGAGCACCGTTCCGACCGAGGGAAGCCAACAGCCGGCAACTCCATGGGGGTGAAGAAGATCCGTGAACCGAGAGAAGAAGCGCAGGGTAGGTGAAGCGCCTGGCACGAAGTCCGGAAGCCGCTGCCAGCTCCGAGCTGCATCCGAGAGGGCACCAGGGGAGACAGAAGCCGACGCGCTCGCAGACCCGTTTACCACCCGTGCGAAGTCAGAGTACTTCCACTAAGTCAATGGGACTCACGCGTAAGGCCACCAGCTAGTGAGTCGTCAGATCTCCAAGGAGTATTAGTGCACAACTGGGTCGAACCGATTGATTGATTGATTGTACATTGCTTAACGTCCCGACAGCAACAAGGCTTTCTCAGGACGTGGGGTCGAACCGAGTACTGTAACCGCAGGAGGAGGTAAACAGGTCCGAGCAAGGCGAAGTAACGACAGCATCCTCCCCGAGAACCACCGGAGGGGGTCGGATGTCCAGAAGAGGAGCGACCGCAGCCAGGCCGGAGCACGAAGAAGGGGAAGGGCTGAGTGCGGGGGAGAGGAAAGGGACGAACGGCAGCCGGGCGCGAAAGGGATCGACGAGCGAGGCAGGAGAGAATCCCTGGAGCGACGTGAAGAACGGCAACTCCTAAGCACGCCCGCAGCGGAGAGAAGCGGAGTGTAGACCTAGAGTGCCGGAAGGTTGACTCCAACGAGGGAAATTCGTAGATGGACGGGCATCGAAGGTGCAGAGTGGTCCCTCCTCGCGCGCAGGAGAGCAAGAGCGGAGATCCGATCCTGAGGGAAGTGGATTCCCAGTCGTGCCGCCTCTTCCTGCCCATACGACAGGGCAAGACTGATATCCCAGCCCAGACGACCTCCTCCTTGGCTGCGCTGGGTAATACGAACTGCATACATGGATCTCTCCCGACGGGTAGCGCAGAGACTGAAGATCCGCGCAGATGAAGTACGCGCCATGGCCACGAGCATCGCATACGACCGGAACTGCGCTGTCAAGGACATCGTGGCCGCTGTGGGCTGGCGAGCAGAATCTACCGTCGCTCGTTTCTACCGTCGGGAACTGGCGGGACAGCGTGACTCTGCGACCCGGGCACTGTATCGAGGTGGGTCTCCGCCTGACCGCAGGCTATGTCCAGGTGCGTACCCTCCTGTAACGCCCGCGTCGAGAACCCCTCTCCGCGCAGTAACTGAAGCGGTCCGCGTAGCCATCCCTCCACAAGATCGTCAAGGACTCGGGCGGTAAGGAACGGAGACAGGCACCTCCGCCCTGCTGGCTGGCCACCAACAGTACCCTGCAACCACTAGCAGCCGGCCCGAGTTCGATCGAAGAGCAGATCCCGAACAAGTCGAGACGTGGTGTGCGTGTGAGATTGTCTCCGCGAGCCGGACTCTATGTCGAGGCGGGTTCGCAGCGGCCGAGGAGGATCCAAGGCCTTCCTAGGAGACGAGTGGGGATCGGTTGACCATGGACGGCACGAAGCACGTCTCTCCGAACCGAACTCTGTAGCGAGAAGGGTTCTCTGCCTGGCATAAGGCTTGGTCCAAGCGTGTTCCCTCCTGGGAATCAACGCCTCGAGCTCCCGACTCCGCACACTACCAAGCCGTGTCCGACGTGTCGATCCCCCGATGCTAGGGCCGTCGGAACTTGAGAGGCTGGAGAACCGGAACAGCTGGTACTTCCTCAGGTCTGGAACAGTCACCGGTGTCAGGCGTTCGCGCCGGAAACCCCAAGTTGGTACCAGTGTACTCTGTAGGGAGGCCGGTTGTCTGTCAGAAGGCTTTTTTCCAAGCGCACTTCCTCCTGCACACTATACTGACGCGTCCGGCATGGTGATCTCACAGTCCACTCGTCGGAACTCGAGCAGTCGGAGTACCGGGAATATCCGCCGGTATCTCAGCAGGGCTGTAACCAGTCACAGGCGTCGGGCGCTCTCGCCGATAGAAGCTCCAAGGTGAGCCCAGCGCCGTCCAGGTCATGTGGCGCAGGCGTCACACCAAGGTTCGGAGGCACATGGTAGACAGACCTTGTATGAGTCCGACGGTCACTGTAACGTCCGCGTTGTGTGCAGGTCATCTAAGGCCCCTGCAACATACCAAAATCCGAAGGCACGCGGGCGTGGGCCTGAGGGACCCTGTCCTGGTAAGGTGAACTTCCGCAAGACAACGGTACAACCAGCGAGGAACCACCTGTCAGCAAGCGCGCGGACCTGCAATACATCCCCGCAAGGTAGAGAGTGCAGCCAGTAGGGTCCCGGTTAACCCCAGGTAAGCACCCCACCTGTGTGACCTACCTTCTGCGAAGAAGAGGAGTCGCGGCTAACGGCACTGTCTGTCCATCCTGCCACGGCAACTCCCCCAACCACCAAGGTGTGTACCTGTCTTCCCAGCGTATACGTCCTACGCCGGGCACCTCCCGGCCCCTACAGGTGTGGAAGCCACCCTTGGTCTGGGAGGACCGCCAGGCTAAGTTGAGCCTACAACACATCCTGCACAACAAACTCAAGCATGTCATGACAAGTATAAGCCTGAAGCAAGCGGCAGGCCCAGAACCTTGGTCGGAGCGGAGCCCCCGCGACACACCGGAGCTGTACTATAGCGACGGCCTCCAGGTGCAGCTTTGATCATTGTCTTAAGTTGCCAGCAGGCAATTACCTTTCAACCGTAAAACGTTACTGTCGTTCATGTTAACTTGTATTCTTATGCATGTTGTTCATGTTAACTGGTAGTCACATGCCCAAGTAGGAATATAACCAAAGAGCAGAAACCAGTGCGTCCAGGAGACATAGGGCTGTCTGAGCACTGTGGTTTTTTTTTTTTTTTTTTTTTCCCCAGGGAGGTTCGGGCCGGGAGACGGTCACTGGCGCCTGCCATGAGATGCGTTGGCGACGGGCTCACCCGTACCAATCACCGTCCATCTGCAGCCTGTCATTGTAATATGTGGAATGAGCAAGTGAGGGTATGTGAGTAGCACCTGTGGTGGCAAGAGAAGTTATTGCAGCTTATGACCTTCCCCCATGACAGCAACAATAAGTCATCTAGGTGCCGTCAGTGTCCCCTCAACTGACGAATACTCTGCATCTCCCATGTATCTAATACGCCCCCGTATGTGGTAAACAGGTCTGCAGTATGCATAACAAAACAGGCACGACGGGACCGACTCAGTACCGAAGTAAGCGTCGGTTCTCGCCACATTCGCCAACGTAATGCGTCAAGGGATGGCTGGAGCATACATTCTCCGAACCCAACCAGGGACAAGAGCATAGGTGAGGAAAAAGTGAGTAGGTAAGCGCCAGAAATAAGGTTAGACTTAGCTTCACCGATCTTGCACACCATTCCCCTTCCAGTAAAGGTTTTAACCGTGAGGAACACGGAGCTCTGCATCGTTAGACGCCATCTTGGAAAACGAAGCTGACCACCTGCGGATCTGCGCCGTTTAAGAATGACCGTTCCAGACTACAACGTCTCATTTCTTCCCTCACGCGTAAATGCCTTCCGTTAAAGCGCGGAACTTTCAACAACCACGCTGCTAACCACAGCGAAAAAAGGGAGACTTGACCCTGTCAATAACAATACCACACCAACGCGGAAGGAGAGGGGGAACGGGCGCGAGACCCGCCAAGAAAAAGTCAAGAATCTTGGCGCAAGCAACAACGCAAATGAAGACCGCGTTCGCGCCTGCTCAACCAGTGCCCAGCCCGGGAACCAGCCGAGGGCCAACCCAGTCACCTTACCTTTTCCCGGAGCGGGACCGGGGAAGGGGAGGGGGGGGAGAATCCAAACCAAGGCACGCGCGGCGAAGTCCCAGCGAAGTTCACAGCGTAGCCCAGGCACTTCAGGGAGCCAAGCGGGCAGCTGCCAACGAAGAAGGGATACCAGAGCCACCCGGTACAGGGGGGCCCGACGAAGAACAAGTCAAGAGAAGAACTAAGTCCGTCGAAGACCGGAGAACCGGTCGAAATCCCCAAAATCCGTAGGCTAGAGCAACACGTCTGAACAGCGTAAGCCTAAGTAGACTGACTGGGGAATTATGGGTACTCTGTTCCGGATGGGGAGTATCGGGAGACAACTCTTGGCCCCCTCGGGGTTCCCCGAGTGCCTCCCGGGTTGTGTGTTAACACAACGAGTACTTAGGCTAGAATTGAGTAAGTAGTAGACACTCCCATAAGGTCATGTCATCGGTAATGTTTTTGATGAAATAATTTAAAGAGTTTTTCTATTCATATGATGAATCATTTATAGGAAAATTTCATGAATAGCAGACTCATAAAGTAACTTAAGAAAGAAAGGACATTTGCAAAGGCCTCACGGCCTATTTTGTCCTCACACTACTACAGTCTGCACCATGCCGGCTATTAATATAAGCAATACTCTTCAAAAACTCAACATGGTGCAGGCTATCGTGTCACAACTGATTGCACATTGCATAGCACTTAGCAGCCACCACACACAACCTGGTACTGTGCACAATGTTGGCTTCAGTTTTACTTTGTTTATTTAATTTTGGACCTGCTGGGGGCATGAGAAAAATCACAAAAGAACTTACATGATTGCGCTCAAAAATTAACTACACATGAACACATGTTCCTTAGACAGCACAAATGACTTGTATGGACACAGATCATAGTTAGGTCATTCTGTTTGCTGGTATGTGTCATGTACAGTACGTCTGGAAAACATGTGAAATGAACCATGTGATTAGCAATTCTGATACGATAAGTAAAGCTACACAGCTGAAAGTCAACGATTGACAGAGGAAGAATAAATAATAAAACAAACAAAGTACAGTACATATCATATGCCTATGATCAGTTATCAACCAACCACTGAAAACTGCTGTGACAGATGGAGGGTAATGCAAGAACTACATGGTCAACTCACTCTTTAGAAGTATTGCGATTTTCATTGAGCAAGTCCACATTTGGTATATTTTGAGCAGAGGGTTTAATGACATATATGTATATATATACTACATACCTACCCCCCCCCCCCCCCCCCCTCTCCCCCGGCTGCATTTCTATATTTTGGCACACCCTCTCTTCAGAAAGGACCCATGGGTGTTATACTCTGAGGCCAATGACCATTTTCAGAATGTATATCATTTATAATCATGCAAAGCGGAGCAGTGATAAGTTTTCTCCTTGTTTCACACCGACGCTGCAAAAAAATCTATCTGTACCACTGTTTCCTAACTCATAAGAGTCAGCTGTGGAGTACATATTTTGAATGACTGATGTATGCCAGTATTTCGGAACTTGTCACAAAAAAGACCTGTTTATATGCTGAAATTTGAAATGTCTTCGAAAAATGAACACATTGGCAGTAAAGGGGTTTTTCCCTGGATAATCAAAAACTAATACAAATTAAGCTGCGTTTCCAAATCGTGACATGACAGGAGAGTGCAGTAAGGCAAAGGCGTTTGCTGCATTGCGAAGGATGTGACTGTCCAAAACCTTGGCATTGTGGCTGGACAGCAAAATAACAGGACGTTTGCCCACAGGACAATCAGTTCACTTCCTTTGCCTTCCTGTCGGTTGGCCATCCCGGAGAGACGTACCCACTGAACTCTTCTTCAATGTGGCTATTGCAACCTGCAAAAGATAATTAAGAATCAAAAAAAAGTTTTGAAATGCACATTATGCGTGCATATATATGTGTTTGCAAGTATTTTTACAAAGTACATACATGCATAATAATTATGACAGTATTCAGAGCAAGAACAAGAAAGACAATGAATGTCCTTATGGTTTACGTGTATGACCAATCCACATAATACGTCCAACCTGTGTGACCTTGTGTGAGGAGAAACAATTTGTGTCAAAATCTGACCATTTTTTACCCCTTTCTGGACCCCCCCCCCCCCTCCCCCCGTGACCCTGACCTTTGAAAGGTCACAGCAGTTGGTATGTTTAGAAAGATTGTACCACAAAGTACCCTGGTGCCAAGTTGGACGTCTGAGGCTTAAATAGTCTCTGAGGAAATACCAATGTTAAAGTTGCCTACAGATAACAGACAGTCGACGGATGACCCATTACAAACACTTAGTTTTGCTATCACACGTGAGCCACATATGAGACACAACTGAGCTTTAAATGACCACAATGGGTGTATAAATATATCTAGAATCAGCATCACAGTGTAACTTGCAGAAAATGTTTCATACAGGACACGTTTAACATATTGCTGTTTAGCAACAGTACACACTGGACCAAAAACCCACCCCACCACCCCCACACTTTGGTACCGGTCTCAGGCCACTTTACAAATTTCAAATACAAGCGATCAAAAATCTCAGTAACTTCAGTAGCTGAACTGGCCCTTTGTCTGTCTTGTACTGTGTTTGTACTGTGTTTGTCTTAAATGGCGTAAATCCGTGTCTGTTTCGTGAGTGTGTGTGTTGGGTTTCAGGCGTGGCGCTTTGAGTTGATTTCCCCAAAATTGAGAAAAAGCGCCTATATAATAACGGTATTATTATTATTTATTATTAAAAGCTGGTATTCAGTGTTTTCTTGTCATTCTTGCACTAAGTGCTTATTAAAGAAAATGACAGTATTTGCAGACTTGCACAAGCCTCTAGTTTCCAAATCAAATGCAATATGGTGCCACTTGTTGACAGCAAGTGATTTTAGCATTCGGTCTTGTAGAGAATGCTGGTACTGTACTACACCATCTTCAAAATGAAAAAAAGCATTACAGTATGATGTGTTTATTCACACCAGTTGTGTTTTGTTATGAACCTGATTCTATTCACAAATCAACCGGTATGATTTACCTCGAGTCCAGGAGAATAGTTGATCTACTGGAACTGGCATTGCCTGCTTTCAGCTGTGACCTTCTCCTTTTGAGCAAACATGACCTGACTAGCTCCTGCCTCTTCTTGGTGTAGGCGTCATACTTCTGTGTTCTGTGCTTGTTTTGAAAGTATACCCTCTGGGTGCGACTCTGCAGTGCGACGTCAACAGCAGCATTGACCTGAAATGAAATACATGTTTATTAACGTGTTGTTTAGCAGCATGCCAATTTTACATCTGATCTTATTTCAGGGTGGGTTGGTTCCAAACTCCCCAAAAAGGGACTTTGTTATAGCATTATAAACAATTCGGGGCCAGGGCGGGAGGGCTCCCCCCCCCCCCCCCCCTGCCCAATATGCCCCTACATTTAGTTTACGCATTACTACCTTCAAACTAATGTGAAATAAACTGTAAACACCACAAACAACAATGGTGAAGCCTGGATCGCTCATGTGCATTTAAAACTGATCATTTACATAATCTGCACTGTGTGACCTTTCCAAAAGGTGACTGAAATTTAAGTGCCATGAGTCTCCGCATCAGAAAAGGGCTGGCTTTTGTACTTGTGCATAATTGTATTACGATTTAAACTACTGAAAATCCAATGAACAGCAACAGCACAACATTATTTGAGAAAAAATATCTATTGTCAAAATATGGCTATTTTTTTTACCTATTGTTTGATTTCTCATGACCTTTGGTCTTAACTCAAACTGGTATGCTAAGACAGGTCTTGCCACAAAGTATCCTTGGACCACGTTGAAGACTGTGGTTTGAATAGTCTCCAAGAAAATGCCAACATTACCGTTTACCATGGACGACGAATGGCCCAGAACATAGCCTCACACTTGCTGCACACATGAGCCAATGACAGAAAGCATTACAGTATGATGTGTTCATTCACAATCACACCATAGTTGTGTTTTGTTCTGCACCTGATTCTAGTCACAGATCTACCGGTATGATCTACCTTGAGTCCAGGAGAATACGTGTCGCCTTCCTTCACTTCACTTGAGCTGTGGCCTTGGTGTAGGCGTCATACTTATGCGCTTGTTTGCAAGTAAGTCCTCTGGGTGAGAGTACTGAGACTCCACAGTGAGAGGTCAACAGCAGTATTGGCCTGAAATGAAATACACGATTATTAGTATTACTGTGTTGTTCGGCAGCATGATAATTTCACTTTGTGTGAACTAAATGCAGGAGCAGATTATTACTTTCAAAATAAATGTGACATAAACTGTGTACACCGCAAAGAACAAACAAGAATTGCAGTCTGTACGCCTCATGTGCATAACTAATTCACATATAAGTATAAACTGTGTGACCTTTTCAAAACTGAGGTAGCTGACATAAGTGTCACAAGTCTCAACATAAAGGCTTGCTTTTGTACTAGTGACATTTGTATTTTCTCTACAAATTACAATTATGCATTTTTCTAAAGTTTGTCAACCTTCTGTGACTCTTGACCTGTGTAAAGAGTCAACCAAATTAGTATCTATAAGATGAGGAAGATTTCATCATCAGCTACCCTTGTGCCAAATTTGATAGGGAAATTGCAAAAACTTTGATACAAACCGCAATCATACAATGAAAAAATAAATAAGCATATATCACACATTCCAAGGTCATCCAAAATGGTAGTCAACAAATATTAGGGTTTCAGTCAAAGTAGCGTAGGTTTAATTTAACATACATACATACCTATAAAGTACTAGGTAACCCTTTTACTCCTGATACACCCACTGCTTGACATAAATGTGACTATGATAGTTCAAGGGTGGTGCCAAAATCGATCGGCGTCTCATCCGCCAAGCTATTCTGGCACCATCCTTGAACAAAACAAAAAAGAAATGCTGGACTTATATCCTAATCTGTAATATAGCCTTTATAAGACAGCAAGGGAATGGATGAGCAAATTAAGTTACTAAGTACTGGAAGCAGTTACTGAGTTAGAGGTTTATAATGCCAAATTCTCCCTTAGCAGGACTTTTTTCTACACACAGTACGTTTTCCTAGATAATAAGCACTAGCACTGGTTTAATATAACTACAATGTCGACTACATACCCTCCACTTATTAGTAAAGGCTCTCCGAAAATGTATGGAAATGTTCTACTTCTAGGTGGTGACTGACATGGCCGGAATGCCCCCCCCCCCCCCCCCCCCCTTCTCAACCCACAATAAAATGTAGTCTTCTTCATTGCAGGTAGGCAGTGACGACGGCACTAGTACCGTGGGGACTTAAATTTCCATGCATACACGGACAGTTAGCTATGGGGGTTTTACGCCGTGCAGGTGATATCTCACGGCGGTGCATAAAAGGGTTGGACGCTGAACCAGTGAGATATGCCACTTATATTACGACAGTTTGCTTCTGCTAGTACCTCGTGTTCTAATCGCTTAGCAAACACCACCACAATTTAGTTGCTGAGATTTTGTTGTTTTCCTGGCTGCCACGTAGACTGCTTCCCGTCTTTGCTTGGCCCGTTCTTTTTTTTAAACTTCAGATTCCGAAATTGCGTGTTGCTTGGCGCTATTACGCAGGTTATGCCTTACGCTCGATGACTTGTCGCAACTTATGCAAAAGTATCTTATTTCTGAGGAAACAAAACATTTTACGCATAGAAACAGTCAGCGTACACACCTATTTCAGACAGTATATCTCTTTTATCAATTATCGATAAATTGAGCTTGTTTGCAATACGACCTGACGTACGGCGTTTTTTTTTCCTGTGAACTCCAGTCTCAGGTCACGGCAGACGCAAGATAGCGGTATCTAAATGCGCAGAAAAGATGCGCGAAAGAGGTGTGTCCTACAACCTTAAGTTCGTCTCACTCGGCAGGGCATTTTGTCGAGATGATGCCGACATCTTGTATCCTTCAAATGACACCCGTGGAGCCTAGAAGCACTACCCATACCACGCCGAACTAGAAGCACTACTGAAAAGCCATACCACGCCGAACTAGAAGCACTACTGAAAAGCCATACCACACTGAACTAGAAGCACTATTGAAAAGCCATACCACACTGAGCTAGAAGCACTACTGAAAAGCCATACCACACTGAACTAGAAGCACTACTGAAAAGCCATACCACACTGAACTAGAAGCACTACTGAAAAGCCATACCACACTGAACTAGAAGCACTACTGAAAAGCCATCTGAACTAGAAGCACTACTGAAAAGCCATACCACACTGAACTAGAAGCACTACTGAAAAGCCATACCACACTGAACTAGAAGCACTACTGAAAAGCCATACCACACTGAACTAGAAGCACTACTGAAAAGCCATACCACGCCTAACTAGAAGCACTACTGACAGCGAAACCACGCCGAATTAGAAGCACTATAGGACCTACATTATTATTATTATTAAAATTATTATTATTATTATTATAACTACTCTACTGGCCAGCATAGTACACAAAGTAGAGGGGCAGTTAGTTGGCAGTTATTGGCTTTGAAAAAGTCCTGAATCTCGGCCCAAAACACCCTCATCCCCCCCACCCACCCACCCACCCACCCACCCACCACTTACCTACTCAAACCGCCTCCCTACCCCCCCCCCCTCACCTCCCCCGCACTGTTATCTTTATCTTCTTGCCAAACCGTGCACGTGATGTTCGTCAACTTTGATCTATCACGTTCAATCCATCTCTCAGCGGCTGGCTCTCAACGCGAATGACTTCTCAATGCGCGATGGCCTTTGCGCTCTGAGTTGTGCTGTCATCCCTACGTCGTTGCGCTCTCGCGGACACTCGCTTGTCGACATGAACATCAGGAGCGGATCGGGGTGTGTGTGGGAGGGGGAGGGAGAGGGGCCTGAACCGTCCAGGGGTTCAGGACCCCCCACCACATATTCTTTAAAATGCTGTAAGAAAGTCCCTTTTGGGGTGTTTGAAACCCACTCACTCCCTCCCCCTTCCTCCCTGTTTGATTTTTTGGCGAGTTTCGACACGCACACACTACCCCCCCCCCCCCCCCCACAACTCCATCCGTTGTTTGATATTTTGCCGAGTGGCGAGAGTCTACCCCCCACCCCCACCCCTACCCCCCCTCCGCCCCCCCCCCCTCCCCCGCCCCCTGGTGTTTGATTTTTCGGCCACTGGAAAAAGGTCTTGCGTCGGGGAGGCATTTTGTGTCAGGCTGACGGTCACAAACAAAAAGTTGAACCCCCTCCCTCCACTCGAGGTAACTGATCCGCCCCTAAACATCATATCCCAGAAAGCGAAATGTCATCAGGCCGATTGTCGACAGCAGTAGGCACGCACAGTGGTGCACACAGGCCAATTCAGTGCTCAGGCTAAGGGTATTCAGTGCTCAGGCTAAGGGTATTCAGTGCTCAGGCTAAGGGTGTTCAGTGCTCAGGCTAAGGATATTCAGTGCTCAGGCTAAGGGTACGCAGTGCTCAGGCTAAGGCTAAGGGTATTCAGTGCTCAGGCTAAGGGTATTCAGTGCTCAGGCTAAGGGTATTCAGAGCTCAGGCTAAGGGTATTCAGTGCTCAGGCTAAGGGTATTCAGAGCTCAGGCTAAGGGTATTCAGTGCTCAGGCTAAGGGTATTCAGTGCTCAGGCTAAGGGTATTCAGTGCTCAGGCTATGGTAGACAGGTCTAAGCTGTTTACGCAGCAATAGGCACTATGGGCTCATGAGACACAGCAGGCTGCAATTTTTGCCTTTTTCTGACAAAATATACTGAAGTTCCATTAAAAACGCGAAAAGTGTCTGTAAGTGTCCCAGCAAACAAAGCCATCCTGACAGCAAAACAAGAACATTTTATTTGTTGCTCACTTCAGATGTTCAGCCTACTGTCTGAGCTGCCTTCACACAAATATTGGATGAGTTATCGCCCATGGCGACCTTGGAGGACACAGGGTTTCATGAGTGGTGAAAATAAGCAAAACTGGACACACTCTGTGAAGCAAATTTCCTGTGATATGTTGTGTGGATTGCTTATGATGTTATTGACTGCCTCAAACGAAATTTGACTCAGGTAAATATGACAGCTAACCTAAAAATAAAGAACTTTTTGATTTTCATGTTTGTAGGCCATGTTGATTATTTAGGTACCTTTGACAAACGAAAAGTAGGTCAAGACCAAGCAGGCCGGATTTCCATGCACACGGACCTTAGTGACACTGCACATTGGTTGGCTTTGAGCTGTGTCTTCTGCACACGGACCTTAGTGACACTGCACATTGGTTGGCTTTGAGCTGTGTCTTCTGCACACGGACCTTAGTGACACTGCACATTGGTTGGCTTTGAGCTGTGTCTTCTGCACACGGACCTTAGTGACACTGCGCATTGGTTGGCTTTGAGCTGTGTCCTCTGCACACGGACCTTAGTGACACTGCGCATTGGTTGGCTTTGAGCTGTGTCCTCTGCACACGGACCTTAGTGACACTGCGCATTGGTTGGCTTTGAGCTGTGTCCTCTGCACACGGACCTTAGTGACACTGCGCATTGGTTGGCTTTGAGCTGTGTCCTCTGCACACGGACCTTAGTGACACTGCACATTGGTTGGCTTTGAGCTGTGTCTTCTGCACACGGACCTTAGTGACACTGCACATTGGTTGGCTTTGAGCTGTGTCCTCTGCACACGGACCTTAGTGACACTGCGCATTGGTTGGCTTTGAGCTGTGTCCTCTGCACACGGACCTTAGTGACACTGCGCATTGGTTGGCTTTGAGCTGTGTCCTCTGCACACGGACCTTAGTGACACTGCGCATAGGTTGGCTTTGAGCTGTGTCTTCTGCACACGGACCTTAATGACACTGCGCATTGGTTGGCTTTGAGCTGTGTCTTCTGCACACGGACCTTAGTGACACTGCACATTGGTTGGCTTTGAGCTGTGTCTTCTGCACACGGACCTTAGTGACACTGCGCATTGGTTGGCTTTGAGCTGTGTCTTCTGCACACGGACCTTAGTGACACTGCACATTGGTTGGCTTTGAGCTGTGTCTTCTGCAGATGCTCCCCATTTCACTTTCAATATCCCGTGATGGTAGTTTCACTGGTGACGTCATACGTCATCCATGTGTGATTTTTAAGACTAAACATTCTATTTGCACACGACACTCTTCATAACATGTTATAATAAATGACGTCAAAATAACCCGGATTGAAGCATATTTACGAAGAAAAACGCTATGGTGAAAAATTCGCGTTTCTTGTTGATCAGCAAATAAGTCATTGATGTCTATTTCAAGCATCTACTAGCTGCGTTTGAATCCGTGAAGGTAACAACCCATTAACCTCCCCTCCACCCCTACCCCCACCCCCTCCCACCCCCGCCTACACCTCTCTTAAATCTTAAACGAAACTTGAAAAAATCTTTGTGGTCCATGTCGGTGAACACGTCCTGGTTATTTAGTCAAAGTCTATTTCCAGACTGTAAATTGTCGTTAGAAACAAGTCCCCCCACACACACACACACACACACACATCCACCCCCCCCCCCACACACACACACACACACATCCCCCCCACACACACACACACACATCCCCCCCACACACACACACACACACACATCCACCCCCCCACCCCCCCCCCACACACACACATCCCCCCCACACACACACACACCTCCCCCCCCCACACACACATCCCCACACACACACACATCCCCCCTCCCACACACACACACACACACACACATCCCCTCCACACACACACACATCCCCCCCCCCCCCCCGACACACACACACCCCTCTCCCCCCCCCCCCACACACACACACATCTCCACACACACACACACATACACACCCACACCCCCCCCCCCCACCACCACCACCACACACACATCCCCCCCCCCCCCACACACACACACACACCGTCCAACCTGCCGCGCCACATCGCCTGTTTTTCCGGCCAGCATCAACAGACAGCCAAATATAAAAAGCTTAGTGGTTTAACACTTTACCAGGAAAAAACAAAATGATGCGCGGGCGTCAGCGACAAACAGTCAGGACAGACCCCCCCCCCACCCACCCCCCAACCCCCCCCCCCCCCCGCCCCCCCCCCCCCCCCCCTGGACAAAATCAGCGAGAGCTGGAAGTCCATGTCCCTTTTTAACATCATCATCATCAACACTTTACCAACCGGGGGGTCAATGCACCGTCCGGTTTTTACTGAGTGTTGCTCTGACCTCAATCACAACTTGAAAACAATCACCTGAAGGCGACTTCATGCAAATGACACAGCAAGCGTCAAGGGTCGCACGGCCAGCCACTATATGCAAGAAGCACAGAGTTACATGAGACCCTGCGGCCGAATATCTTCTTTCTGGTTTGGATCACTCGTGGGCTTACAGTGATCTTTTCCTCAGAAGGAGGTAGTGATGGGGTGTTCAGTTTTGTCTACCGTATTGAAAATGACCCGGCTTTTGGATGGGGCTGGTCGGAGCACATTCCGTAGCATGCAAATGACTCTGACCAGTGACGTAACACGATAAAAAATTACGTCATGCCTAGCTACGCTAACCGCGCTGTTGAACGTACATATGGCGGGAAACGCCGTGAGAGTGTGTGTGTGTGTGTGTGTGTGTGTGTGTGTGTGTGTGTGTGTGTGTGTGTGTGTGTGTGTGTGTGTGTGTGTGTGTGTGTGTGTGTGTGTGCGTGCGTGCGTGCGTGCGTGCGTGCGTGCGTGCGTGCGTGCGTGCGTGTGTGTGTGTGTGTGTGTGTGTGTGTGTGTGTGTGTGTGTGTGTGTGTGTATTTCCGGTGTTTGTGCACGCACAGGCCTGAAACTTTAGGTGCTTTGATCGAGATGTATTTCGGAGAGCCTGCCAGCATATTTTAAATGGTAGACTCGTAAAAGAGAAAAATTGCCGGTTATATAAAGTCGTTTGATCCGCATTTGAGTCCGTATTTTTCGTTCTATTGACTCGGAATTGTGGATATAGCTAGCTTGGATGTAGACATTGGATTAATTTGTTAGCCAGCTTTGTACCTTTTCAACATTTTCTTAAATCGTAATTTTCATTGCAGAAAAAAACAAAAACAAATTGAAAATTTCATCATCATAAAGTCTACCGTATTGTTTGGAGCTCAGATGTGTTTGTCTTTTACGAACATTCAGAGTCGATCATATTTTTAAGCTTATAATGCTGTCGATCCATTTCCCTCCTCTCTATAAGGCTGCCTCACACGAAGACACGAAACGGAACAGTTCATCGCAATGAGCGCATTTCCGACATTTCTCCAACAGTTCACCGTTTCACGAAATGCGAAACGGCACATTTCGAACAATAGAACCTGTCTCTATTCCCGAAACATTTCGCTAAAACATTTCTACACGTGTTAATCTTACGTCATTCAAGCCAAAACACTGAAGATGGCGGCGGGTAAAGCGATGGCGTGGAGTCATGTCTATTATGGCTAAAAACGCATGATGTGGCGCACGAAAGATTTAAGCGGGAGGATCATTTTCGAAGTGGAATCTGTAAATAATCTTCACTAAAGTACCACCAAAATATGATTTTAGGTCAGTTTTCTGAACCCCACTTTCATCGGCGGCTTTCGCTGCGAAGCGTACAAGATGGCGGCTATCGGCTTCGTGAGACGGCGACAGCCTCCATTCACTTGAACCATCCCTGTTTACGCATTCAAAAGCTCTTAAGGAAGTTTATTCGATATGGTCGGGAATTCAAATATATTGTGTAAGCGAAGGCACACATGTGTAATATGTTTAATTTCTAAGCGTCAATAGTCATAATTATGACCCGATATCCACCGATTGTGACAACCAGAGCATGTGTCAGTGAAGAGTTACCTCCCCTGTACCAATCGAAATGAACTGATTTTCACCGCGTTTCTGCGTGTGCGGAGGAGGCATTTCCATGCAATGAAAATGTTTTGTTTCTTGTGTATTTCGTGTCTCCGTGTAGGGAAGCCATAAGCCAACCTCAGATCAACACACAAATAAAGACGGACCGTCAAACGGCGCCAACCGCCATTAGTACGCTCTGTGAGCTGGTGTCGGCGACAGGAATCCATCTCCTTCTACTCTAACCCACCCTCTGATCCACACAAACTGGCACACTGAGAAATAAAGACGGACACACGGCGATTCCCGCCATTTGTAGGCTCTGTGGTCTGGTGTAGTATAGCTATTCTGAAGAATAATAGCACGAGTAGCGAAATGACGTCAATTCAAGCTTCCCGTCATGGCATCATGGCCGCACGACGCCGTGCTGATAGTGACGACTCCATGTTATACGTCATCATCGCTGTACTAACATTTGACGTATGAGAGGCCGCAACTATACGGTCAGGGGAGACAAGTTTAGGACAAAGACATCCCGCGTCACACGTTGTTCATTCCAGTTGTATGTCCCATTGGCACTATAACTGACATGTAGTTTTGACGTAGTTTTGCATGTTATGTTGACCCCTCCTCCTTTCTCATCCGGACTTGGGACCGGCAAAGCAGAGTTACGTCCCGCGCTGGCTCTCCCAGGGCTTAACATTCTGCCCCAGACACACCACAGCAAGATAAGAATCGACCATTGATAGTTCAAGGATGGTGCCAGAATAGCTTGGCGCCCATGGGCGCCAAGCTATTCTGGCATCACCCTTGAACTATCATGGTCGATCTGAGTCATGCACTGCAACGCAGTCTTCAGATGACAACGGCAAAATTTAAGTTTTTCGGTGTTGGGGTAGAATGAGTTAATTACTGGCAGCGCGAGCCGCAAAGAACGCCTCACGGCTCGGACCGAAAAATGGTTCCAGATAGACGAAGAATGGGGAGATCTGTGCTTCCTAGGCACTACAAAAAGAGCCATAACTCAATAATTACTTAGCGCAAAGGCTTCGGGTTTGAAGTATTGACGGACAAAAAAATGTTAATAGCGATAAACTACCGTAAACTATATTTTAGAGGGAAGTCCTAGGAATTTATTATTTAATTTTAAAGTGGGCTAAGTGAGCTCACTGAAATTTGTAAACGTAAGAAAATCGCTAAATAAACTATGGTGGTCATAAAATCACTAAACACAACATTTATTAGGCCCTCTTGTCTGCCCTGATACTCCTCTTCACCTCGAGATTGGATTTTGAGTATTCCTTCTGTGCCCTTGCTTTGGCTGCTCTCGTGCGACTGTTGTTGACAACTGCTTTCTTCTGCTTCCTCACTTCTATCTTCTTCAAGGTCTGTGCCGACAGCCAGTCCTTGTGATGGTGTTTCCTGAACCCTACAGTGTCTTTGCAGGTTGAGTTCAGCGCCTCTCTAACTGCCTTCCACTGCTGCTCTGTGGTGACCGCCTCCTCTTCATTTACTAGCTCCTGTAGCGCTTGAAACCGGTTGGACAGCACCAGTTTGAACTCTTCTCTCACTCCAGTCTCTCTCAGGAGGCCTACATTATAGCGCTGTCTTCTTGTTGTCTCTGTGCGGCTTTTCTTTAACTTGAGCTTTATTCTTAAGGTAAGCAGATGGTGGTCTGAGGCGACATCTGCTCCCCTCCTCACTCGAACATCTTGAAGGGATCTTCTAAATTTCTTGCTAATGCAGATATGGTCTATTTGGTTTTCTGTAGTATGGTCAGGTGAGACCCAAGTTGCTTTGTGTATTCTTCTGTGTGGGAAGATGCTGCCTCCAATGACAAGTCTGTTTAGAGCACAAAAGTCTACAAACCTCTCCCCGTTCTCACTCATCTCCCCTTGTCCCTGTCTCCCCATCACCTCTTCGTATCTGGTGTTGTCCTCCCCTATTTTGGCATTAAAATCGCCCATGATGATGGTGATGTCTCGCTCTGCACATTTGTCCACAGCACTCTGGAGTCGGTCGTAGAACTCTTGTTTCTCTTCCTCGTCACTGTCATTAGTGGGCGCATAACACTGGATGACGTTCAGCTTGATCTTTTTCTTGGTTCTAAAGGCTGCTGTCCTCGCGCTGGGACCATACGGCGTTGAGGCGCGTGCCCTGGGTGGTGGATAGGGGGTCCCTCGTGAGAGGGGTGCACCGAATGAAATAAGGTGCCGTGAACCAACATGGTCTAAGGGAAGGTGACCCCGACAGAAAACCCCTGGTCCTCCTAGTAAGGGGGTTGGGCGTGGGGGTAGCTTCCCCACCCTGCAAAAAAGGAAATAGCTACAAAAACGCCGACGAAAAGACTAACAGTAATTCCTTTCCTGGAGGAGGAAGGTTCTTCTACTAGAAGACTTATGACGTCCTGTGGTGAAAGCCGGAAGTCTTCAGAAGCCACAGGACCGAGCCACCTCTCTCTATCCAGGGATACAACCATGGGCACATGGAACGTCAAGACCATGTACCAGAGCGGCAAGGCCGCCCAGATAGCAGCGGAAATGCAAGAGTACAACCTTTCCCTGCTAGGCATCAGTGAAGCCAGATGGACGCAGTCTGGCCAGAAAAGGCTGTTAAGTGGGGAGATGATTCTGTATTCAGGTCATGAAGAGGAGAATGCCCCCCCCCCCCCCCCCCATACAGAAGGAGTAGCACTCATGCTGTCACCAGTGGCACAGAGAGCGCTGATGGGCTGGGAACCTCTTGGGCCAAAAATTATAACAGCAGCCTTTAGAACCAAGAAAAAGCTCAAGCTGAACATCATCCAGTGTTATGCGCCCACCAATGACAGTGACGAGGAAGAGAAACAAGAGTTCTACGACCGACTCCAGAGTGCCGTGGACAAATGTGCGGAGCGAGACATCACCATCGTCATGGGTGATTTTAATGCCAAAATAGGGGAGGACAACACCGGATACGAAGAGGTGATGGGGAGACAGGGACTAGGCTCGGAGATGAGTGAGAACGGGGAGAGGTTTGTAGACTTTTGTGCTCTAAACCGACTTGTCATTGGAGGCAGCATCTTCCCACACAGAAGGATACACAAAGCAACTTGGGTCTCACCTGACCATACAACAGAGAACCAAATAGACCATATCTGCATTAGCAAGAAATTTAGAAGATCCCTTCAAGATGTTCGAGTGAGGAGGGGAGCAGATGTCGCCTCAGACCACCATCTGCTTACCTTAAGAATGAAGCTCAAGCTAAAGAAAAGCCGCACAGAGACAACAAGAAGACAGCGCTATAATGTAGGCCTCCTGAGAGAAACTGGAGTTAGAGAAGAGTTCAAACTGGTGCTGTCCAACTGGTTTCAAGCGCTACAGGAGCTAGTAAATGAAGAGGAGGCGGTCACCACAGAGCAGCAGTGGAAGGCAGTTAGAGAGGCGCTGAACTCAACCTGCAAAGACACTGTAGGGTTCAGGAAACACCACCACAAGGACTGGCTGTCGGCACAGACCTTGAAGAAGATAGAAGCGAGGAAGCAGAAGAAAGCAGCGGTCAACAACAGTCGCACGAGAGCAGCCAAAGTAAGGGCACAGGGGGAATACTCGGAAGCCAACCGCGAGGTGAAGAGGAGTATCAGGGCAGACAAGAGGGCCTACACAGACAGCCTGGCAGCAGAGGCAGAAAAGGCAGCAGGCAGCGGCAACATGAAACAGCTCTACGACATTACCAGAAGATTGTCGGGTAAGTATGGCCATACAGAAAGACCAGTAAAAGACAAAGAAGGCAAGCCTATTGCAGACAGAGCAGACCAACTCGACAGATGGGCCGAGTATTTTGAAGAGTTACTGAGCAGACCTAGCCCAACCGACCCCCCCCCCGACATCCAGCCGGCAGAGACCGACCTACCCATCAGCTGTGACAGACCCAGCCGGGAAGAGATCAGAAAAGCAGTGGCATTTTTGAAGAATGGCAAAGCAGCAGGGCCAGATGGCATTCCAGCGGAGTCTCTGAAAGCAGACCTAGAGACAACAGCTGAGATGCTGTACCCACTGTTTGGAAAGATCTGGGAAGAGGAGGTGATGCCAGCTGACTGGAAGGAGGGGTACCTAATCAAGCTTCCCAAGAAAGGCGACCTCAGCAAGTGTTCCAACTACAGAGGAATCACCTTGCTGTCAGTACCAGGAAAGGTCTTCAACAGGATCATCCTAGAGAGAATGAAGAGCTCCGTTGACCCCCAGCTGAGAGACCAGCAAGCAGGATTCAGGAAGAACCGATCATGTACAGACCAGATCGCCACTCTCAGCATCATCGTGGAACAGTCTCTGGAGTGGAGCTCCCCGCTGTACGTCAACTTTGTGGATTATGAGAAAGCATTTGACAGCGTGGACCGAGAGACTCTGTGGAAACTCCTACGACACTACGGTGTACCCACAAAGCTCGTCCGCCTGATCAAGAGCAGCTATGATGGCATGACATGTCGCGTGATCCACGAAGGGCAGTTCACCAGAGAGCTCCAGGTCAGAACTGGTGTCAGGCAGTGGTGTCTGCTGTCTCCGTTCCTCTTCCTACTGGCCATAGACTGGGTCATGAAGATGACCACAGAGCACAGACGAAGTGGAATACAGTGGACACTATGGACACAGCTTGACGACCTCGATTTTGCAGACTACTTGGCATTACTGTCCCACACTCATCAACAAATGCAGGACAAGACCACGAGGCTTGCTGACATCTCATCCCAAGTGGGCCTCACCATTCACAAACAGAAAACAAAGACAATGAGGCTGAACGCAACCAGGGAAGAACCAGTCTTGCTTGCTGGCACCCCGTTGGAGGAGGTGGAGTCCTTCACCTATCTCGGGAGCATCATAGACAAAAAAGGCGGCACTGATGCAGATGTCAGAGCACGAATTGGTAAAGCCAGAGCAGCCTTTCTCCAGTTGAAAAAAGTGTGGAGTTCCAGAGAGCTGTCACAACACACCAAAGTCCGGATTTTCAACTCCAATGTAAAAGCAGTTGTCCTATATGGAGCAGAGACATGGAGATTGACAAAAACCACAGTCAACAGAGTACAGACCTTCATGAACAGTTGCCTTAGAAGAATTTTGAAAATCCACTGGCCAGAGAAGATCAGCAACGTCAGACTCTGGGAGAAAACAGAGCAGATAACAGCAGAGAATGAAATTGGGCGAAGAAGATGGGGATGGATCGGTCACAGTCTGAGAAAGCCAGCTTCCAGTATCACTAGGCAGGCATTGTCATGGAACCCCCAGGGAAAGAGGAAAAGAGGTAGGCCGAGAAACTCCTGGCGTCGAGACCTCCAAGCAGACATCAAGAGACTGGGAACCACCTGGAGTAGAATCGAAGGAGAAGCACAGGACAGGAGTTGCTGGAGGTCTCTCGTCGACGGCCTATACCCGGGTAGGGGTGACAGGCGTAAGTAAGTAAAGGCTGCTGTGATAATTCTTGGCCCAAGAGGTTCCCAGCCCATCAGCGCTCTCTGTGCCACTGGTGACAGCATGAATGCTACTCCTTCTGTATGGGGGGCATTCTCCTCTTCATGACCTGAATACAGAATCATCTCCCCACTTAACAGCCTTTTCTGGCCAGACTGCGTCCATCTGGCTTCACTGATACCTAGCAGGGAAAGGTTGTACTTTTGCATTTCCGCTATCTGGGCGGCCTTGCCACTCTGGTACATGGTCTTGACATTCCATGTGCCCATGGTTATGTCCCTGGATAGAGAGAGGTGGCTCGGTCCTGTGGCTTCCGACTTTCACCACAGGACGTCATAAATCTTCTGGTAGAATAACCTTCCTCCTCCAGGAAAGGAATTGCTGTTTGTCTTTTCGTCGGCGTTTTTGTAGCTATTTCCTTTTTTGCAGGGTGGGGAAGCTACCCCCACGCCCAACCCCCTTACTAGGAGGACCAGGGGTTTTCTGTCGGGGTCACCTTCCCTTAGACCATGTTGGTTCACGGCACCTTATTTCATTCGGTGCACCCCTCTCGCGAGGGACCCCCTATCCACCACCCAGGGGACGCGCCTCAACGCCATATGGTCCCAGCGCGAGGATAGCACAGGATTTTACTCAGCATTGGAATGAACATGGTCAATTCTCAGACATGCACGTGGCACCTCGGGCCAATTAAGGCTGGAGTTAGCCAGAGGACTCTAAACTCCTTGAATATATGTTTGGGAGCCACAAAACTGACCGTGTCACACAAATATATCCAATTTCACGACATTCTGGTGCGTGTAATACTGAAGCTGACCTGCATTAAAGTTTGAAACACAAAAATGATAAGATGCTTCATTACACATGCACCCAACAAATCACCTCTTGCACATTCAAGAGATTCAAATGTAAACTACAGTAAATTTTGGATGTTTTTATAACAAATCACCAGGAACCCCAATTTTTCTTGTTAAATCCAAAGTTTGTTATAAGCAAAGTCATTTGCGTAGAAAGAGTGTTGTATGGGCCCTGAAAAAGTGTTATGTCCAACATTTGTTGTATCCCACCTTGTTACAAGTGAAGCAGACTTAATTTCAACAATGAACAAAAAACCCACCACAATTTCAGACACCTACCATCAGGAACATACATGACAGCGTTTTTGGGTTTATAGGTCCATGTGTCGATATTCACAGGGCGCGGCAGGATGACAGCTTGTTCCTCACAACTTGGAAGAGTCAGCTGCTTCTGCTTTTCCTGTTAAAGATGGATATTAACCCATTTAGCCCCAAAACCCTGCAGCAGGAGATGGATTCATCATGATAATTCATGGCGCCAAGCTCATTTGGTACCACCCTTGAATTATCATGATCAGTCCATCTCCTACAACTAGTACATAGTAGTTAGACAATTCCTCCAAGTTAGGAAATGTGTCCATGGGATTAAGAGGGTTAACCTATTACATACTTACTTACGCCTGTCACCCCTACCCGGGTATAGGCCGTCGACGAGAGACCTCCAGCAACTCCTGTCCTGTGCTTCTCCTTCGATTCTACTCCAGGTGGTTCCCAGTCTCTTGATGTCTGGTTGGAGGTCTCGACGCCAGGAGTTTCTCGGCCTACCTCTTTTCCTCTTTCCCTGGGGGTTCCATGACAATGCCTGCCTAGTGATACTGGAAGCTGGCTTTCTCAGACTGTGACTGATCCATCCCCATCTTCTTCGTCCAATTTCATTCTCTGCTGTTATCTGCTCTGTTCTCTCCCAGAGTCTGACGTTGCTGATCTTCTCTGGCCAGTGGATTTTCAAAATTCTTCTAAGGCAACTGTTCATGAAGGTCTGTACTCTGTTGACTGTGGTTTTTGTCAATCTCCATGTCTCTGCTCCATATAGGAGAACTGCTTTTACATTGGAGTTGAAAATCCGGACTTTGGTGTGTTGTGACAGCTCTCTGGAACTCCACACTTTTTTCAACTGGAGAAAGGCTGCTCTGGCTTTACCAATTCGTGCTCTGACATCTGCATCAGTGCCGCCTTTTTTGTCTATGATGCTCCCGAGATAGGTGAAGGACTCCACCTCCTCCAACGGGGTGCCAGCAAGCAAGACTGGTTCTTCCCTGGTTGCGTTCAGCCTCATTGTCTTTGTTTTCTGTTTGTGAATGGTGAGGCCCACTTGGGACAAGATGTCAGCAAGCCTCGTGGTCTTGTCCTGCATTTGTTGATGGGTGTGAGACAGTAATGCCAAGTCGTCTGCAAAATCGAGGTCGTCAAGCTGTGTCCACAGTGTCCACTGTATTCCACTTCGTCTGTGCTCTGTGGTCATCTTCATGACCCAGTCTATGGCCAGTAGGAAGAGGAATGGAGACAGCAGACACCCCTGCCTGACACCAGTTCTGACCTGGAGCTCTCTGGTGAACTGCCCTTCGTGGATCACGCGACATGTCATGCCATCATAGCTGCTCTTGATCAGGCGGACGAGCTTTGTGGGTACACCGTAGTGTCGTAGGAGTTTCCACAGAGTCTCTCGGTCCACGCTGTCAAATGCTTTCTCATAATCCACAAAGTTGACGTACAGCGGGGAGCTCCACTCCAGAGACTGTTCCACGATGATGCGGAGAGTGGCGATCTGGTCTGTACATGATCGGTTCTTCCTGAATCCTGCTTGCTGGTCTCTCAGCTGGGGGTCAACGGAGCTCTTCATTCTCTCTAGGATGATCCTGTTGAAGACCTTTCCTGGTACTGACAGCAAGGTGATTCCTCTGTAGTTGGAACACTTGCTGAGGTCGCCTTTCTTGGGAAGCTTGATTAGGTACCCCTCCTTCCAGTCAGCTGGCATCACCTCCTCTTCCCAGATCTTTCCAAACAGTGGGTACAGCATCTCAACTGTTGTCTCTAGGTCTGCTTTCAGAGACTCCGCTGGGATGCCATCTGGCCCTGCTGCTTTGCCATTCTTCAAAAATGCCACTGCTTTTCTGATCTCTTCCCGGCTGGGTCTGTCACAGCTGATGGGTAGGTCGGTCTCTGCCGGCTGGATGTCGGGGGGGTCGGGTGGGCTAGGTCTGTTCAGTAACTCTTCAAAATACTCGGCCCATCTGTCGAGTTGGTCTGCTCTGTCTGCAATAGGCTTGCCTTCTTTGTCTTTTACTGGTCTTTCTGTATGGCCATACTTACCCGACAATCTTCTGGTAATGTCGTAGAGCTGTTTCATGTTGCCGCTGCCTGCTGCCTTTTCTGCCTCTGCTGCCAGGCTGTCTGTGTAGGCCCTCTTGTCTGCCCTGATACTCCTCTTCACCTCGCGGTTGGCTTCCGAGTATTCCCCCTGTGCCCTTACTTTGGCTGCTCTCGTGCGACTGTTGTTGACCGCTGCTTTCTTCTGCTTCCTCGCTTCTATCTTCTTCAAGGTCTGTGCCGACAGCCAGTCCTTGTGGTGGTGTTTCCTGAACCCTACAGTGTCTTTGCAGGTTGAGTTCAGCGCCTCTCTAACTGCCTTCCACTGCTGCTCTGTGGTGACCGCCTCCTCTTCATTTACTAGCTCCTGTAGCGCTTGAAACCGGTTGGACAGCACCAGTTTGAACTCTTCTCTAACTCCAGTTTCTCTCAGGAGGCCTACATTATAGCGCTGTCTTCTTGTTGTCTCTGTGCGGCTTTTCTTTAGCTTGAGCTTCATTCTTAAGGTAAGCAGATGGTGGTCTGAGGCGACATCTGCTCCCCTCCTCACTCGAACATCTTGAAGGGATCTTCTAAATTTCTTGCTAATGCAGATATGGTCTATTTGGTTCTCTGTTGTATGGTCAGGTGAGACCCAAGTTGCTTTGTGTATTCTTCTGTGTGGGAAGATGCTGCCTCCAATGACAAGTCGATTTAGAGCACAAAAGTCTACAAACCTCTCCCCGTTCTCACTCATCTCCGAGCCTAGTCCCTGTCTCCCCATCACCTCTTCGTATCCGGTGTTGTCCTCCCCTATTTTGGCATTAAAATCGCCCATGACGATGGTGATGTCTCGCTCCGCACATTTGTCCACGGCACTCTGGAGTCGGTCGTAGAACTCTTGTTTCTCTTCCTCGTCGCTGTCATTGGTGGGCGCATAACACTGGATGACGTTCAGCTTAAGCTTTTTCTTAGTTCTAAAGGCTGCTGTTATAATTCTTGGCCCAAGAGGTTCCCAGCCCATCAGCGCTCTCTGTGCCACTGGTGACAGCATGAGTGCTACTCCTTCTGTATGGGGGGCATTCTCCTCTTCATGACCTGAATACAGAATCATCTCCCCACTTAACAGCCTTTTCTGGCCAGACTGCGTCCATCTGGCTTCACTGATGCCTAGCAGGGAAAGGTTGTACTTTTGCATTTCCGCTGCTATCTGGGCGGCCTTGCCGCTCTGGTACATGGTCTTGACGTTCCATGTGCCCATGGTTGTATCCCTGGATAGAGAGAGGTGGCTCGGTCCTGTGGCTTCCGAAGACTTCCGGCTTTCACCACAGGACGTCATAAGTCTTCTAGTAGAAGAACCTTCCTCCTCCAGGAAAGGAATTACTGTTAATCTTTTCGTCGGCGTTTTTGTAGCTATTTCCTTTTTTGCAGGGTGGGGAAGCTACCCCCACGCCCAACCCCCTTACTAGGAGGACCAGGGGTTTTCTGTCGGGGTCACTTTCCCTTAGACCATGTTGGTTCACGGCACCTTATTTCATTCGGTGCACCCCTCTCACGAGGGACCCCCTATCCACCACCCAGGGGACGCGCCTCAACGCCGTATGGTCCCAGCGCGAGGTAACCTATTACATACCAAGGCTGATTTTTTTCCTTCAAATTTGCTTATTGTCTTATGAAAGGCTATATTACATATTACAAGATAGATCAACCATTTCATTTCAAGTGCCAAGCTTTACTGGCACCATCCTTGAACTATCATAGTCAAATTTATTTCAAGCAAGAGTGTCTCTTCTTAGCTTAACTTCGCGAATGAAGATTCTATAGGGGTTGCCCACGACGTCTGCAGGCATGCTCGTGGCTGCGGAGACCAATCCGGGACAGGCAGGTTCAACCGCAGTGGCTGCAGGGGGAGGTCTGGCCAGGGTTCTGAGTTGCGGCATCTGTTTTTTCCCCTGAGCCGCTTGTCCTTAAGGCTAGCTCTGCGAGAGTCCTCAAAGGAGACGGCTGCCTTGTAAATGGTGGATCGCCAGGTGTCGCAGCAAGTGAAGACCACTGGCGGTGGTTGATTTGGCAGCAACTAAGTGACTTCTTGAGACAGTCTCTTCTTTGGTGCCCCTCTGTCTCGGTGTCCAGTGGTGAGCTCGCCGAACAGGGTGATCTTGGGTAGGCGATGAGTCTCCATCCTGGAGACGTGCCCCACCCAGCGGAGCTGTGTCCACAGAAGCCTCGATGCTCACAGTTTCTGCCTGTTAAAGGACCTCGACGTTGGTGACATAGTCACTCCAGTGAATGCCGAGGATGGTACGCAGGCAGCACTGGTGGAAGCATTTGAGGAGTCGTAGTTGGCTGCAGTAGAGGGCCCAGGACTCGGAACCATACAGCAAGGTGTTAAGGATGACAGCTCTGTACACGCTGATCTTGGTGCCTGTTTTCAGCTGTTGATTGTGCCACACCCACTTGAATAGTCGCCCGAAAGTACTGTTCGCTTTGCCAGCCTGCTGTCCAGCTCCTTGTCCAGCTTGGCGTCTGACGTGATGAAGCAGCCAAGGTAGGTAAACTGGTGCACCGACATCAGTTCAGACTCACCGATGGTGATGTGGGGAGGGGGATGCTCTTCCTTGGGTGCCGGCTGATGGAGGACCTCTGTCTTTTTCAGACTGACCTCAAGTTCAAAGAGCTGGGCAGCGTCTGCGAAGCAGGACATGGCTGTCTGTGTGTGCAACGAGGGCAGCGTAATCATCAAAGAGCAGCTCACGAATCAGTCGGTCTAGGGTTTTGGTGTGGGCCTGCAGTCGTTTGAGGTTGAACAGGCTGCCATCGAGATGATACCTGATGTACACTGTGTCGTCATCATCGAGGTCTATTCTGGCCTGCTTCAAGATCATGCTAAAAAAGAAGAGGGTCGGTACTAGCACGCAGCCCTGTCACACCGTTGAGAATGGGGAATGGTTCTGAGAGGTCATTGATGAGTCTGACCTGTCCTTGCTGGTCCTTGTGTAGCTGGACCATCATGCTGGGGAACTTTGGGGGACAGCCAAGTCACTCCAGGATCTGCCACATGCCTTGCCTGCTCACAGTGTCAAACGCTTTTGTTAGGTCGACAAACGTTACATACAGCCCTTTGTTCTGCTCGCGGCACTTCTCCTGAAGCTGTCTCAGCACAAAGACCATGTCGGTGGTGCTCCTGTTGGCTCTGAAGCCACACTGGCCCTCTGGGAGGTGGTCCTTAGCAATGGCAAGTACCAGCCGATTCAGGAGCAGCCTTGCGAGAATTTTCCCGGCAATGGACAGCAGGGTAATTCCACGATAGTTGGAGCAGGCAGACTTCTCTCCTTTGTCTTGTACAGGGTGATGACGTCTGCATCACAGAGATCCTTTGGTAGTGTTTCTTTCTCCCAGCAGCAGAGAAAGAGGTCGTGGAGCTTGTTGTGCAGTGCTGGGCCTCCATGTTTCCAGATCTCTGGCAGGATTCCGTCCATACCTGCTGCTTTGCCACTCTTGAGCTGGTGGATGGCTGTGAGGGTCTCTTCAGTGGTGGGCGGTACGTCGAATTCAACCTTTACTGGGAGGTGTGGGATTTGGAGGATGGCTGCTTCTTGAACAGTGCACTCAGCGCTGAAGAGGTTCTGAAAGTATTCCGACCAGCGGTTCAAGATAGAGGTATTATCTGTGAGGAGTGCCTGTCAATCAGCGCTTCGCAGGGGACTTTGTACCAGGTGCCTGGGGCCATACACTGCTTTCAGCGCTTAGTAGAAGCCCTTGTAGTCACCGTTGTCAGCGCAAAGCTGGGTCCTCTGTGCAAGTCTGGTCCACCACTCGTTCTGGCACTCTCTGAGCTTGCACTATAGACTGCTGCAGATGAGGCGGAGGGCAGACTTCTTCACAGGGCAGGAAGGCTGGGCTAGGTGGGCCTGATGGGCGGCTCTTTTTTTTTGTTGCTAGGAGTTCCTGGATCTCTGTCGTTTTCGTCAAACCAGTCTTTGTCCTCTTTCTAGCGAAACCCAAGACTTTGCAGAGGATTTTGCAATAGCAGTTTAAAGTTGTTCCCAGAGTGTTTCAGGGGAGGGGTCTGCTGGGTCATCTATGTCTTTGAGCCTGCGCTGTAAATCTGTCTGAAAGGCAGCTTTCACATCATCACGCTGATGGCTGGCAACATCAAGCGTTTTCTTTTGGGGGCCTCCTTTCTTGAGTTTCGGCTTGAGGTGGAGCCTGTGTTTGCAGTGGACAAGGCGGTGGCATCACTCTGGTGAGGAGGACATCACAGCGGTCCCTCTGATGCACTAGGACATAGTCGATAAGGTGCCAGTGTTTGGAGTGAGGATGCATCCAGGTGGTCTTTTGACTGTCCTTTTGCTGGAAAGTAGTGTTGGTGATGACAAGTTGCTATTCTGCACAGAACTCCAACAGTAGGCGACCATTGTCATTGCAGTTCCCAACGCCATGCTTGCCGAGGACTCCTTTCCAGGTTTCAGAGTCTTGGCCCACTCTGGCGTTGAAGTCGCCAAGGATGATGACTTTGTCATCTGCAGGGGTGCTCTGTAGGAGGCTGCAGAGGTCAGTGTAGAACTTGTCCTTTTCTGCAGGCTCTGCCAGGAGTGTTGGGGAGTACACACTGCGAAGGGCGACGTATTGCTGGTGTCTCAGTGGGAGGCGCATTAACATGATGCGGTCTGAGTGACCCGTTGGTAGGTTTTCCAGCTTAGTCGCAATGGAGGTCTTGACCATGAAGCCCACGCCTGAAAGCCGTCTTTCTGATGCAGGCCTGCCTGACCAGTAGAGGGTGTAGCCAGCGACAAGTTCTTGGACGCTGCCTTCGTCCAGGAGGCGTACTTCGCTGAGCGTGGAGATGTCAATGTTTAACCTCCGCATTTCATGGGCAATGAGGGCGGATCGACGTTCAGGGCGTCCGCTGTCTGCTGTGTCGAGCATGGTTCCGATGTTCCAGCATGCTACATTGAGTCCAGTCATGGTCGTTATGAGAGTGGATCCGTTGTTCTTTCTAGTTTTCTGACCGCAGGAGAAGATGCCCGTTGACCGCGGCTAGCCAACTGGGGTTGCGAGGGAGCTTTGGTTAGGCCACCTTTTCTAGGCCCCTCTCCGTGTAGAGCAAGCATTGCTGTCCCTAGAGAAGTGTGCTTGGTCGTTCAGGGTGTGCCGAGTGACATTGTCATCCCCAGGTCAACATCAGCCAACCAATATCCTAAACCGCCTGCATGCAGGTTTGAGACTGCAGCTTCCAGTGACATCTTAATAATAATAATAATAGAGATTTATTAAGCGCTTATTCTAAAGGTAGCTCTAAGCGCTGATACAATGAAAAGGCTAACAACTAACATGCACACACACACACAACATATGCACGCACACACACACACACAACATACGCACGCACACACACACACACGTGACCGTGGTGATCAATTGTGCATGGCTGGGGAAATGAACTAGTTTTGCCCCTCGCCCGTCGCTACAGGACTTGGAATGGTCGGTGTCATGGTCCGTGGACGTTTCCTAAAGCCTGCGTGGTGGAGCTTTTTGGTGGAGTGCAGTGTGCGCAGTACTGGCCCCACCCTTTAAACCCTTGGTTCATCTGCCATGGCCTAGCAAGCTGGGACGATGGCATCGAGGTCCTCGGGTCGTAGGTTTTATATCAGACTGTCCTTGTCCTAGTCTCTGGCTCAAAAACCTTCCCCAGAGACAAGGGGGCTTTGATGTCAGGGTTTTCCTCCCTTAGCCTTTCTGCAGCCAAGCGGCCAGGCCTGCAAGGCAGCAGGACAATGATTTATTTTCAAAAGGTTCTCTCCTCTAGATCTGCCGTGTTTAGCCTGGGGGCTTGTGCTGCCCAGTTTTTCGGGTCACCTCGGAGAGGCAGTGGCCAGGGACCACGCACGGGCGTTCTTGGGATAGAGGGATGCTATGCTAGTCCTAGCAAGAGTGTATTAGGATAAAAAGGGTTAAAGTTTCAGTTTGTTCTTGGGGAAAAAAGTGTTCTTATTCAAAGAGTGAAAGGAGAAGGGTATATCCGGCAAGATTATATACAGGTCAGCCTCAGCATATCGCAGTACCTGGGAGCCACCAAGTCAGATTGTGTTATTTGCGATCACATTCATATAAATCACGGTCATGTTTTTGTAGTGCCAAATTTACTCAGATTTGTGAAGAAAAACCATTTGGTAAAAAAAAGTTCCCAGGGCTAACATCACCATTCTGAGTGGGCTGATGTTGACCTGAGGACCTTTTGCTCACCGAGGGAGCCAGATGCATGTGCGTGCTGTATTAGAAACTGTGCTATACTGGACAGCATAATACAAAGGCTGACCTGTACAAACCTTTAACCCTTCCCTTTTTATAAAAACACATTGCATATCTGACAAAATATACATGTGTGCTTGATTTTTAGCGACCATCCCACAAGAAGCAAGTATTACATATATGTGCACATCCATAACCCTAGACAACAGTATGATCTTGATCGGTTACTGACAGAAGATGGAACGACAAAGGATGGAAGTAAGAATAACAAAAGACTGCTGACATCTAAAACATATACATATAATACAATGACAAAACATACACTCACACACACTCCTGTTTCCCTTAACTCATTTCCTTTTTTCATTTTATGTTTTGTCTTTCGATCTTATGGTAAAAGGTAATTTACCTCATCCTGCTTTGCTTCTTTTTCAAATAACCACGCATGTTTCTCTCGCAGTCTGCGTTCACTCTCTGTTAATATTTCCGCAAAAGAGGCGTTGTCTTCACTAGTGTGTTTCGCCAGAAAACAGTCAAGTGAAACTTCTGCTTCTTCATCATCTGCAAAATATAGAAACAAATTAGGTGTACACATATAATGATACATACATCTACATTGTGACACACTTCACAAAGATGGGACTGACTGACCATGATAGTTCCAGGCTGGTGCCTGAATAGATTGGCATCTCTAGAGGCCAAGTTGTTTTGGCACCACCTTTTCAACCTTTGGCTGTCGGTAGCGCTTTCCCATAGAAATCATCACAACGAAAGGTGCTACCTATGGCAAAAGGGTTAACTATCATGCTGAATCTGCAGGCTTTCCACTAGGATTTAAAATTGTCCATCTTAGGGACTGACAGCATGACAAAAATTCTGTCCCAGGCATTCTGCAGTCTGTTGTGTGCTTTAAATACAGCCAGGATAATTACATCAGTACTGATCATAATGCTGCACATGTACGCCAACACTGGTAAATGGTTGTGGGGTGGGGTGAGGTTCGTAGCATCACATAACTGTATTAACATTTATGGCATCACGTAACATTTGATTTGAGGTTCATGACATCACATAACGTTCATGGCATGACATACACAACATATTACGCCTTCCCCCCCACCCCCACCTCAACCATTTACAAGTGTTGGTGTAAATGTACAGCTTTATGATCAGTCCTGATGTGATTATCCTGGCTGTGTTTAAAGCACAAAAAGAATGCCTAGGACAGAATTTTTGCCATGCTGTCGGTCCCGATGATGGACAAACAGAAAGCCTGCAGATTCACTGTGATAGTTAACCCTTTTACCATAGGTAGCGCCTTTTGTTGGGGGGTGGGGTGAGTAGTGTAATAAAGCAAAGGGAATTTATTTCCACCTCCGCCGCATCAGTCAGATCAGAAAATATCTCACTACCGAAGATGCCGCCAAACTCGCTGTCTCTCTCATCTTATCTCGCATCGACTACTGCAACTCTCTCCTTTCCGGCCTTCCTCACTCCACCACTCTCACTCTCCAGCGCGTTCAGAACAATGCTGCCCGCCTCGTCCTTAGAAAGAAAAACTCCGACCACATCACTCCCCTGCTCAAGCTCCTTCACTGGCTCCCCATCCCCCAACGCATCCAATACAAGATTCTGTCTCTCTGCTACAAATCTCTTAACAACTACGCTCCTACCTATCTCTCCAACTTACTTCACCCCTACACTCCTTCCTGCTCCATCCGCTCCGCCTCCGACCCTCTCCGCCTCCTCATCCCCACGCACCAAACTCAGCACTTTCGGCCCCCGCTCCTTCTCAGTATACGGTCCAACCACCTTGAACACTCTCCCACTCTCTCTCCGTCAGAAACACTCTCTCTCCTCCCAGTCCGCCCTCAAAACTCACCTCTTTCAACAGTTATAGCACTACATCTCCACACTCCCCACCCCAAGCTGACCATCGTAATGTATTTTCACTATTTGTGGTACGTGAGTCATTGTCTAAAGCGTGCGCATGCGTGCGCGAGTTGTGAGTGCGCGCTTAGAGTCATAATTATTATAAGATAAGCGCATTATAAATACCGTAATTATTATTTTTATTATATTATTATTTTTTTTTTAAATTATTATTATTATTATGTTTCATAGAAGAGATGATGATGATGATGAATCTTTTATTCAGGATAAAGCTATTAGGCAACTCAATGCCTGTCTTACAAACTGTCTTGTAAACAAAACAGAACACAACAGGAAAACAAACACAGCAAATAAAAAACAAACAAAAAAAAATTAACGAACACAATAGGTGAATTATTTTTAAAAGAGAGAGAGACAGAGAGAGCAAGCAGTGTTCTATACAGGATTTTGGTGATAGCAAGGTGCTCTTCTGAAACACTGTAGGGTCCAAAAGTGAAAGGACTATTATTTTCATCTAAGAACAGCTCGACATATGCTGGTGATGAATTGCTACCAAAATATTCTAAAGTTTATGTGTCAATGCAACTCTGAAAAGTCCTCTGCGTCAAATCGCCAAGTCTGTGTGTCTCAGATGCAAAACTGTGTGTTATTGGCAACAATACACACCTTTCTTTGATGTCTGTCCCTCCTCTGCAGAGTGTCCACCTGAGTCCTGAGTACCATGGACTCCATCTTTTAGATCTGGTAGTGGATGAGGTCTTGATGAGCTGGGACGCTGAGAGACGGCGTCTGGGGTTTCAAATGAAGCTGGAGAATTGTCTGTTCACATTATAACCAAAAACATGAAGCAATTTTTTTACAGAAATAATTTATCAATCTTTTTTTTTCCCCATTCTAACAACTACAGGTGAGTTACACTGGTACATCACAGAGTTCTAAACAAGGTTTGTGTCTGCAACTGCTTATATCTATAACCCCATCAGTTAACCAATTTAGCCTCGGCACACTACAGCAGGAGACGGATCAACCATGATAATTCAATGGTAGTGGTGCCAAGTGAATCTAACACTACCCTTGAATTATCATGTGTCACAGTCAGTGTGTTTGGACATGATTACGGTTTTCTCGGACTGTAAAGAACACCATGCTTACTGAAAGCGGGTAGCTGCAGTGCAACTGAAAATAGATGCTGTACAGTGAATTCTGCATGTGAAATTACTGTCAAGTTCACTCACTGCAGGACAGATAGACAATTTCAAACTGTTTTCCAGAGCTTGTACCGTATGCATGGGTTGTCTGCTACCGCTCTGTCATGTCCGCTCCATCCTCCTTGCTCACCATTTTTTTAAAAATGAGGTTTGACCTGGGGTAAGTTACATTATTATATATTTCTAACGGCAATGGTGTTTTGACCGCAGCAAGTGTTATTCCTGGTTCGTACATGTGTCGCCATTATGAATAGGTTATCATTTTGCCACCTGCAGTGTACTAGTATTGTTGAATGCTTGCAAATATGCAGTGTGTTTTAATATAAACCTGCCAAGTCAAATGACTGTTGTAATATAATGGCTACGAAATGTTGCAAATGACTATAATAATGATATTATGATTTGTTATGCATTTTGAGTATGGAACTCTTGTAATTGAGTAAGTTTTGTGATGAGTGTGAAATCATTTATTTATGACTCAACAAGTCTAAATATTGTTGTGTGTGAATAAGCGCTGTGTGTTAATTTAGATATCAAAATAATGGCTTATATACAGAGCTTTTTTATTGTATGCAGTTTTTTTGTGCCAGTGGGTGTCTGCAGGCGCCGAGACAAGGTATCGACATACTGATGTCAGACGCAGCGACTGGACCTCTCAAATTCTTCATGATGTGTGGACTGTTTTGTGCCGGGGGCGCACCTGAGGTGGCCAGTGGGTGTCTGCAGGAGCCGAGACAGGGTCTTAGCATACTGATGTCGGACGTGGCGACTGGGCCTCCATTTTCACAAAGTCAGCGGTAAGGCTATGGCTATGTATGCCTACTCCTAGGTGGCCGCTGCCTTGTGTTCCAACAGTCATCGTACGACAGTCGAGTTTATTGTCTACGGCTGTGTGGTGGGCCAGTGCGGCCTATGTTAAAAGAGTTTATGATTGTCATGATCATGAGTGGGCTGGTATAGCCTTGTTATCGATGTAGTGTAGTGGTTGAAGTGGACTTACCTTGCCAACACTGACGTCACAGTCTTAAGCTTCTTCGTTTTTGTCTCTTAATTACATTCTTTTAGTTTTGTTGTGTTTGTTTTATTTATTATGAAACTTTAATTTGCTTAAATAATTTTTTTTAGTTCTTTTTGTGTGCTTATGCCTTTAATTTTTAGTGTGCAAGAACGAATGTGTGTCTGCACGTAAGAACAGGCAATCTCGAGTTGTGCATTCTTACATGAGGACAGTGTGCGAACACATACAACCCGGGATGTGAAATCATGGTTGATCCATCTCCTGCAACTTGTACATAGTCATTAGCTGACACCTCCAAAATTTGAGAAAGCAAGCTTGGGGTTAAGTGGGTTAAAAGATGGTTTTGTCCACCTGAGCAACTGTACACAGACTCACAACAATTGCGTACTGAGGAAGACTTGAGGAGGTAAAGAATGGGAATAAGCACACAAATTGACAAAGGGCTGAATTGGAAACAAGAAGAAACTGGATGGCAATTGACATGTAAGTGCTGAGTGGGGACATTAGAGAGGAAATGCTGTGTGAGGTTAGAAATGACGCCAAAATGGACAGAAAGCTACTTGATGCAGATGTCTACCTTGGAGTTTAATATCCAAACTCCCAAAAAATGCAGCATACCAAAATCCTTATGAGAATTTGCCCACCAAACTGGTACCAATTGGTCAAGTTTAGTCCATTGCCTGTCCGTAGCGCTTTCTGTCAAGCTAATTCTGTAGGTATCGCCTCAACAAAAAGTGCTACAGACAGCCAAAAGGTTAAGGCCTTGGTTCTAGTAAGAAACCAGGATCTTTTGGGAGAAGGGCCCAGTTCTTTTTAGAGAAAACACATGGATTTCAAGCTTAGTGCAAAACAGTTGTCACCAATGCGTTGAAAGAAATATATACATGAACAAATCAAAATGATAAATTATAAATTTAGATTTTCTGCCACCGATTTAATTTTTTCACCCCCAAATACACCCAGGACTTATGCATATTGTCTTAGTACCTTAATAATAATAATACATAGTTCTTGTATAGCGCTGTTCTCGAGGAAAACACTGGACTCACTGCGCATGCACAACAGCACACCCTCTCTCTCAGACACACGCACGATTATACACTACTTTAAACCACCCCATCTCTTCCCAACACCTTACATTCACTTCCTCTAGGATCAGAATAAAAGGCAGTCAACAGTTAGCTAAAGATGAGCTAAGTGTTAAATGCCCCACAGAAAAGAAAAGTCTTTAAGTGAGCTTTGAACTGTGACAATGTGGGCAGATTCCGCATTTCAGTTCCCACACGCTTGGGGCTAAAAAGGTGAAAGAACGCTCCCCGACAGTTTTCATGTTAAGCTTCGGGATTTTTAAAAGTTTTACACTAGAGGAACAGAACCTTCCCTAACTGCCTATGAATTTGACACACTGGCCAGTTTCCAGCAAAAAGATAACCAATCCTACTTTCTGAAGTCTCATCAAATGTTATGGGAATGGCTTTTACAAAAAAAATCTTGTGAATAAATGAACATGTTGAAAACTGTTTTAAGAAATATTTCAATTAACAGAACAAATGAAAAAAGGGGGTACAACCCCTACTGTTTGCAGGAGTACTTCCAGACCCACTTGGGGAGTATGCCATAAGTTTACTTCTATTCAATTTCAAAAGAGATGCCAGGCATCTCATCTGAATAATATTGTACGGATTGGGGACTACTACTGTTAACAGGACAGGAAAGCAAGGTGTGTCCCACACATACTTACAAGCACTTGACAGTCTGCCTGTGGTTGGACATTTCCCACCATACTTTATCTGAAGTTCTCGAAGTTTTACCAGATCATTTTGCTCCAAGGCATCAAAGTAAGCTTTCTGCACACTTAACTTTGGCAAATCTGGAAAGAAGTCTCTCTCAATAATTTCCTCAATTTTCTGAAAAAAGCCAAACATTACAAGTAGTATTACTATTAGTAGAGGTCAGCCTCGTGTATTACATGTACATCAGAATATCACAAAATCTGATACAATGTGGTCAGGTCTGTGGCTCCCAAAGAGCAAAATGTGCTGGCTGACACCAGCATTTAATCTTGTCTAATATTACCTGTTTGTTTCTTTAAATTTCCAATCTTTCAAACACATGAGGACTACAATGCATATGGCATAGAGAACAAGTTACCCGTACTGTGTACAAAAACTACATGTATGTATTCAGTCCCCTGCTGACAAAATCTATTTTCATCTAGAGACAAATGTATCCTCCTGTACATTGATACATGCTTGATTGCTACAATGCTTTTGGCAAATAGAAAAATTTTAACCCGAACATTTAATAAATTGTGTTGTCTGTTCAAAGCATGTTTCATTCTTTGCTGTACTTTTCCTTGCTGAGCTACCCACTCAATTCAAATCAAATATCAATCAACATAATTATTATAGAAACTCTACTGCTCTACTACATTTTCATTGTTGCATGAAATTATGGTCGCTGGTCGAATAACAAACCTACTTGCGTGTATTGTAAAATCAAAAGTTGCCTTCTGATCTTCTGTGCCGCCAAATTATAAGCATATGTGAAGAAATTCTAATAAATGTGAATTTACCACCGTTACTATCTTACATTATAGGTGTAAAATTCACTGTTACCAGTGTTCGAAAGTTGTTTCATACAGAATACAATTTAACAAAAAGCATGCACTATTGCAATGTACAATTTCCAGTCAAGTGCTCCTTCAACCTGCATTACTTTACATACCTCGGTGTACGTGTCTTCGTCAAGAACCTTTCGGGTTTTCTTTCTTGGAGAAAGGCCAGGATATGTAGATGCTGCTACAACTGCACCCGGAGCTTCTCTTTTCTGCAGGGCCATGACAAACATACGCATTACAATGTTCTACGAAATCTTCTGTATTGGAAATCACTAAAAATAGGGTCCGTCCAAAACTTCAGGAAAACCGCATGAACTTGAAGAAACCCCTGGAAAATATGCGGAAACCCGTAGACAAACAGCTATGAATAGGATTTCATCCCAAAGTTTCTTAAAAACGTTGTCCCCCATATACCGGTTGTTTTATTTTGGGACGTCAGTTAAGTAAACACTATGCTAGTACCATGACTGGTCAACTCGCTCATATGTCATTTCGTCCATGTGCCATCTCGCCAGTTCGCCCCAGGTTAGAGGTCAAGTCGCCCTAGGCAAGAAGTAGAAGTGTGTGAATGTTTGGGGGAGTGAAGGGAGGGCATGTGTGCGTGGGTTAGTATGATTACTTTGTCCTTCATTCAACACTACCACTGATCTAAAAGGGATGGACATAGATTCACATATGCACTAGGCATACATGTTGAATACAGCAATGTTGTTCAAACACACACACACAGCAATGCTGTTCAAACACACACACACACACACACACACACACACACACACACACACACACACACACACACACACACACACACACATGCACGCACGCACGCACTCACGCGTTTGGGACCTTCAACCTGATACAAACGGCCTCCCCGCTAGATCTTGTTTCCAGGACCGAAAAATCAGAAAGCTGGGACATGCGTGTTAAAGACTCTCACCACTCGCCAAAATATCAAACAACGGGGAGAGGGGTGGGGGGGGGGGGAGGCTGTGTACGTGTGTGAAAAATCGCCCAAATATAATAATAATAATACTTGGTAGTATATGGCGCATTTCTCATGTTTATAATATAACTCAATGCGCAGGCGAAACGCACACACACACACACATACACACACACACACACACACGGCACACACACACACACACACACACACACACACACACACACACACAGAGTCTGCAGGGGGAAGGGGTACAGAAATACCGTAGAAAATACACGAAATTCTGAGAGTAAAAGTAAGTTTTTAACTTTGCTTTGAACTGCGTAAGGGTGGAGGCATTTCTGAGCTCAGTCGGTAAGTCGGTATCAAACGGGGAGGAGGGACTTTGTTATAGCATTTTACAGAATTTTGGGTTGGGGGGTAGGGGGGGGGTGGAACCCCTGGAGCCACGCTTCCCAGATCCGCCCCTGCACACACACACACAAGCATACACTACTTTAAACCACCCCATCCCTTCCCAGCACCTTACACCCTCTCTCCTGTTACATAAAAAACCCAAACCTCTAACAAAAATAAGTCGGGTAACAGCTTGACAAAACAACAACAAAAAATATGCTGGATTCAGATGTTCCTAAAATTGAGGGTGCTATTTTCATATACGCACATTTGTTTGGGCCCATACCATCCAATTACCATGCACATAAGGCAAAAGATCAAGTGACGAAAGACAGACACACCAAAGGAGTGACATAAACTGTGTTTGTCTACTCTGGAAAACGTTAGTGGAGTGTTTGGTCTTGTAATCTGAAGCATCTTTCCTTTGGCAGTCAACTTTCAGTCTGGATTTTATCACTGATCTGATCACACATCGCCTCAGTTTTGGTCTGGATTTTATCATCTGATCACAGATCAATGCTGGTCTGTAAATTTGAACCTTACAGCTGAAATAAAGACAAGGAAAATTTCTGAATACATATACACACATGTGAGGGTGCTCGTGTGAGGATGGGATAAAACTGCTTGGGCGAGTTGACTCAAGCCTTGGGGGAGTTGAGTCAAGTTTTTTGACTGGATGAGTTTTTCATAGTTTATTTTGGGGTGAGTTGACCGTCACCCCGCAAGTGTGTCGTCTGCCTCGAGCTGGACATAAGCCTGAGCTGAACAATTGTACGTAGATCAAATCAAAGTTGTTAGGCTGTAGGAACTGGTCACCAAGGTAAGCGGAATGTTTACATGCGAAGCTGATTTAACTCATTCTACCCCAACACCGAATTCCTTAGATCTTGCCATTGTCCTCTGAAGTTGGCAGTGCAGGACACAGATCGACCATGATAGTTCAAGGGTGATGCCAGAATAGCTTGGCGCTCATAGGCGCCAAGCTATTCTGGCATCACCCTTGAACTATCATGGTCGATCCTTATCTTCCTGTGGTGTGTCTGGGGTAGAATGAGTTAAGAAAAACAAAACCAGACGCAATCATCTGTATAGTCCGTTTGAGCAATTTTTTCCCAGTTAACTTTTAAATAGGACATGATCGGGACAACACTAAGAACAAAATGTGATCACCAAAGGTAGGTCCCAATTCAGTTATTAAAAAATTTGGATGGTTTCAAACACAACGGTTTAGACACTACCCGCGGGGGAGCATGGAGATGACCCACTTAAAAGTTGAAATCAGTCTGGCCTCAGTGACCACTGACCTGCATCAAATGCTCGCATTATGAAGAAGGAGAAACAACAACGCACACACAGAAACAACCTTCGGCGGAACCCGAAAGACTAAAAATCGGGCACTAAGACTTTTTCAGCCAGTTCAAGTTCAGACTGTCGTGTCAGAGGAACATTAACCCCAACGTTTTTTCACTCGTACTCAAGTAACTCCGGATGGAGCCTTCGTGGACTTTTGGGGCTCTAGGGCTGAGGCCTCTTGCGCGCACATCTCCAATTCATATATATATATATATATATATATATATATATATATATATATATATATATATATATATATATATATATATATATATATATATATATATATATATATAATATATATATATATATATATATATATATATATATATATATTACTTACTTACTTACGCCTGTCACCCCTACCCGGGTATAGGCCGTCGACGAGAGACCTCCAGCAACTCCTGTCCTGTGCTTCTCCTTCGATTCTACTCCAGGTGGTTCCCAGTCTCTTGATGTCTGCTTGGAGGTCTCGACGCCAGGAGTTTCTCGGCCTACCTCTTTTCCTCTTTCCCTGGGGGTTCCATGACAATGCCTGCCTAGTGATACTGGAAGCTGGCTTTCTCAGACTGTGACCGATCCATCCCCATCTTCTTCGCCCAATTTCATTCTCTGCTGTTATCTGCTCTGTTCTCTCCCAGAGTCTGACGTTGCTGATCTTCTCTGGCCAGTGGATTTTCAAAATTCTTCTAAGGCAACTGTTCATGAAGGTCTGTACTCTGTTGACCGTGGTTTTTGTCAATCTCCATGTCTCTGCTCCATATAGGAGAACTGCTTTTACATTGGAGTTGAAAATCCGGACTTTGGTGTGTTGTGACAGCTCTCTGGAACTCCACACTTTTTTCAACTGGAGAAAGGCTGCTCTGGCTTTACCGATTCGTGCTCTGACATCTGCATCAGTGCCGCCTTTTTTGTCTATGATGCTCCCGAGATAGGTGAAGGACTCCACCTCCTCCAACGGGGTGCCAGCAAGCAAGACTGGTTCTTCCCTGGTTGCGTTCAGCCTCATTGTCTTTGTTTTCTGTTTGTGAATGGTGAGGCCCACTTGGGACGAGATGTCAGCAAGCCTCGTGGTCTTGTCCTGCATTTGTTGATGAGTGTGGGACAGTAATGCCAAGTCGTCTGCAAAATCGAGGTCGTCAAGCTGTGTCCACAGTGTCCACTGTATCCCACTTCGTTTGTGCTCTGTGGTCATCTTCATGACCCAGTCTATGGCCAGTAGGAAGAGGAACGGAGACAGCAGACACCCCTGCCTGACACCAGTTCTGACCTGGAGCTCTCTGGTGAACTGCCCTTCGTGGATCACGCGACATGTCATGCCATCATAGCTGCTCTTGATCAGGCGGACGAGCTTTGTGGGTACACCGTAGTGTCGTAGGAGTTTCCACAGAGTCTCTCGGTCCACGCTGTCAAATGCTTTCTCATAATCCACAAAGTTGACGTACAGCGGGGAGCTCCACTCCAGAGACTGTTCCACGATGATGCGGAGAGTGGCGATCTGGTCTGTACATGATCGGTTCTTCCTGAATCCTGCTTGCTGGTCTCTCAGCTGGGGGTCAACGGAGCTCTTCATTCTCTCTAGGATGATCCTGTTGAAGACCTTTCCTGGTACTGACAGCAAGGTGATTCCTCTGTAGTTGGAACACTTGCTGAGGTCGCCTTTCTTGGGAAGCTTGATTAGGTACCCCTCCTTCCAGTCAGCCGGCATCACCTCCTCTTCCCAGATCTTTCCAAACAGTGGGTACAGCATCTCAACTGTTGTCTCTAGGTCTGCTTTCAGAGACTCCGCTGGGATGCCATCTGGCCCTGCTGCTTTGCCATTCTTCAAAAATGCCACTGCTTTTCTGATCTCTTCCCGGCTGGGTCTGTCACAGCTGATGGGTAGGTCGGTCTCTGCCGGCTGGATGTCGGGGGGGTCGGGTGGGCTAGGTCTGTTCAGTAACTCTTCAAAATACTCGGCCCATCTGTCGAGTTGGTCTGCTCTATCTGCAATAGGCTTGCCTTCTTTGTCTTTTACTGGTCTTTCTGTATGGCCATACTTACCCGACAATCTTCTGGTAATGTCGTAGAGCTGTTTCATGTTGCCGCTGCCTGCTGCCTTTTCTGCCTCTGCTGCCAGGCTGTCTGTGTAGGCCCTCTTGTCTGCCCTGATACTCCTCTTCACCTCGCGGTTGGCTTCCGAGTATTCCTCCTGTGCCCTTACTTTGGCTGCTCTCGTGCGACTGTTGTTGACTGCTGCTTTCTTCTGCTTCCTCGCTTCTATCTTCTTCAAGGTCTGTGCCGACAGCCAGTCCTTGTGGTGGTGTTTCCTGAACCCTACAGTGTCTTTGCAGGTTGAGTTCAGCGCCTCTCTAACTGCCTTCCACTGCTGCTCTGTGGTGACCGCCTCCTCTTCATTTACTAGCTCCTGTAGCGCTTGAAACCGGTTGGACAGCACCAGTTTGAACTCTTCTCTAACTCCAGTTTCTCTCAGGAGGCCTACATTATAGCGCTGTCTTCTTGTTGTCTCTGTGCGGCTTTTCTTTAGCTTGAGCTTCATTCTTAAGGTAAGCAGATGGTGGTCTGAGGCGACATCTGCTCCCCTCCTCACTCGAACATCTTGAAGGGATCTTCTAAATTTCTTGCTAATGCAGATATGGTCTATTTGGTTCTCTGTTGTATGGTCAGGTGAGACCCAAGTTGCTTTGTGTATTCTTCTGTGTGGGAAGATGCTGCCTCCAATGACAAGTCGGTTTAGAGCACAAAAGTCTACAAACCTCTCCCCGTTCTCGCTCATCTCCGAGCCTAGTCCCTGTCTCCCCATCACCTCTTCGTATCCGGTGTTGTCCTCCCCTATTTTGGCATTAAAATCGCCCATGACGATGGTGATGTCTCGCTCCGCACATTTGTCCATGGCACTCTGGAGTCGGTCGTAGAACTCTTGTTTCTCTTCCTCGTCACTGTCATTGGTGGGCGCATAACACTGGATGACGTTCAGCTTGAGCTTTTTCTTGGTTCTAAAGGCTGCTGTTATAATTCTTGGCCCAAGAGGTTCCCAGCCCATCAGCGCTCTCTGTGCCACTGGTGACAGCATGAGTGCTACTCCTTCTGTATGGGGGGCATTCTCCTCTTCATGACCTGAATACAGAACCATCTCCCCACTTAACAGCCTTTTCTGGCCAGACTGCGTCCATCTGGCTTCACTGATGCCTAGCAGGGAAAGGTTGTACTTTTGCATTTCCGCTGCTATCTGGGCGGCCTTGCCGCTCTGGTACATGGTCTTGACGTTCCATGTGCCCATGGTTGTATCCCTGGATAGAGAGAGGCGGCTCGGTCCTGTGGCTTCCGAAGACTTCCGGCTTTCACCACAGGACGTCATAAGTCTTCTAGTAGAAGAACCTTCCTCCTCCAGGAAAGGAATTACTGTTAGTCTTTTCGTCGGCGTTTTTGTAGCTATTTCCTTTTTTGCAGGGTGGGGAAGCTACCCCCACGCCCAACCCCCTTACTAGGAGGACCAGGGGTTTTCTGTCGGGGTCACCTTCCCTTAGACCATGTTGGTTCACGGCACCTTATTTCATTCGGTGCACCCCTCTCACGAGGGACCCCCTATCCACCACCCAGGGGACGCGCCTCAACGCCGTATGGTCCCAGCGCGAGGATATATATATATATATATATATATATATAATATATATATATATATATATATATATATATATATACTGAAAATGTGAAGAAAGGATCCACAAACACTACATTCTTTCTCAGACGTAAATTATGTTTTGTTACCTAGTTACCTGTTACCTGGGCATTCCCTTGAAGAAGCCCTCGCTGGGAGGGCGAAGATTTGTGCATAGAATAAAAGTGTAACACCTTCTAAACTACGTGGTGTTTGTGGATCCTTTCTTCACATTTTTAAGTATTTCACTGCTGCTTTGATCCATATTTGGAGTGTGTGGTGACAGCTTTCTTGGACTGGTTATATATATATATATATATATATATATATATATATATATATATATATATATATATATATATATATATATATATATATATATATATATATATATATATATATATATATATATATATATATATATATATATATTCTTTACTTTTAACAAAGGCATCGCCCAAAGCCAAAAAATGCACTCAGAGTAGCTCCAAGGGACGTAATTTTTCAGTAAATTCTGAGAATGCTGTGCTAATGCCATGGAATTCCAGGCTGGTAAGCTTGCATTGTGTCATCAGGACATCAGCTGTCCAGTGTTCAGGTGTTCAGTGGAAGGCTCAAAAGATCTAATAAGCGATGCAGTCACAAAAGGACAGCTGATGTCCTGATGACACAATGCAAGCTTACCAGCCTGGAATTCCATGGCATTAGCACAGCATTCTCAGAATTTATTGAAAAATTATATATATATATATATATATATATATATATATATATATATATATATATATATATATATATATATATATATATATATATATATATATATATATATATATATATATATATATATATATATATATTCCAGGATTCGGAAAGATGACTCCACAAAATGGCAGAACACACAGCTGGTTTACGGCCGGTACTCTTTGACATTTCGAAGTTTGCACCGGGCTTTGAATTTACTTACGGGTAGCGAACGGTGATAATCAGTAAAACTCCTGCTTGTGTGTGTGTGTGTGTGTGTGTGTGTGTGTGTGTGTGTGTGTGTGTGTGTGTGTGTGTGTGTGTGTGTGTGTGATGGTGTGTGTGTGTGTGTGTGTGTGTGTGTGTGTGTGGTCAGTAGAACTTGAATAAAATTGCCGGTTCGCGGGTATGTCACCAAAACTATGGGGTGATCCGGAATCACCATGAGTCGCGGTCTCTGCCGATCATATACATCGCAATATTTTCATCTGGGCGGTGTAAGGGATGCAACCTTTCTGCATTAAAAAAAAAAATAATATCATCAATAACAGGGCCAAATGCCAAAGGAGTGACGGCCCTTTTAAAATTGTCTTTCTTTTTCCTTTTTCTTTAAAAGCATCGTATCGTGAATCAAGCTTTTCATTGGTCTTGAAAGACTATTTTCGTGTGTAGTGAAAAGTGTCACTGATAAAATCGTGATTTGGCGCGAATGTTACTTTTCCTGATTGATATATATAGTTTTCATAAAATCCTGACACTTAGTATACCTAATGAGTAACGGACCTCTACTGACATCCAAGCAATCACCGTGACAGTACCCCCCTCCCTCCCCCCCCCCCCAAAATACATCTGACCCCCTTACGGCACTGAACCAACCAATCACAGTGACAGTAACCCCCCCCCCCCCCCCACACACACACACACACACACACACCTTCAATAAGATTTGAATATTCAGTTGTAGACCATGTGAATTTTACCGTTTTAATCTTGTTCAAGAGTCTGTATCCCTTAAAGACTTGTATGACGTTTTGTTTTACGCCTGAATTTTTTTTTTATATATATGTTGTCTTTCTTTTAGTTTGGCTGGCCAGATTTTTACCCTTCCCACTGTGAGATGGCCTTCATCGAAGTTCGGCGTTAAACCCAAATAACTAACTAACCCATCAATACACCCCCGTAAAACTGACCAACTCAGTGATCACCTTGCCAGAACCCCCAATAGGAAACACCCGCCCTACAACCAACCAGTCATTGTACACCTCCTCTACAACCAACCAGTCAAGGTCCGAGTGATTACTTTGAGGACTGAAAAACAGCTTTTAATGTGTGGTTAACAAAGAAGTGTTATGCGACTTTAAAAGTTAATTAAAGCTCGAGCCTCTTCTTTGTTTTTAACCCCGGCTTTAGCTGTCGGTAGCGGTGCGGTAGCGGGATGAATTTTTGTTTTGTTTTGTTTTTGTCACGATGATTCCTGCCGGAATCATCGTGACAAACTACCGGCAACAAGGGTTAAGTCTTTTAGTCAGTGTATTCTTTTTTCTTCTTTCTTTCTTTCCAGATGAGCCACAGATCCGGCGGCTACTGGTATGGATTCACTTGACAGCAACGTACATTTATCGTAGATAACTGATAAAGTGTACAGATTCTACTTGTTCTTATTTTATTCCCAGTGAGTGCTGATCGCACGTTTTGACTCATGTGCGATAGCAAAAGTGAGTATGCGCTGGGCCAGTCGTCTGTCCGGCGCCGTCTGTCCATCGTCTGTGGTAAACTTTAACGTTGGCATTATCTCGGAGACCGTCGAAGCCACAGAAGTACCCAACGGAGAAAGAAACACGCTTAGAAAAGACGGGTACAACACAATTTATTAATATTTCGGGTAAATACCCTTTGTCAAAATAGACAAACAAACAAACATAGAGATTAGCCGCTACTTATCTTCAATGGCAGAAGGAATGTTGCCACATTCCTTCTGCCATTGAAGATAAGTAGCGGCTAATCTCTATGTTTGTTTGTTTGTCTATTTTGACAAAGGGTATTTACCCGAAATATTAATAAATTGTGTTGTACCCGTCTTTTCTAAGCGTGTTTCTTTCTCCGTTGGGTACTTCTTTGCATATTACACGCTTGGCAGTCACCTTTTTGGTCCTGATTCGTCGAAGCCACAGACTTCAAACTTGGCACAAGGATACTTTGTGGCATACGCACTTTGGTTAAGACAAACAATGCTTGATTTACCTGGAACAACTTATTTCCTTCACATCCACACTCTGCTTAATTCAAACTCCTGTTATGTTTGGCGTCCCCTGGCGGAGTTCTTTGTATCAGAACTCGTCTCTAAATAGACCCAAAATGGCCATATTTGACCAAAAAATGTGTTTTCTACTGTTTTCAGCTTCAAAGCCAAATTTAATACAGAGATACCTGATGAAAAAACCTTCCCATGCATACCAATTTGGGTGACCCTTCTGAAAGGTCAATGGTCACAAGAGGTCGACTGTTGTGTGCAAAATGCTTATTTGTGATAGGATTGTATTTGTAATTGGCACTTTTGCACAGTGTTCAGTCAAACTGACTTGGCACTAAAGGAAGTAGATGGTAAGACGCTTACATGAAGGTCAAGGGTCAAGGGCCGGAGTTCGCTAAATATGTGAAAATGCACGTTGGCAAGATAGGCTTGATGAAATCTCTTTGTGTCCTTGTACCTTGCACAAAGGCCACATTCCCAAATTTCTGAAGGGTCGCCTAACAACTATGTAATAGGTGCAGGAGATAGATCGACCATGATAATTCAAGTGCCAGATTAGCTTGGCGCCATCGGGCGTAAGCTAATCCGGCACTACCCTTGAATTATCATGGTCGATCCATATATCCTGCTGTAGTGCGTCGGGGCTAAATGGGTTAACAAAGAGCAGTTCAGAAACACAGTTAGGGCACCCTTTTCTAGTGTCAGCAAAGATCATACAGGAGATATGTATTGCCAGTTAGGTCCAGAATCGCCGGCATAACCATTGCAAATATTCGGCGGCTTGACGTTTCTGTCAGTATGTCAGATCCACACAGACGTGGACTAGCTGCTGCCCAAGGCGAAGGGTTAGTACCGTTCTCCGTCCAGCACAAGCACAACGCCGGCAATGGGAACCTCTCCAGACCTAGCAGCATGCAGCAGACTCAGCTTACTGCACGAAATCCCAGCGGGCAGACAAAACCCCTCTATGGCGTCCACAAAAAGGCATGATGTCTGACAACTTATATATGTTAAAACCACTTTGTATCCACGTTCCTTTTTGGCTCACGTGCGAAGCAAAAGTGAGTCTATGTTTTGGGCCAGTGGTCGTCCGTCCATCGTCTGTCGTCCGTCCGCCGTCGTCCGTGGTAAACTTTAACATTGGCATTTTCTCGGAGACTATTCAAGCCACATTCTTCAAACTTGGCCCAATGATACTTTGTGGTAAGACCTTTCTAAACATACCGATTTGATTGACCTCTCACAAAGGTCAAGGTCACAGGGGATCAGGAAATAGTCAAAATAACTATATTTTGACATAATTTATTTTTTCTCAAATACTATTCACAACCTCAAACCCAGACTTGGTACATAGATACCTGATGGTAAGACCTTTCTATAGGTACTAATTTTGTTGATCCCACAGAAAGGTCAAGGGTCACAAGAGCTCAGGAAATAGGTGAAAAATAGCCATATTTTGATAAAATATGTTTTTTCTCAAATACTATTCACAACTTAAAACCCAAATTTGGTACAGAGATACCTGATGGTAAGACCTATCTATGCATACTAACTTGGATGACCCCTTGGAAAGGTCAAGGGTCACAAGAGGCTGGCAAATGTGTGTAAAATGCTGATTTTTGATAAAATTGTAGGTATTCCCAAATTTTTCAACCAAATTTGGTACAAAGATAGCAGATGATAAGACCTTCCTATGCTTACTAATTTAGTCGACTCATCACAACGGTCAAGTTTCACCGGGGGGGTTGACAGATGTGTGAAAAATGCTTACATTTTCAAAAAAACATGGATTTTTCTGCTGCAGAAGCCAGCCCTTGTCACAAAGGTCACACATATGTAAATCGGTCATACACGTGAGCCATAATGGTTTTGCCTTTCTTGTTATAGTCATTAAAACAATGAATTGGTATCATGTTTTATAGTCATTATAACATTGAATTGGTATCATGTTTTATAGTCATTATAACAATGAATTGGTATCATGTTTTATAGTCATTATAACAATGAATTGGTATCATGTTTTATAGTCATTATAACAATGAATTGGTATCATATGTTTTAGTCAATATAACAATGAATTGGTATCATGTTTGGCCGGTAAGTCTTTCCTGAAAACCTGTCGTTACGATGCGGTTGGTTGACAGTTTTCTGCAATATCTGCTTGACTCACCAAGTTAACTCCTTCACTGCAGAAAAAAAATGTAACACTATCAGGCTGCAAGAGGTATAGATCCTCATAAGCCCCCGTTGTAGCGGGGGCTTATGATGATATGCCTGTTGTTGAAACCGCCACTTTGTATCCACGTTCCTTTGACGGCTGGGGGTCTTTGTCACGTTGAATTTACATCTGCGTCCACTGGCAGTGAAGGGGTTGTATTTTGGGCGAGTTCGACATCAGCCCAGGCAATGACGCCGACTAAAAACAATTCAGCGAAGACTTGAGGTTGTAAAACAGCCATAAAAGCGGAGCAATATATTTTCATTATTTATATGTTATCCGATATCACGATTTGGGGATCGGGGTGGCTCAGGTGGTAAAGCGTCCAACTCTCGGTCGTGGTTTCAAAGCCCTTGGGGTCACACTTTGGACGGACCCTAGCCGGTGCCCTGGCCGTAAATCAGATCACCGTCGTACGTTGCGGTAAAAGACCTGTTCTGTGCCAAAACAATTTGAACACCACCTATGGTCGTAAATTAACGAAGACTGCAGAAACACAGTCTACGTCAGCTGGCACTGAACGAGTTAAGCCACACATGTTTTAACATTTAAATAGTCTGGTTGCCAAACCCTGATTTTGGCATGATCCCCCTCGTGACAACCCCCAGAGCAGGTCTCAGCGGTTTTTGGCTCACGTGCGAAGCAAAAGTGAGTCTGTGTTTTGGGCCAGTGGTCGTCCGTCTGTCATTCGTCCGCTGTCGTCCATCGCCCACGGTCTGTCATCCGTGGTAAACTTTAACGTTGGCATTTTCTCGGAGACTATTCAAGCCACATTTTTTAAACTTGGCCCAAGGATACTTTGTGGTAAGACCTTTCTAAACATACCAATTTAAGTGACCTCTCACAAAGGTCAAGGTCACAGGGGATTAGGCAATAAGTCAAAAATAGCTGTATTTTGACATAATTTATTTTTTTCTCAAATACTATTCACACCTTCAAACCCACACTTGGTACAAAGATACCTGATGGTAAGACCTATACCTACTAATTTGGTTGATCCCTCGGAAAGGTCAAGGGTCACAAGAGCTCAGGAAATAGGTGAAAAATAGCCATATTTTGACAAAAGATGTTGTTTTTTTCCAATACTATTCATAACTTCAAACCCAAACTTGGTACAGAGATACCTGATGGTAAGACCTATTTATGCATACTAATTTAGACGACCTCTCAGAAAGGTCAATGGTCACAAGGACGCAGGAAATATGTCCGAAAGAGACATATTTTGACAAAAGATGTTTTTTTCTCAAATACTATTCACAACTTTAAACCAAAACTTGCTACAGAGATACCTGATGAGAAGACCTTTCTATGCACACTAATTTGGTTGATCCCTCGGAAAGTTAAAGGCCACGAGAGCTCAGGAAATATGTCTAAATAGCCATATTTTGACAAAAGATGTTTTTTCTCAAATACTATTCACAACTTAAAACCCAAATTTGGTACAGAGATACCTGATGGTAAGACCTATCTATTCATACTAATTTGGATGACCCCTTGGAAAGGTCAAGGGTCACAAGAGGCTGGCAAATGTGTGTAAAATGCTGATTTTTTATAAAATTGTAGGTATTCCCAAATTTTTTAACCAAATTTTGTACAAAGATATCTGATGATAAGACCTTCCTATGCATACTAATTTAGTCGACTCATTACAAAGGTCAAGGGTCACGGGGGTTGACAGATGTGTGAAAAATGCTTACATTTTCAGAACACATGGATTTTGCTGCAGCAGAAGCCAGCCCTTGTCACACTAGGCACTTCTAAAGACTCTCCTCTCCCCCCTTTTCGACCTATTTTTCTGACAAAATCCAAACTCTGCGCAACACTGTTACGATTGTGGTTATGTTGTCCTGTGAGAGCATGCATGTGTTAATCGTAGGAAACGATCCGATGTTTATTTGATATGTCATGGTTACGTATCACGTACCTTTTCAGTGAGATTCTTTATCGTTCGTCCATGATAGCGGTGTTGTCTTTGTTATGATATGTTAATTTTAGTCCGGAAGCTTCTAGAAAAGTCGTACGGAGAAGAGCGGTCGATTTTTGTTTTGCGTAGATTAGTTGAGAATGAACCAGAACGTTCGAATCAGGGTCGCGCTGTCTAGCGACATCGTAAATGTGACGTCAGGAGAGTAAGACACATTTCGCTACTTTGTTTTATAGATGAGTCATAGTTGTTTACTGTTCGCGTGAAGTTGGCAGCCAGTCAGTGCGGTTTTTGAAAGATCGTGTAAGTTCTGGAAGATTCCGACTAGGTCGTGAACTGCCTGCCATACTTTTGTGAGATGTTATTTTACATTAGGATTTGGAGCTGAATTGAGTAGCCGAATTTTTGTAGCTTATTGTAGTTTTTCCATTAAATTCTTTCTTCATTAATATTTATGAGTTTCAGTTACGGGTCCCATTCTGATTGGTTGCATTGAATGATTTTTTTTGGATTATTCTAGAAAATTGTCTTACTATATAACGTTGGTGCTAGGAAAGCGCGGGTGTACATTGTCTTGCATTGTCAGTTGTAGAGACACACAGTTTATCGTAGGTACGTGGCCCCTATAGGGTGTACACTGTGAGAGACACAGCGTAACAGTGGTGTACGTCGTGTGAGGAACTTTGTGTCGCCAGTGTGGACTTGCAGAAGAGACTTTGTATCAGTGTTGGTGCATTTGGAAATGCATTGTGTGGAGATCGCATCGCTGAATTAAATTATTGTTGGAACTGTTACTCCAGTATTGTCTACATTCTTAAGCCACGTATGACGGGTTGCAGATGAACGAAGTTTATTTTTAAAAAAAACTTACGTGCGTGCGTCTGGTGTATTTATCATACTACGACTACGAATCCACCACGTAACAAACACACTCTACCTTCTCTGCCTTGCCCTCCCTCCCCCCCCCCTCCCCTACCCCCCCCCCCCTTCCTTTTCCGGCACTCCCCTCTCGTTCTTCCGCCCTGTCTCTCAAGATGAAGTTCTCAAGACCATAAAGTCTTTGCCTTTCAAAACCTGTGAACTAGACCATCTCCCGGCTTCCCTCTACCGGGAAGGCCTTCCAAAACGTTTGCCCTTCATTACCGACATCATCAACACATCTCTAGAGAATGGCTCTGTCCCCGCTATCTTCAAGTCCGCCATTGTCCGTCCTCTCCTCAAAAAACACAACCTCGACCCAAACGAACTTAAGAACTATCGCCTAGTCTCCAATCTCTGTTTCCTGTCCAAGCTTCTTGAGAAGGTTTTTCTCAACCAGCTCAACCTCCACCTCGCCGACAACAATCTCCTCGGTCCCTTCCAGTCTACCTATCGCAAACATCACAGCACTGAAACAGCCCTTCTACATATCCTGAACGATCTGCTCCTCTCCACCGACTCGGGCAACATCTCCCTTCTTACGCTACTCGATCTCTCTGCCGCCTTCGACACTATAGATCACTCTATCCTCCTCCACCGCCTTCACCAATCCTTTGGCATCACTGACTCTGCTCACTCCTGGTTTCTCATCTACCTCTCCGACAGTCAGGAGTTCCACAGGGGTCAGTCCTGGGCCCGGTCCTTTTCACACTCTACACCTCTCCCTTGTCCAACATCATCCAGTCTCATCACATACACCACCACCTCTACGCTGACGACTCACAACTACTAGAAAAAGACAAACTCGACAACACTCATTCACTACTGACTCGCACGGCTGAGTGCTACGAAGATGTGAAAAACTGGATGACAGCAAACAAACTTAAACTGAATGACGACAAAACGGAAGCCATGCTGGTAGGCACTCGCCAGAAACTTTCCCAGCTCCCTCCCTCTCTCCATCTTCAACTCGACAGCACACCCATCCCCCTCTCTGACTCGGCCAAGAACCTCGGCGTCATCCTCGATTCCTCTCTTTCCATGACCAGCTTTGTCTCCGCCACGGCCCAGGCATGCTATTTCCACCTTCGTCGCATCACTCAGATCAGAAAATACCTCACCACCGAAGCTGCCACCAAACTTGCTGTCTTTCTAATACCAAATAATAATACCGTTATTATATAGGCGCTTTTTCTCAATTTTGGGGAAATCGACTCAAAGCGCCGCGCCTGAAACCCAACACACACACTCACGAAACAGACACGGATTTACGCCATTTACGACAAACACAGTACAAGACAAACGAAGGGCCAGTCAGCTACTGAAGTTACAGAGATTTTTGATCGCTTGTATTTGAAATTTGTAAAGTGGCCTGAGACCGGTACCAAAGTGTGTTCTCATCTTATCTCGCATCGACTATTGCAACTCTCTCCTTTCCGGCCTCCCTCACTCCACCACTTTCACTCTCCAGCGTGTCCAGAACAATGCTGCCCGCCTCGTCCTCAGAAAGAAGAAATCCGACCACATCACTCCCACATCAAACTCCTTCACTGGCTCCCCATTCCCCAACGCATCCAATACAAGATGCTGTATCTCTGCTACAAATCCCTTAACAACTACGCTCCTGCCTATCTCTCCAAATTACTTCACCCCTACACTCCTTCCCGCTCCGCCTCCTACCCTCTCCGCCTCCACATCCCCCGCACCAAACTCAGCACTTTTGGTCCCCGCTCCTTCTCCGTCTACGGTCCATCCACCTGGAACACTCTCCCACTCTCTCTCCGTCAGAAACACTCTCTCTCTCCTCCTTTCAGTCCACCCTCAAAACTCACCTCTTTCTAGCACTATAACATCACCACACTCCCCACCTCAAGCTGACTGTCGTAATGTATTTGTGGTACGTGAGTCATTGTCAAAAGCGCGTGCATGTGTGCGCGAGTTGTAAGTGCGCGCTTAGAGTTATAATTATTATAAGATAAGCGCATTATAAATACCGTAATTATTATTATTTTATTAAAGGTCACACTATGTAAATCGGTCATACACGTGAGCCATAATGGCTTTGCCTTTCTTGTTAACTCTTTGATGTCTACATATTACAAATCCGATTGATGCCACACTGTCACTGTTGAGGAATTTTTATAAATATATTAGTATATAAATAAACAAAATAAATAACCAAACTACAGTTAGTTATAATACAAACGGGGCACCATATGGAGATTATTTGACGCTACAGTGTCTCGTCAGAGGTTATTAAAACAATGTTGCGGGCACGGACGGTCATCGATGCTTTCTCTGACAAAAGCGCTATACTGCATGATACTGCACTAAAAACTTAAATAACCAACATACATGCGAAGGTTGCACATTTTCTCTCTCTGGATTAGTTTCTGGCCTATCGAAGATCTCGTTTATGCCGTTTTTTGTAACGCTTCTATGTGCGGCACAGGCTCCACTGTTCATGTGTACATAAATGAAAACTCCTGCGAATAGAAGCATTGACTATCACTGAGGTACATCACGGGTTCAGGACTTATGAATTAAGTTTTGAGATTCACGAATCCCCCAAAATGTCATTCACGTTTTACGAGGGAAATAGACGATGCAGTCTCTTTTCACCGTTTTACAGATCTGAACTGAGTATAAATTAGATATTGTCCCAGACTTTTCACGTTTCACGAAATAACCAGGACGTTTTCGCGGATCACGAGGAACCCTTCGTTCACGTGTCACGAGGATGAAAAAAAAGGCAAACACGTGAGTGAAACAAAACAAAACAAAAAACACCACCACCTCCCCCCAAAAAAAGAAAAAAAAAAAAAAACACGCTAATCAGGCATCACGATTTTAGGGCGTACCCCCCCCCCCCCCCCCCCTCATCACTGTTTTGTTACCGTTGAGCTGGTGAAAAGTATGGTCATCTATCTGTGTCATAATGCCGTTGATCCCTTTTCGTGGTGATACATGCTAGTATCAGCAACTCGATGTTTTGTTACAAAATGAAATGCGAGAAAGGGCCAACAGAGTTCAAAGGGTTTGGTGCGCACAATATCTCAGCTCGTAGTGAAAACTGACTGGATTTTGAGATTATAAAGAAAATAGTCGAGAACGCGTCTTGGGTTTAAAGGTTTCAACACAATACATTGACGCTAGCAAATGGCAGATTGTGAAACTTGCAAACAAGTCCATATACATGCTTTTATTTACATGGCTCTTTCAGATCCCTCCACCACATTGACAGCACGGGTCGAGGTTTAAACATTTCAGAGACAGTCTGGCCATACTTTCACAGTCTTCACATCAGACGAGCAGCTGAAGCAGGTGATAATAAATGCTGTCCGGATGAGTCCAGAAATGTCTATTGACTTTCTGAAATAAATGCACGTGATGGTGAATTTTATCGGATGCGTTGGTCTCCTCATATATTGCAATACTACTTTCGGATCGACTCACGTCGTCTCATGGGAAAAAAAACCGCAGAAGTGCCGAATTCTTAGACTCATCACGGAAGAGCTTATTCGTTACACCAGACTTGGAGCTGAAGACCGTAGGATAACAAGACCCACATAAACAGTTTCGTCGCCAGAAGCAAAACTACAAGACTGGGTGGACAATACCAATCAAACCACTTGTAATCGTATGATATTCGACAGAGCGGAAAGGGAAGGTGGCTAAGCGTTGTATCTGTGATACTACTGACAGAGGTTAATGCTGGCCACTGGAGAAACAGCTACATCTTAAGAGAGGACACACAGACCTGGATTGTGGTCTCAAACTACTTCCGCGAGGTGTGGACCTTGTCCAGGTGGTCTCATTGGTATCACCGTCAGTCAAGGCGCAAAAACAAATAATGATTGGCCCTGAGCTTGCGGCATGTCTGCCGTCGTTTGAAAAAGACATCACCGACATTCGGGAAGTGGGTGCTAAATCAGAGTAGGGCAACAATTCAAAAAGGATGTAAAAGAGGGAGAAAAAAAAGAGAAGAAAGTGCATTGATCCAATGATCTCAACGGGCCATCCAGCAAATGGCACAGTCAATGTTGTGCTAGGCATGATCATTTCACAGGCTGGAACGGGTGTCAATGCTCCGGCCATCAAAGTCTTGGATAACGCGGAGCGCAGTCTGATAGGATCGACCCACAACAACTCCGGAGGCAGATGTCATCAGCTCACGGCACCAGCAGCAGAAGAAGCTCGGACTTTCATCAAAGTAATATCAAATGATGCTTATTATATGTTACGTATGCTGCTGCATATCTGCCAGTGCTTTTGCGTTAGATACCACCATACCCTGTGGTGATGGAAGGTACCACCAAGCAGAGAACTGTCAGAGCCATTGGACCTTCTGCCACAAAACATCCGGGGTAATGTCGTACCCCAGCTACAGGCAATTCATGCCCTTGCAGACTACGATACTGTTGTATACATGCGGTTTCTGATACGGTCCCCTCCCTCATGTGTCAAGCTGTGCCCTTGGAAGGGCTAAGCATGCTGAGTGTGGCTGTGGATCAGCCTCGTGGTACAGCTCGGTGTGGGTTTGCTACAGCGCAGATGACATGCACGGTGTGCTTCAAGTGCTTTTGCTCTCTGATGTTTGTCTGAAATGACAAAACATCCAAAATAATAATAATAATTACGGTATTTATAATGCGCTTATCTTATAATAATTATAACTCTAAGCGCGCACTCACAACTCGCGCACGCATGCGCACGCTTCAGACAACGACTCACGTACCAAAAATAGTGAAATACATTACGACAGTCAGCTTGGGGTGGGGAGTGTGGTAGTATAGTGCTAGAACTGTTGAAAGAGGTGAGTTTTGAGGGCGGACTGGAAGGAGGAGAGAGAGTGTTTCTGACGGAGAGAGAGTGGGAGAGTGTTCCAGGTGGATGGACCGTATACTGAGAAGGAGCGGGGGCCGAAAGTGCTGAGTTTGGTGCGGGGGATGTGGAGGCGGAGAGGGTCGGAGGCGGAGCGGAGGGAGCGGTTGATTGATTGATTGTACATTGCTTGACGTCCCGACAGCAACAAGACTTTCTGGGGACGTGCCTGCACTGCTTGTGAAAAAAAACTAAACAGAACATTGAATGTATGTCGCCAGCCGGTCCAATACGTTAAATAAACCTACGACATGGGGCCTAAATAAAGCTAAGACCATTTAGCAACACATATCCAATATCAAGAGCTACAGACAGTGCAGACAGTAGGGAGAGTTTAAAAAAGGAAAATACAGGTGAATGGACCAAGGGTAGACAGAAACACATGCCCCAGAATAGAGGGGAAAAACCACCCTGTGGGGCTGACCAGGGTGACCCTGGGAACAAAAAGTAGTTAACCCCACCCAAGTCCCCCAGGGCAGACCCGGGTGGGGGCGCGGAGGGAGCGGGGAGGAGTGTAGGGGTGAAGTAAGTTTGAGAGATAGGCAGGAGCGCAATTGTTCAGGGATTTGTAGCAGAGATACATACTCTTGTATTGGATGCGTTGAGGGATGGGAAGCCAGTGAAGGAGTTTGAGCAGGGGAGTGATGTGGTCGGATTTCTTCTTTCTGAGGACGAGGCGGGCAGCATTGTTCTGGACGCGCTGGAGAGTGAAAGTGGTGGAGTGAGGGAAGCCGGAAAGGAGAGAGTTGCAGTAGTCGATGCGAGATAGGACGAGAGAGACAGCAAGTTTGGTGGCAGCTTCGGTAGTGAGGTATTTTCTGATCTGACTGATGCGGCGGAGGTGGAAGTAGCATGCCTGGGCCGTGGCGGAGACAAAGCTGGTCATGGAAAGAGAGGAATCGAGGATAACGCCGAGGTTTTTGACCGAGTCAGAGAGGGAGATGGGGGTGCTGTCGAGTTGAAGGTGGAGAGAGGGAGGGAGCTGGGAAAGTTTCTGGCAAGTGCCTACCAGCATGGCTTCCGTTTTGTCGTCATTCAGTTTAAGCTTGTTTGCTGTCATCCAGTTTTTCACGTCTTCGTAGCAGTCAGCCGTGCGAGTCAGTAGTGACTGAGTGTTGTCGAGTTTGTCTTTGTCTAGTAGTTGCGAGTCGTCAGCGTAGAGGTGGTGGTGTATGTGGTGAGACTGTATGATGTTGGACAGGGGAGAGGTGTAGAGTGTGAAAAGGACCGGGGCCCAGGACGGACCCCTGTGGAACTCCGCAGGAGAGCGTGACTGGGTTGGAGGAGAGGTAGGAGAGAAACCAGGAGTGAGCAGAGTCAGTGATGCCAAAGGAGTGGTGAAGGCGGTGGAGGAGGATACAGTGGTCTATAGTGTCGAAGGCGGCAGAGAGGTCGAGTAGCGTAAGAAGGGAGATGTTGCCCGAGTCGGCGGAGAGAAGCAGGTCGTTTAAGCTATGTAGAAGGGCTGTTTCAGTGCTGTGATGTTTGCGATAGGCAGACTGGAAGGGACTGAGGAGGTTGTTGTCGGCGAGGTGGAGGTTGAGCTGGTTGAGAACGACCTTCTCAAGAAGCTTGGACAGGAAAGAGAGATTGGAGACTGGGCGATAGTTTTTGAGTTCGTTTGGGTCGAGGTTGTGTTTTTTTAGGAGAGGACGGACGATGGCGGACTAGAAGATATCAGGGACGGAGCCGTTCTCTAGAGATGTGTTTTAAGATGTCAGTAATGAATGGCAGAAGTTTTGGAAAGCCGTCCGGCTTTAATGCAAGATGAAAAAGGGTACGCTAGTGATGACGATTCCGATGATTGATTTCGCACCGACTTACCTGGGTGACGGGAGGAGGGGGGGGGGGTTCTAATTTCTTTTAATTCTTGTTTAGATATTGTGTTGCTAATTCCATTCTGATTGATGAGATGTGAGAGATAGATAAGTGGACAGGTGATGGACACCCCTCCCCCAATTAATAGATTTATTCTAATTAGCACGGTATTTAGACAAACCCACTCGACCAATTACCACCAATACCTTTATTACCTAGCCATTTTAGTTCCACTCCAGAAATCATTCAAGCTACGTTTTTTGATCAGCTACCAACCCGCGATTATTAAGCCAGGTCCCCCACCTAACCTAAATTATTAATGCTGTCATTGACTTCTTTAAGCAAAATTATTATATTATATTATAAAATGAATCAAGATGAATTACTTCTTTTAAGTGATATTTGTGCTGTAGAAAACAAAGACTTAGACTTTAAAAAACAGCGTCTTTTGTCTGTAATTGTATCGGGCAAATCAAAGACTTATCTGGGTAGACAATACATGATAGAGGATATTGAATCTCTAAGCTCTGACGAGCTAATCAAGCTTCATTCAAAATATGAAAATCACATTGCCTCACTAATGACTCGTGATTTAAGTCGATCTCTTGTCTGCCTATATACAAAAGCTGTAAGTCACTTCCTACCTGTTGATAGTGAAAACCTTTCACACGACCTTGAAAGTAATCCTATTGTTTCAAGTTCAATTGGCAAATTAGCATGTGTCATGTTTTACAAGTTTGGGAATTACCTTGCACCTGCTGTAACCTTACTTGTTACTAGTAGTCATATTGATTTTTCTAAAATAAATTTTACTGCAGAAGAAAATGGACGAAACCCAGACGACTCCACAACCGAACCACAGTCCAGTCTTGACGCAGGTTCAAACTGTGACTAAGGCTAAAAGTCCAGGCAGGGTTGAGGCTGGTAAAAGATTAGCCGAATATAACAGACAAAAAAAATTACAGCTTCAAGCTCAAACAGAAAAGGCTCATGTGACTGACCAGGCGTCAGCACCTTTAGGACCGTCAGGACCAGTGTCACTACCGTCACACCCTCATCAAAGTGAGAGACAAACAACTAAGTCTGACCCTGACCCCAGCCCTCAATCAACAAAATATATAGTTGCCGGATTTGTTGTCGGATTTGGTTACGTAGGTTATCAATTATATAAAAAATACAAACCACAGACTCGTACAGTGACCAAAAAATCAGACACTCCAAAAACAAAACCAGAAGTCGCCACATTACCAGTAACACCCAAAGCCGTTGACCCATTTTATATGCAGTAAATAAATTTATTATTTTAATTTTTCTTGTATTAGAAAATGAGCGACACAAAGAACTTAATGAACCTTGTCTATCACTCTGCTGTAATAAGTGGACTATCAGTAGCTTATTCTATGCTGGGAAAAAGTCTTCTCAAAATGAAATCAGCAGACCTTAGTAAATTAGACTTCGAAGACAGTGCTAAGCTAGTAGTTGTTATAACAGCATCGATTGCAACAAAAGATTTTCTAGTCAAGCAAGGAATTATTCCAGAAAATATTTCTATGTAAATAAAAATATGGCAACTATAGCTGTCATGATTGGTGGTGCAGTTATTAACGCATTAGCTTTTAGTGGATCAAACTATTTCTTTTCAAAAGTGAGTAAAGAAGAATCAGCAGAAGAAATGAAGCGTCACAATGAGGCATCTGAAAAACTAGCTCAAGCTCAACAAGATTATGAGAAGCAAAGAATTGAGAAACTTGATTTTATTAATGAAAAACTAAAACTTGAGGGTCATGCACAGCATACATTTTCAAATGTTGATGACGCGATCAAAGAATACTATCTTGTTACTGGTGAAGACATGTCTATTCCACAACCAAAACTTAGTGACTATTACCAACCAAGCCAAGAACAAAAAAATGGAGAAATAATATTTGTTTTAGTAGGAATGACATTAGTATATTTTACAGGAGTTTATATTGCTAGAAAAAATGGCAGACGCTAAACTATCAAAAATATATTACTCTCCAATTGGCTACTGGAAAGGGAATACTGCAATAAAAAAATTACATGCTGCTGTGGGTGGAGATGTTAACCAAATAAAACAGTGGCTTAAAAAACAGGCAATTTGGCAGATATATCTCCCTGCTCCAAGAAAAATAACAAGGCCTCATTTTGAAAACACATCACCTAATGACACACACCAAATGGACCTCCTGTTTCTTCCGCATGACACAATAAGAAAGAAACGATACAAGTATGCATTAACTGTTGTTGACATAGCTTCAAGGTATAAGGATGCAGAACCCATAACTGACAAAAAAGCTGTAACAGTGGCCACTGCATTATCAAAAATATCCCCCACCCGGGTCTGCCCTGGGGGACTTGGGTGGGGTTAGGTATTTTTTAGTTCCCAGGGTCACCCTGGTCAGCCCCACAGGGTGGGTTTTTCTCTCTATTCTGGGGCATGTGTTTCTGTCTACCCTTTGTCCATTCACCTGTATTTGCCTTTTTAAAACTCTCCCTACTGTCTGCACTGCCTGTAGCTCTTGATATTGGATGTGTGTTGCTAAATGGTCTTAGCTTTATTTATGCCCCATGTTGTAGGTTTATTTAATGTATTTGACCGGCTGGCGACATACATTCAATTTTCTGTTTAGTTTTTTTTCACAAGCAGTGCAGGCACGTCCTGAGAAAGCCTTGTTGCTGTCGGGACGTTAAGCAATGTACAATCAATCAATCATTATCAAAAATATATAGTCGAGGTCCTTTAAAATACCCTAGGCTTGTGCAGGTTGATGATGGGAGTGAATTTAAAGGCGCTGTTAATCAGTTATTTGCAAAGCATGGAGTGCTAGTGCGGCGAGGCATACCGGGCTTGCATAGATCACAGGCTATTGTAGAAAATTTCAATAAACAATTATCAGAGAGACTTTTTAGCTATCAGTATTCTAAGGAACTCATGCATGACACACGTAACACTGAGTGGGTTAAAAGATTACCGTCTGTAATAAAAGCAATGAATAATGAGGGTCACCCTAAACCTGTTGATGCTATTAAATTGAAAACAATACCGTCAGAAATAAAAACAACAACAACACCTCCAGACACTAGCTTGTTTACAAAACAGGTAAGATATTTGTATCAACCAGGTGAAGCTGAGAATGACGTTAGACGTAGGGCAACTGATCCAATTTGGTCTACATCTGTTCATAATATAAAAAAAATAGTTCCTTCAGCTAATGCAACAATATATTATCTGTATGAGCCTGCACCCCAGAGGGCATTTGTTAGAGAAGAATTACAGATTATTCCCACAGACACCGTTACTCATTTTTAACAATTTCAATTCATCAATTAGTTCATCAAACAGTTCATCAGCTATTTTTTCAGATAATTTGAGCCTGTAATGACCTGGTGCATAAGCTTTTTCCTTACTATGAAACACTCTTTTTGTATCACCTACTGCTAGAGACTTTTTATATGTTTGAATCATTTCAATATTATGTTTGTTTGATCTTAGTGTCTTGTTTGGATAATCAGGCATTAATGCACCATCTAACACTTTCTTGTAATGTTCATGTCGAATGTCTTTATTTTTTATTGCTGTTTTCTTGATACCTTTGGCTTTCGACTGACTTCCCTTCTGGTGCAGTATAGAATACATTTTGGATCTCAGTCCAACGTACTCAACTATTGGCACACCATTTAGTTCATCCTTAAACTTACCAGGCACTTTTTTATTCTGTGTGCTAAACAGTGGATGGTCTTTTGGGTAGTCAGACGTGTCATACATGTGTAACTCTGTTTTCATGTCTTCATAAAAGTCTTCAGTAAGCACATCAATGATCATAGAGTCAGTGTCAGTGTATAACAATCGACACTCAGGATACTTTGGTTTGAAGTAATCATAATAAAATTCAAGCATTAACAGTTTTGATAACTCAAGAATTGCCATACCAATGAATACTGGCTTATCCAGTTTAACAATCTTTTTTTTGAGTGACACAGCATACAATGATGAATGAAATTCTTTATACCCTGTGTACTGAGGCTTACTTGTAAGTTTAATTGCGCCCGATTCAGTTGTGACTAGTCTCACATCTTTTCTGTGATGAGGATTTTCCATAGTCTTACCAAAACAGGCATTGTTCATAAGCTTAAAGAAGTCTTTGTCAAATGCAGTGTTACCTTCTCTTGCACGCAATGTTGTGTTCTTCATTATGTAATCTTTCATAAAAGCACTTTGGTCAAATTGAATTCCTCTGTGAACTTTCTTTAATACTAACCCATGTCTGATGTAAAACTGCAGCAAGCGGTAGTGACAAACGTAATTGAATTTGTCATTTAAATTTGGTACAAGTTTGGTGTCTTCTTTTTTCCCAGTCAAACTCAGTTTCTCAACTGCTAATGGATAATCATTATGGTAATCATGTAAATGGCGTGGATACTCTAAGTCTACTTCAAAGATCCAACCCTTTTCATCATTTTGACCTCGATCCATAATATATTTTGTTAATTTTTTTATGCCATACTGTGACAAATCATACAAACAAAAGTTTTTTAATGGCAACAATTCACACATTGCAAATCCATACAAATTATTAGCATCCAAGTACGTAATAAATGACCTTGACATTGAGGGGTCAAAGTCGTCAAGATATTTGTTGTTGGCCTTGCCATAATTATTTGCTGCAATACTAATGCCACCCCTCAATCCACGTTCCACCATTTCACCCATCGTACGATCATACAACAAGTCTATAAATATCTTACTGGATTTCAAAAATGCATCCCATGTCATGCCAGGACTAGTTATGTAGCAAGCAGGGTCAAGACTGTAGTGCAACAAACCCTTTTCACGATAACTTTCAAATACATCTGCTAGCAAGCAAACATCAGCTTTCAAGTACTGATCGTGGTAATCACCAATTGTCTGACATCCTAACTTATCCCACGCATCAAGTGCATGTTGGTATTCAGAGTCAGAAATACCTTTACCAATTAGTGTAGAATAAAAATTTTCTTTTGGTGGAAGACTCCTTTCTTCAAAAACTACCCAGTGATCGATGTACTCATACGGATAGACACCTTTCTTAATCAAGTCTGGTTCAAAATATTTACTTGTTATTGGATACTCAGTCAGTCCTTCTGCCAGACTAGCAAGACCTAAAGACAAATGTTGCATGGAGTCATAAAATGCTAATTTATCTAACCTAAAAGTCAAGTATTTCTCAGTTGTCTGGGCAATACAACTAATTTTTTTGTACGACTCGTCTACAGCCTGCATGATAATGTGTGAATCATATCCCTTCAGATTGTGAAAAAAGATTGGTAACTTGTATGTCTTAGGATCTATTTTTAATAACAAGTTACAATTATTATGTGCAGCTCCTCTGTAACGCCCAGTTATGTGATCATGGTCACGAACTTTATCACCCCCTAAAGGTTGTTCACAAATCCAACACATCTCAGCTGTATCAAAATTATGTTTGTCTTCTTCTGTCATAACCAAAGTCTTTTGACAATTTTTCAAATTATCAAATACCTTGTTATACAGTTGTCTCATTTCTGACAAAAACATAGCTGATGCATTTTTTCCCCTGTAAATAACAGGTTCTGAATGCTGACCGTCTGACATAACAAAAATATACCCGAAAGAACACACTACTTGATCACTCAACTTTATTGTCTTTGGTAATGAATCTGGAACAGGACCATCATATGGAACAACCAGTGATTCAAAATCAGCATACACTACAAACGGTAGCTTTTGCTGATTTTTATAGTTACAAAAATGTACTTTAGTACCAGGCTCTGGATACTTAAGTACTGTTTGTACGTCATCAACAGACCTACAATTTAAAACATGTTTATTTGCTACTGCAATAGAAGAAAACCTTTGTAAACATTTTTTACAAAATTCCTGTTTACCATCATGTTTTGTTGTATGATGAATTAGTCTTGACATACTTCTGATAATTGTGTAGTGAAAGTTATCACCAGAGCTTATTAGTAACATGTCAACATGCTTATCTTCTGACTGTCCGTAGGTTGGGGCAATTGGTGACACTCTAATTGGTTGTAACTTGTTCTCAGAGTCATTATCCCATATATACACGTTTACAGATATACCAGGATTTAGTTTTTCAAACAAGTCTATATCCTCTATTTTAACAGGAAAATATATACCACTGAAGTTGAGTTCGTTTACAAATTTGGTGTAGTTAGATACACGATCAGGTTTTATTTTTACAAAATGCAGTTTGGCAAGCACACACCACATAAAACATAAATTATCATTGTTTTTAATATTGACTACAGCCTTTTTGTTTGCAACCTCTGCCGGCAGTGGTATCCATGATTTGCCTAAAATAGGATGATATCTTGACTGCTTTAGTTGAAGTTCAAGTACATAACCTTCATGCCAACCAGATCCACTTATTTTTGCCCTATCAATTGCTTCAAGAAAGTCAGGCAACAATCTTTCTCTAAACACTCTTTTTAATTCTCTTCTCGAATTAACTGTGTGTTGTCTCGTTGAAATATATGAAATAATAACTTGTCCAGATTCCCTTCTAAATTCTATTTTTGCAACAATCTGAATTTTTATACTACCAGAAAGAAGATTTTCTTGTATTACGGTAAAAGAGCTTTCTATTGATTCATATACATTAAAATAATTAGATATAGGTAAGTCAATTGTGTGAAACACGTTTCTTAATCTTTGATGGTTGTCCATCTTTTTTATTTGTCCGACAAAAAAATAAATAGAAAATTATATAATGAAAATGGCACTTTATTGACTAAAATCTATATAATAGACAAAATTAATCACCAACTAATAAGCCACTTCATTGATATGTCTTCTGTTGTATCATGTTCAAGCTTTTGCATGTGTAATATTGTTTTATTGACAGTAATAAATTTAACATTTTTATTTTCTTTTTTTATTTGATTGTATATTTGTAAACACATAATCTTAAACCAGTCAGATTTAGCATCATAAACTAAAAAATATGTTGTCCTATTATTATAACATGGAAAATTATTAGAATATCCAAGATAAAAACTATATGTCATGTACATCTTCATCGGTGTTGGGAGTGTTGAAAAAGGGCGTCTAACTTGTGTTTTTAAGTCACTAATAAGCATAAAACCCCTGAAACTCGATGTAATATCCATGAATTTACCAATAGGCCAATTTTGATCCTCTTGTCCGTCCGTCATTTTTATAGACAAACCCAAAAGATAAATTAATTTACTAACCCATATCCAGTGGGTTGATCTGTCTTTAAAATGAGCTTTAGATGCTTAGTTGATTTTAGTTTATTTTTTACATCATCCCGTTCTTGCTTATTTGGAATGACATCGTTTTCTCTGAGACAGTCTTCGAAGCTGTCACGATCCTTACAGTAAAACAAACAGATAAACTTTAACTGTTCTCGAAAATCTTTTAGTACAGCATTATATTTCTGAGTGAGAATCCATACACTGACGTTTGCGTGTCTGCCACTGAAGGCAAGTTCTGCTAATGTGTTTCTCTTCTTGACAATGTCTTTCTCTGCTGAACAGTCATCAACAATAAACAATGTTGACTGTCCTTCAAATTGCTTGTAAAAATATTGTAGGTATTCATTCAGTTTCTTTTCAGGATCAATTAAGTAAATGTTATGATCAGTCCAAATAAAAAACGGTTGTGATAAGCTTTGTTGTGTTTTATTGTTGGACAAAATATTACAATGTTTTCAAAGTGGTGTATGTATCTTGTTTGTAAGAGGTTAAGTACAAATTCAGTTTTACCACACCCTGTCGCACCACAAAATAAGCCACAGTGTGGGTCAAGGGTCATTAGGTTCATTTTAATACACAATATAATTTTAATAGATGTGTCCACTCAGTCTGCTTTCTGCAATATTGAGTTGTGCGTCATAAATTAGATACAAATATATGTTTATGGCTGCAGCAGTTTCAACCTTCTTTTGTATCTGAATTGTTATTCCGTCACTACCGTTCTCGACAGTTCGTCCTGACCCATGAAGATAGTCATCATCTGTACTACGCAGGTCTAACCACAGTGCATACTTATTTGTAAGGTATTGACCAATCCTAACGTCATACAGATGTAGATCTTTGCACGCAATGTTTGCTGGTTTATCTCTAATCCTTCCACCCGCACACCCCACCCGGGTCTGCCCTGGGGGACTTGGGTGGGGTTAGGTATTTTTTAGTTCCCAGGGTCACCCTGGTCAGCCCCACAGGGTGGGTTTTTCTCTCTATTCTGGGGCATGTGTTTCTGTCTACCCTTTGTCCATTCACCTGTATTTGCATTTTTAAAACTCTCCCTATTGTCTGCACTGCCTGTAGCTCTTGATATTGGATGTGTGTTGCTAAATGGTCTTAGCTTTATTTAGGCCCCATGTGTTAGGTTTATTTAACGTATTTGACCGGCTGGCGACATACATTCAATGTTCTGTTTTGGTTTTTTTTCACAAGCAGTGCAGGCATGTCCTGAGAAAGCCTTGTTGCTGTCGGGACGTTAAGCAATGTACAATCAAGTACAACCTTCCACCCGCAAAATACTTTGTGATCTCGTCGTAGTGTTGATAAGGCAGCATTCCAGACGCGTACACTTGATTAGGGCGGCCTTCGATTGTGCAGGACAAATGTGTAATCTTAGGATTGTAGAATTTTTCTGAATCCCGTTTGTATGGAGCCGCTGGTTCAATAAACAACATAAAAATACCTTTCAGTGACCTAGCTGGTGTGTTCAAGTTTATGTTCCACATTGGGTCGCTCTTGTCTTTGGGTATTAAACTATGTCTAATCACCCTGTCATAATAAATTGGTAGTCTTGACTGATACTGATTTTGTATGAGTCTGGCTAGTTCAGTGTGTGTGACAATTTCATATTCCAAGGAAATGTTAGAGATCTTATATGTTGCATCTGTGGCAGATGATTTAATAACTTTGGAGTAGTCATTGAAGGTTAGTTCAAAACTCAGACGGTCATTTAGTGCTCCTTGATAATAAGGCAGATGAGCTGTTAGGATTTCAAACTCAAGTGGAATGTAGAATCTGGATCCATATGTTTCGGCCATTATAACATCCATGGCTGTATTAGTTACTTTATCTCCGGCGTCGATTCAAAGTTTACCAACATTATCAGACTGTATGCCTTGGTAAATACGGTCTTCTCGTTCTTCTTTTGTTAGCCAAAGGTCTTTGTAACAGTAGAATACATCTGAGTCATCAAGACTAAACACTTCCTGTCCTTCAAGTTTTACTTTAATAGTTCTAACAATTGCTCTGCCAAGATTGTTAACTAGTGTTCTGTTCACGTCTGCGACTCATGATAGTTCAATATTAAAAGCAAGGCGTGCAGTGCCAGGAACAATAACGTCACTGGGTCCTAGGTTTGGAAACTTGACTGTAAGTGTTTGGTTCTGGTCTATGGTACTTGGATTGTTTGTGATGACTATTGTTTGTCGAATGCCCTTAACACCCAGAGGCTCACGTAGTTTTCTGTATGGGTCTAACTTTGATCCGTAAGACTGTGTCATTTTTATTATGCACAATAAAAAATAATAAATTAATAAAACAATGGCAGCGGGAGGATTTAATCATGAAGATTTTGAAATGGATGACATGAATGTCTCAGATACTGGTGCAACAGATATGACTGGAATGGTAACTAGTTCTAGTATGTATCACGAACTATTAAAAGACAAAGTAAACTCATTTTATGACAGTGTTGGTGTCCACCCAGATGTAATAGATCCTAATCAGTTTGAATATGATAAAGGACACTTATTTGTAAATACAGACAGAGGGAAAATAAATCTAACACATAAAAATAATCCTTCTAAGTTTAGGGCTTTAAGTACAATTAAAGGTGAAGTCGGTGGTAACTCTGGGTTGGCAAGATACCTTGGTATTGGAAGGTCTCCTGTTCCCCCAAGACTTGTTAGTGTGCTTCACGACACGCAAACAAAGTTGCCAACGGGGCAACAAATTGAAATGGCACCAGTAACAAGCCTACCAGAAATAGCAAACACAGTGATACAAGAAACCTCATTTACTGAAGGACAAATAAATGATGCTTTGAAAACAATAGATGATCCACCTTTGTCAATGAGGGAGATTATGGGTTTGGATAAATCACTGCAGACAATAAGAGGTGAGATGGTAAATAATTTAGCCAAACTAGGTGAGCTTGATAAACACATAGAACGTGAAAAAGAGAAACTGGCTACAGCAGACAATGGAAATCTTGACACAGAAATGAAAGAAAGAATCCAACACAGATTAAATGATTTGCAGATAGAAAGATCAGGACGGTTAGAAACAATTAGTATTGGAAGACAAAAACTAAAATCACAGATCAACAGAATTAGAGAAACTATTCAGAAAATACTTCACGAAGACACTACTCTGGCTGAGAGACTAAAAACACTTTTCAGAGAACAGGGTATCACAATTGCCAGTTTAATTACAGCTCTGGGGTTTATTATCAGTACAGTTGTGTTGGCTGTCTCCGGGGGTGGTTCTCCACCTCCAGCACCACCAACCCCAGTCCCCACAGATCCAAAAGACTTACAGTCGTGGGTAAAGAAACAACTGTCTCACATATCAGACTTGCTTAAGAAATTGGCTGTGAAAGCAATGGACGCTTTGCCTGGCATTATAGGCACTGTTGTCAGTTGGCTGATTAGTACAGCGGCAAAGGCAGTAGGGTTTATGGCAGAACATGTGTGGGTCTTTTTGGTTACAGTAGGAGGGTTGATGGTGGGTTATTTAATGAAACAGATAAAGAAGTAAAACCCCTAATCCTGTTAGACCTATTACCAATGCAGTTCTTTCCGACTCATGTGTGTCAGGGGTTGACTGTACTGATTGTATGAGTGCCGGTGTGGGGGCTGGGGCCGGGGCCGGGGGTGTTACCATCTGTAATGATTTTAACGGCTGTACGTGTGTGGTTGTTGCTCCTAAGTTTACAGATTGATTGAGACCGAGTTTTTGACCAACACCTGCAATAATGATTTCATTATTATAATTTGTTATTGTACCCATTTGGAGTTGAAGGTCAGATGGTAACATGTATAACCCGATGCCAACTACAAAGTCAACTTTTGATCTCGCATATCTTAAAACGTCTTGGTAACGCTGTATGCTTGATGGGAGATCTACTGTTGAATTAATTGAATCTTCAAGATTTGCAAGAAACTGTTTTTGTGCTTCAAATTTACCACTTCCATTCAAAATATTCGATTTTGTTAGTGATTGTGCACCTAGTAAACACCAGACATATGTTCTGATAGACTCATTGATGCGCTCGACTCCTGCTTGAGTAAACCCGTCAGATTTATCTAAGACAAATGTGGTCCATGCGTTTGACTGTTTCTGTTCAATTGAGCCTAACCACACTTCAGATTTTGATGAGAATGAAGTGTAGGGAGGCCAGTAATCTTGAGGGTATTGTCTGTGACTCAAAGCATAATATAATGTACCAATGCCGTGGTGATCATCAAGTTTTTGTGTGAAGTCATACTTAGTGCTTATGTTAAATTCATTACAGATGCGTTCAAATGCTTTCATATCCATGGGGTTGTTATACCTGTTGAAACTGGATTCAGTTGGTAGTGGTGTATGCAGTTCTGACAGTATACGTCTAAGCTGGTAATACGTGTGGAAATGATACACAGACTTAATCAGTTTGTTTGAGTGATTCAAATGGTCTGTAAATGAAACACCACAGCCTGTAGTTGAACACAGTATAGCAAAGTTAAGTTGGTTTTGAAACATCTGTAGTGGGCTTGAAGACCACTTTCTTGCAGTAGAGTCATCTGTAATTGGAGGGTTTAGGTAATGGTCAAATGGATTTGGTACTTTTACTTGAAATAAATCTCCTTCAGACAAAGCTATATCAAGCTGATTTAGTTGAATTATTTTTTGTTCATAGGTTGGTGCAACATTGTATTTGGCATCCACATTAAATTGGTATGCATTTACAGTATTAATTGTTGGTGATTTAAATTCCATCCTTTTTTTTTTTTTTTTTTTTTATATGAGATAATAAAAATGTTCATTACATTAACAAATCTTGACACAAGCAAACCAGTGTGGTTAACTAATGGGATTGATAATCGTGATGGTAACAAGGCTGTGGCTATCCATGAAATGTTTTATACAGTAAAGTGGTTTAATGTAACGGATAATACAAGTTTTTATATGAGTTATGTTAATGCTGGTAATAGTGGCTTGGACACTAATACACACTTTATACCATCTGGGTATTATGACTTTTGTACTTTAGCTACATGGTTTCAAAATAATTTAAAAATTAAAGCAACTTTAAATCAGGCTAACTTGTTTGTTGAATTAGAAATTCCTACAGGCACTATACCTTTATTTTCAACTGAACTTGCATATTTACTTGGTTTAATAGATAGAAATACAATGCCTGTAAATTGGGTAATGGGTTTTACAGATAATGGTACTAGTGGATGGTATTATACGTCAGTTGTAACTAAAATAACTGGAACATATCCTGTTCATTTGTCAGTACACACATTTCTAAATGTTTATTTAAAAGAACTAAACACGACTGAAAATGTACACAATGGAAAACCATCAACTTTGTTGAGATGCTTACCTACTGGAACTGCTCCGTATTGTGAAAGTGTGGTTGTTAGATTTCCTAATTTGCAGTTTAAGAAATTAGGTTCTAGTTTCTTTGAGTCACTGTGTTTATCTGTAACTAATCAGGATGGCAAACCAGTTGTGATGCATGATTTTAGTGTTGTGTTGGAAATTAAATAATTTTATTTTTTTTTATAAAAATGAGTGGTCTTGGTCCAAAGCCTAGAATCATACCAGTTGCGTGTCCAGTAACAGAGTTGAAAGATTTGGCTGACGTACAGGATTTTGAGAAGGAAGGGGAAATTGGAGAAATATATGGTTTTGAACTTGATTCAAATGGCATGTACAAGAGGAAAGTAATTGTTGACATGAAAGATGGTGAAAAACAGATTCCTAAACTTGGTCAGCTTCGTGATGTTACTGTACCTACTCCACCTGTAAATAATGCGCCTTACAACTTAATACATGTGGGAAATAAGTGGGTTGTTTCACCTGTGCCGGCACCACCACCCACAATTGACTGGGACATAAAGATTGAATTTATTAGTCCTTATGTATACACTGATGATGAAGGCGCCTTAGTGTTTAGGAAGGTTGTTAATTCTGGGCCGCTTATTGTAAGCCTTGTTCCAAGTTTTGCCCTAGACAACAATAGCAGAGAAAAACTGAAAGTTGAAAATTATGAAAGACGAAGATATCTTCTTACAACTAGAAAGGGTAGATCAGATACTTCTGTTGTGTTTATGCCAGCAAGCTTAGTCGTGGCTAGAGAAGCGACAATAGTATTTGAAATTATCATGAAATCTGTTGCTACTGCTAAAGAGGCTCAAATTGCACAAGGAATTAAACTTACATGGAATGAAGCAGTAACAGAATCATCAAAGGTCTTTATTGCTATTACAAAAAATAATGATGTTATTAATGTTTCGAGCAGTATTCCCGCTGTCAAGGTGGTGGTTGACAAAACAACTTTTGTTCGTCTAACTTACATAAACCTTGAACACATTGATCTTGTTGCATTTTATTATGCCAGCAAATTGTATACTTTTGAAGAGTTGCAAAATGTAATTGCTGATTAAAAAAATATTTGTCAATAAAAAATGGTGAACTTGTATCCACAAATACCGGCGCTTGAGCCGACTGAAACAAATGTGATGACTAAAACAACACTTGCGCCTGATCCGCATATGCTAATTGCTTCAGATAAAACATTACAGGCAGATGCATTCAGATTAAATAATATTACAGAAGCTTTGAAATATTTGGAAGGAGAAGAGGCTAAGTACTCACGGTGCAAAAGGAGGTATAAGTCAGTATTTAATTCTGTTCAAAACACTTCTATGGCTATTGGTGCAGTTTCAGCTTCATGTTCTGTAGGAGGTATAGCTCTGTTCGCCACAGGAATTGGGAGTTTGGCTGGAATAGCAATTGAGGCTATCAGCGTTGCTACATGTCTAACATGCTTTGGTTTGGAGGCCTTGAACAAGAGGTTTCACACAAAATTAGAAAAACATGAAGCATTGAGTACTTTGGCGGGTGCAAAGCTGAGTAGTATAAAACTTATTATCAGTAAGGCATTGAATGATAATTTTATTGATGACGAAGAATTTAAGCGGGTCCAGGATGATTTAAATAATTACAAGAAACAGAAGTCTGAAATACAAAATAAAATGAGTAGTCAATCTCCCGTAAATATTGAAGAACTGAAAGCTAGTTTTTTAGAGATGGGGAAAAGGATCGGTGTTCAGGAAACCACAGAAAAACTACACAATCTTTTAAACAAATAAAAATCAGATTTGGTAATCGTTTATTAATGTCATACACTTCACAGAAAAATGACATGTCGCCTAACTATTTAACCCCATCAGCACCACCACCACCTGACTATTACTAAAAAAAAAAGTTTTCTTGTTGTCCTTGTAACTTGGGAAATCTGTCTGAGTATCTTGTTGACTTGCATCAAGAACTTACAAGATCTTATGTTAAGACACTTATAAGAACTTGTTTTAAGTCACTTATAATTACTTACGCCAACTAACTTTAAAGGTACTTACAAAGTTACTTGCTGGTTTATAAATTACCTGATTAAGTACTTGTAATTTACTTAGAAACATCTAGACAGTAACATAGACAGTAACTTGTTAATTTTACCCATGACTTGAACACCAGAAAATAATCTAGACTCAGTAACAACATGGGAGAGAATTTGCTCTGTTCAGTATCAGTATAAGAAATAATAACAGATTATTTCTTTGTTCAGTAAAAGGGAAGGAATCACCACCTGTTCAGTAACAAAATTTTAGATTACTTCCCTTTGTTGAATATAAGTTTATACAAGGGAAGTAATTTTGAGAAAATTTTGGTAAGACAAAAAGTTACTTCCCTTGCTTTATTAAATTATGTTTTAATTTTTGACTAAAATACATATATTTTTTCATAAAAAATAAAAGGTAAGATGTGTCAATAATTATGATAGATAATAGTATAAAGATGTTATTATTTGATTTTTGTTTAAAAATGTGTGATTATTGTTGTCTTTTAATACAAATATAATTTTTTTGGTATTACTTTTTTGCTTCACCAACTTAATTATTTTAGGAGAATGTAGGGTTATATAAATGAAAATGTTTCTATTCATTGTGGGTCCGTGAGTGGTCCAGTGGCCTAGGAAACAAACAAGGGAGTTATTTGTGCACAAAAACCCGGGTTGTAACTCCCTTGCTTGTTCCAAACACCTCTGGGACATCTACACTTTCGTTTCGGGCAGCCGAGTCTTGGTAGATTCCCGTCTGGGGTGGGCGGAACAAACCAAAACCTAGGCCACACCAAAAGCTCTCACAGGGAAGGCGAATTGTGCACTTGAACCTGGGTTATAGCTGACTCTGTGAGAGCAACTGGAAAAAGACCAGGAGCGGACTTTTACCATTTTTTGGTTCCAGTGCCATTGACCTCGTGACCTCTGACCTTGACCCATGACTTTGACCTTGACCCATGACCTTGACCTTTGACCTTGACCCATGACCTTGATCTTGACCTTTGACCTTGACCTTGTGGTTGGTGACCTTGACCTTGGTTTTAACCCTTGACCTGTGACCTTTTGACTTGCCTGAGACAATTACAGACAAAAGACGCTGTTTTTTTCGAGTCCAAGTCTTTGTTTTCTACAGTATTGATATCGTTTAGAAGAAGTAATTCGTCTTGATTCATTTTATAATGTAATATAATATTTTTGTTTTAAAAAAGTCAATGACAGCATTAATAATTTAGGTGGTGCGTGGATCTGCCTTAATGATCGTGGGTTGGCAGATGATGAAAAATCGTTGCTTGGTTGATTTCTGAAATGAAACTAAAATGACTAGGTAATAAAGGTATTGGTTGTGTTTGGTGGAGTGCGTTAGTCTAAATGGCTAGTTGATTACAATAATTAGTTGATTATGGAATGGGTGGGCATCAACTGTCAGTTTATCTATCTCTGATGTCAGTCACAAATCATGATTTTTACACGTGTGCCAGGCATATTGTCGGCCTCAAGAGCGGAAAAGCTCACATGGTTAACGTGTACGGCCATTCCGAATGATCTATCTGCCCTTATGTGCCCTTGACCTATGGACAGGTCACTCTTATGAGTGGGTTTTGGGGTGTATTGACATAATTTCAAAGTTGGCCATAGTGATTAACCTGTAAAATCTCATTTATATTTCAAATTTCTACAAATTTGTTGACATCCCATGACCTTTGACCTTTACGAATGATAAAGCAAATTAGTATGCATGGAACGGTCTTATCGTCAACTACCTTTATGCACAGTTTGGTGGACAAGTTTGCAGGTGTTCATAAAATATAATAATTCTATTATGAATAGAATTTTGTCATAATTTACTGGCTTCTATTGACACTTGGCCTCTGCCACAGATTTGTTGAATTCCCTTAACTGCTGACCTTATGATAGGTCAAGGAAATCGGTATGCACGGAACGTTCTTATCATCAGCTACCTGTATGCACAGTTTGGTAGAAACGTTTGCAGAAGTGTTCATTACAAGAACAAACTCAATGATAGGATTCTTCACATTCCGCTGACCTCTTGTGACTGTAGACGTTTTAGTCGAGTCTCCCAAATTAGTATACAGCGAAAGTTCTTGTCATCAGGCATCTCTGTGTCGAATTTATATTTGAAACTGAAAATAGTTTTTGGAAAAAAAAATTTAAAAAAAAAAAAAACACAACAAAAAACATACCGCGGCCCTTTGTCAAAATAAAGCAGTCGTGACCTAGTTTTCGGTCCTCTGTGACCTTGACCTTTGAGAAAGGACATTCAAATTGGTACGTTCGAAAGGTCTAGCCATACAGTTTATTTTTGCCAAGTTTGAAGCACAAACACCATGGCTTAGTGTTGTTTTTAACACAAAGCGGAGTTCCTTTCATTCAGTCGCGGCCATGTTGGCCGCCATCTTGAATATTTAAATGTCCTCAATGATGTCAGAGTGGCATCAGTCGGATTTGAACTTTGCATGTATCAGAGAGGTAAAATCAAGTGAGACCCACTCTGGGGGTGTTTTCAGGGGGGTACCCATGGGTGGCTGCCAGACCGTGCTAAAACGACATCGGCACGTTTATAAAATGTTGCTCGTGGCTGCTTATCAAAGACTCGAAGCTATCACGCGCCTCGTCCTTGCTCAGGCTCAGTTAGTATACCTCGCCCTGTGCCTAGGCTAAACGCACCAGCGGCGCCATTGTTGCACCGACGTAGTTGAAGTACGAGTGAGATATGCTCGCACTACAAGTACAATAAACTTGATTCAGGGTGTGGGCGTGTCACAAACCGCCACTATCCGGCTTCAAGTCTACACAAAACTGGCGCGCATTTCTGGTCAGTGCACATGATCGGTCCGAGCGACCGGTCGGGTGCAACAATGGCGCCGCTGGTGCGTTTAACCTAGTACATGGCGAGGTATACCAACTCACTCAGGCCTTCTCCACATCTTTTCAATATACATCAGTCAGTCGTGATATCGGACTCCAGCAACTTGACTAATGCCGATATGATTGCGTCCCACCTCATCCGTGCATAGCCGTAAAGCTACTCTTCAATATATAGATGTTATTACAAGCACATAGATTGCTGAAAAAATAATATTGTTGTTATGTCTTAAAAAACCTACTGGTGCGTTACAGTCATGCATTTAAAAACGCGGCAAAGACAGTCGTAATTCCAAAGCATAAGAAACCGAAGTCTTCCAACGAATAGATAAAAAAAAAGAAAAATGGCAAGCCAGAGGCAAAGTAGTGAGCCCCCGCGACTGCAGGGGGTCATAGGGTTCTATGCCTCTTGCAGTTGGGTGGTTCTGGCTGTGTCCCAGCAGTCAAGGGGATAAACTGAAATTGGCACAAAGCAAGATAGAATTGATCAAAGCTGTCGCGTTTAAAGTGCGTCTAGTAACTGTAGACCTCAGTAAGACTCGTGTTCGCCTCATCTTCAGTGATTCATCCGACATAAACGTCGGATTTTGTTCACATCTTTCCCCGAAAGGGCTTCCTATGCCACTGCCCGGTGGACTCGGTGGTTGCGGTGACACTAACATCAATGGTGATTTCACTTGCTGTTATAATAGTTGATTGTACGTTTGTTCATGCGAGTGGGCAAAGGCGGCTCCACTGACAGCGCACAACATGGAGAAGTCTCTTCACGTACTGACACTCACTATAGCTGACGTGAAGCAGCCGTTGGCAGGCGGCAATATGCAGATGGCGTCCGAGCCTCTGCGGCTGTTGGAAGTGTATGGTAAGTGGGCGTTTTTTTTTTTCTCCGTTTTGCAGAAAAAAACAAACTTTTAAAAACAAATAAACAAGACAAAACAAAAGTAAAAACCAACACATGGATACGTTCAACATCATGCCGAAAAGAAAACTGATTGTAACATAATTCGCTGTTGTGGCCAGATTATCCTGTATGCTGGACTGCGAAACACATGCTCGTTTGGTTGTGCCAAAGACAGTACATATCAAACCCCTATTTACAAGTGCAGAAAATCATTACAGTTACAACATGTGCTGAAATGGATTATCCTTTGTCTAAATGAACCACAGCTTGACCAACATGTTGCAGGTGTTCTTTAAACAGTCAGAATGCGGCGCTAGTGGGTTTTCAGTTAAAAATGGAAAACTTGGATGGACGGTGGGGAGACAGCCCCATAACTTGAAAATTAACTTTATTTTATCCGGACGTGCGAGCCCCGAATGCCAGAGTTATAGACGCGGCGAGCCGCGAAAGAGTTACAAGAACGTTACTAATCGTGCATTACGTTTGTCGACAGGTATTGTGGATTCAGCTACCGGAAAAGAATCCACCTCATGCAAGAAAACGTTCATGCTCAGAGATGAAACAGGCACCATCGGATGCATTTTCTTTGAAATCGTATGTACGCAATGAAAGAAACATGCCCGCTTTTCTCGGCAGTGACTGTTCAAGTGGTTAAAGCCAGAATTCCGCAGCATCTATTCTCAGACTTTAGCACGCTTTGTTGGCTTGAAAATCGTAGTTTATTTTTATTATCATGTCGGTTAAAAAATATATTTAAAAAACTGCTCCTCTACTGCTGCGCTAAACTACTACTAACTCCAAGTTTCACGCTTGATTCGCTGCTTAATTTTAGAGTTCACTTAGAAGTCTCAGTCGTAGAATCTAATGACCATGTGACGTTTAATTTCTGTTTTAGTCATGATTGCTGTTTGAAAGGCGAGCTGTTTACTGACCCTTTGTCTTCTTCTCGCAGGACAGGCAGTTGCCGCGTCTGACTCGCGGCCAGTGGTACAGGTATGTGCAGTGTTCTTCCCTTTTAACGGTTGATAACAATTGCGCGGCAGTCTCATTATGTTTGAGCATTTAGGCCCGGATCGGCAAAATTGAACATAGTATGTCTTCTGTCGTTTCTTTTTATTTCTTTGCTGTTCCATTTCCGCAGACTGGCCAGGGACCGAGTCTCAGTGAAGAGAACTTAGTTGCACAGGATGTATACGGGATAATGAGCAATGAGGTGTTCCGTATGCAATAGCCAATAGCACACTGGGTTTATAGGCTCTGCCTTGGGTGGCAGGCCGGCCCACGTGCCCAGGCTGACACTACGAGCGGCGACACTGATTCATCGGGAGTCCGCAGTCTTATAGCAAGGCGGTTCTAGAGACTTTGATGTCACCTTGTAACGCACGGGACGTCAGATTTTCAAAATCAGATTAGTCGATGTTCTGAAACATGTTCGATGGAACGTTTGGATAGGAACACATTAGTGGAAAATGTCTTACACGTTTGGCAAATATTACCTACTTTAGCTGTGCTAGAGTCAGGGGCGGATCAGTTATCTCAGGTTTCCAACTTTTTGTTTGGGACCATCAACTCAACTTGATACAAAAGGCGGCGGGGGGGGGGGGGGGGGGGCGTGAATGAAAACTAAAAACACCCCCAAAAGGGACTTTGGTAAAGCATTTGGAGTAGGGGGGTTGGGGTCCTGAACCCTTGGAACCACGCCCCTCCCCCCCCCCCCCCAATTCGCCCTTGAGAGTAATTGTTCATTCTAGGTGAAAGAGAATATTGTTAAATGCGAGCTCGAGAGTCGGCAGCAGAGCGCCGGAGAGAGAGAGGTGTGAGCGCTCATGTGCGTGGCCGAGTCAGTAAGTGGTGTGAAACAGTGCTATTCGCGGAAAGAAAATCAGTGCCGATACGCCATAAAAATACCGTTAAAATACCGGTGGAGATTTTCGTACCGGTATGCAAATCGTGTGTGTGTTTGTGTGTGTGTGTGTGTGTGTGTGTGTGTGTGTGTGTGTGTGTGTGTGTGTGTGTGTGCAGATGTATGGGCACGTTACAGAGTCCCGGTGTGCTGCAGTGCTTGTCGGTGAGGCCGGCCAGTCAGGTGGAGCGAAACAAGGCACGCCCTCTACTGGTGACTGCAAGCTTGCGCACAGCAAGAGACATGTCCACAGTCTTCCACGAACAGTAAACCACCCTCAGCTGTGGAACCTTTCTCCATTACATTTGCAGTTCAGTTATCTTTAACGTTGGTTTTATACGACCAGTTTTCTTTCCCAAACAAAACACATTGGCTATGTTCACATGCATTTTGTTGTAATAGTAATAATAATAATAATAATAATAATAATAATGAGTACTTGTATAGTGCCTAACTTCAGATTAGAGCTCTAGGCGCTTAACAAAAACTAATGTACAAAAATAACTAATTACAAAAATGCAATTTACAAAAAGTACAAAAAACACAATACAACGCACTCTGTAAACAAGCTATAAAGTCACCATTCAAAAGTGCTACGCTTATGGACTTATACTGGCATTCACACACACACTACTTCTAACATAGAGATGACATTAACATGACAGGTGTGTGACAAAGTCATTTGTAGCTGACCAAAAAAATATGGGTCTTTAGGGCTCGCTTGAATGCCCCTCTCGAATCCACGTATCTCAGTTCGCGTGGGAGGTCATTCCAAACAACTGGACTTTGGTGTATGAATGACCTCTCACCAAACGACTTTGTTTTGACAAGAGGGATACGTAAAACTCGAGAGTCGGCAGCAGAGCGCAAATTCTGTCTTGAGGGCGTATACAGCTGGAGAAGAGAGGCAAGGTAGTGTGGGCAGGAACAGGTAATACAACTGTAAGTCATGCATGAAATTTTGTACTGAATCCTAGCTGTTACAGGTAACCAGTGAAGAGCAGACAGATGGGGTGTGATATGATCTGATCTAGGGACTCTAAGAATCAACCTAGCAGCTGAGTTTTTAATTTTCTGGAGTTTGCCAATCAGACACTGGGAACAGCCAGCCAAAAGAGCATTGCAATAGTCTAATTTAGACAAAACAAAAGCGCAGACAAGTACTTTAGTTGCTTCAGGTGTCATATAGTGGCGGACTGAAGCAATACGTCGCAGTTCAGTATAGGCGGATCTGCAAACGTTGTTCACGTGAAGGCGCATGGACAGGCTACTATCAAGTGTGACACCCAGATTTTTTACATGGGGGGAGAAGGGGACAGTGGCACCACAGATTTGTAATGACTGGGGGAGTGTCAGCGTCTTCGTCAAACTCGGGGAAGCAATGATCATGGCCTCAGTTTTTCCGTCATTCAACTGTAATTTGTTTGAAGTCATCCCCATCTTGGTATCCAAGACACACTCCTGAAGGCTCTCGATTGTGTCCATAATCTGATCAGGTGGACATGAGTCATGGAGTTGAGTATCATCTGCAAATGCATGATGTGATATAGAGAAACGGTTAAAGACACTGGCCAGTGGCTGAACATACAGGGTAAAGAGGACTGGTCCAAGAACTGAACCTTGTGGGACGCCAAAGCGCACGGTGGATGGGCTGGATAGTTTATCATTAACAACTATGCACTGAGTTCTGTCTGTCAGATATGATCTAAACCACGATAAAGCAGTTTCATGAATGTCATACACAGAATAGAGACGTTGTAGCAAAATTTCATGGTCAATCGTATCAAAGGCAGCAGATAGGTCTAACAGTGCGAGAACAGATACTTTGCCATCATCAAGAGCCTCGAGGAGGTTATTCAGAATTTTTGCAAGCGCAGTTTCAGTGGAATGACCTGCATGGTATGCAGACTGATTGGGACTAAGAAGATGATTCAGGTTCAGATGGTCGAGAAGTTGCGACAACACAACCTTCTCAACGATCTTAGAGAGAAAAGGGAGGTTTGAGACAGGGCGGTAATTCTGTAGATTGTTAGGGTCTAATAATAATAAATAGTTCCTGTATAGCGCTGTTCTCCAGGAAAACACTGGACTCACTGCGCATGCACAACAGCACACTCTCTTTCAGACACACGCACAGCTATACACTACTTTAACCCACCCCATCCCTTCCCAACACCTTACATCCACTTCCCTGTCACATAATATCCAGAATCAAAATAAAAGGCAGTCAACAGTTCGCTAAAGGTGAGCTAAATGTTAAATGCCCAACAGAAAAAGAAAAGTCTTTAAGAGAACTTGGAACTGTGACAATGTGGGCAGATTCCGCATTTCAGTTGGCAGCGAGTTCCACACACTTGGGGCTAAAAAGAAGACTAGAAGACAAGAGAAGTTTGCTGCAAGCAAAATTTCAGACATTCCTAACGCTTTGGGTGTCGGTAGCGGCTTTGGTCACGATGATTCCTAGAATTTTAAGTTATGACTGCCTTCCCGTTAAACCATCCCAATGGCACAATGACGTATTTTTTTCGGAATCTTCAAGGAAATGTTCTGGATTTTAAAAAAAAAAATTACTACTTGATACGATGGCTAAACTGTCACCGAATGACATTAAAGCTTAACTTATGACAATGAAAACAGAAATGTTGCTGAAACTAGCATTTTAAAAAATGGAGAAAAAAATTGTGATTGACCCTTCCAAGAGTTCAAATGACGTAAGTCAGACATGTATGTTCAGAAAGCTTTACCGGGAAACTATCATTGCTAGTGTTGCTATGTGTCAGTATTCTACAAATAGTACAAATGACTTCATGTCTCGGAAACCACTGAGGACCTTTCTGAAATGTCTACGATGAGGTGGTCACCATACTACTAAACACGGTTATGGTACGCAGAAAGACAAGCTGTTCCAGTGACATTTTTGTGTTTGCACAGTTGCACTGTTATTGGGAGAAGCCAACACATTGCATAAGGTTTGTGTGTTAGGCTATTTCTAGTGCTTAGCATATTTAGCTCCGACGTACTACAGCAGGAGATGGATCGATCATGATAATTCAAAGGCAATGCCAGATTAATCAAGCTAATCTAGCACTACCCTTCAATTATCATGGTCAATCTATCTCATGCAACTGGTACATCAGCGCTTCATGTCATTAGAAGAGAACTTTTATCCTCCATTTAAGGTGTGCAACTGGTTTTCTTCAGAAGTTTATTTGGCACAAGTTGACTTGCAAATGGCTTTACCCAAGCCACACGTCTTTCCTGTATTGTCCGCTCTGTTCCAATTGAGTGAGGTAATTTTCTGCTTCTTGTGGCGTACACTCCTTGTGTTGTTGTATAATACTTTGTAGAGCTCTGTTCACATCGTGGGCCATGTGCCGCGCATCGCCGCAGACGTAGACAACTGCCCATTCCTGCAAGAAATAACATACTGACGAGCAAAAGAAATGTGACATTTCTGAAATCCAAAAATGTCGCATTTCTTTCGCTCGTCAATATTTGACATTTGCTACGTAACCAGTACCGTCTGGAGGCGTACTCCTCAAACAGACCCACTCGAGGAGTAAACCACAAGTATACATCTATTCAAATTAGACGCTTAGCATCTCATTTAAATAGAAGTGTGCGTGTGGTGTACCGCCGGAGTGGGTCTATCTGGGGTGTAGACCTACACCCGCCAACTGTATGAGAAGATCCAGGAAGTGTCGAAAAAAGCGAGAATTCGATAGGCTCCAAGCAAAATGCATATCAAAATGATTCATTATATTTGTTGTTTTTGCCTCGGCTAAAAATGGTGACTGAGCTCAGTGGACAAAATTTGGTATCAAAACCCGCCGGAGCTGCTGTTTGAGGTGTCCGATCGAAACTCAGATAACTTCATGTTTCTGTTTAGTAAAATGTAGACTAAAAGCCTCTTGTAGAAAACATTCGAGATGAATAATGTAGGGAATTACAGTTGGTCAAAATGGTAGTGCACCCATACTTGTCAATCCTAGCACTATTACGTTACAAACAGCAGGACGTATGTGGGAAAAACATCATGATCTAGTGACCGAGTCCCTCATGAAAAGAATTTGTGTACATTGAAACGAATAAGGCAGGTTACCTGTGATATTAAGCTCCATAGGAGTAAAGAGTCTTCCAGTAACAAGTGTTGCACATAAACCTTTTGCTGTTGGTGCCGTGAAAAAGCAACTCGCAGTCTCACCACCCCTTTTTCTGCTGAGGATTCTGCAACACATTTACAGATTTGTAATAGTCCGGTCGTAGGTAGGGCCTACCCTGCATTGTCGGAAATACAAAATGTTTTGATGGATCCTGAATGATTTTGGGGTGCTGAATTTGAATCCCTTGTATGCCACGCTGTAAATATTGAGCGTTTTTCTGTATAAAGCAAAATCCAAGATGGCCGCCAAGAATAATACTAATTTTCATTCCGGCATGTAATTACAATTCAGACACGAAAACTCTTTTGAAATGGCTCATTTTGTTAGATTATGTCCAAAACAATTTAGTAAATATATAATTTTCTACATCAAATCAAGGGCGGATCGCGGGGAGGGGGGGGTGGACAGGTTCCGACCTCCGGACCTCCGACTCGTTCGGCTTAGAGAAAACAAACTCTGAGGTAAGAGAGTTTGTCTCTTGTCTTGCTAGTGGGACATCCCCCCCCCCCTTTTGAGATACTGCTCACGCCCCCCCCCCCCCCTCCACCCGCCCCCTTCCCACCCGTATTTTTCTGTCCGTGTTTTTGTTTGAGACTGAGTGCTCGGAAAATCTTATGCCTCGAGCGCTTTCTGTATAAAGTCCTAAACAAAAACGTCCTCCCCCCCTCCCCCCCCCCCCCTCCCATGAGGAAACGTATCCAACCCTGCAAGTGTAAAAGTGGCTTTATTTGGATGTTTTTATCGTGAACGCTTACAGTCTTCTGTTGTGAGTAGTGACTTTTGCTGTGTATTATTCACATTTACTTCACTCTGATTCTTTCACACCTAGTCAGGGATCAACTCACGAATATGAAAGGGTTATTGCATGCTTCACACCATTTGCACGTGCAGAACTTGGTGCAGGTCAGGTAAAGCCCGCCACATACCTTTCATACGCCATAAACCTTGTATGCCTTGTATAGGTAACTAAAGAGCTGGAACTGGTCTTGCAGATGCAGTCCCTTAGGTTCAAAACTGAAACGGCTGCAACCTGCTGATTTTGCTTTGTACATGTATTTCGCTTAATGCATCTTAAATCTACATTCAAACTGGGACTGATGTCTTATATGGAGATAGAGAGCTTGCCACGTTCCAAAACACACATGATGGTGAGCACGTAGTAGTGGGCTTCAAATCTGGGCTCTGCATCCTGCTGTCTTCCCATATGGAGATATTTTCCCTCATACTCGGTCAAGTGTGTGCTGGCGGGCTTCTGGTCGTAGAAAGTCTTGCCTCGTGGCAGTTGTGTCTATCCAGTTCCAGAACACGGCCATCAAAGGACTTAAGCTTGTTGGAGGCTGTCGGCTGACGATGTTGTGTCACAACTAGTGTCACGACGGAGTGTGCAGCGAGTATATTGGGCATGACCTTTGCGTGATGTTTTACATCATTCATGCTGTTTAATCCGTAATGATCTCTGTTCCTGAGCATCATATAAGATTGTATGGTTGCTTGGGCAGTGCGGTTCTTAAAGCAGGCTGTAGATGCGACTTATGCGGCCTTGCTGGCATATCGATGGGCGACAGACTTTAATGCAAAATCCACGTGCAGCATGTGCGCTGTTTCGGTGACCTCATCATGGTCGTTGCGAGAGTGCTCATCATTGACAAAGTACAACGCTCTGGTTGGTGGGGCGGCCAGAGGACCGCCCAGATAATTTCACAGGTATCAAGTGTGACAACTTCTGGGGAATCCTAGCTTCGTAGCTCATACAGACCTTGCAACTTGTTCTTCAGCACAGATCTGGCGGCTGTCCGCATTGATCTTCATCGAACAGAACTGTGGCGAGTGCCATCTCACGTGAAGAAAAAGTCCCCAAGGAAACAGCTTCAGTGATGTTGCAACGATCTCTAGCACCCGTGCATAAATGAACGCAGCGCCCATGCTTTGAGCATCCCCATTGCTTGGCGTTGAAGCTGTTATCTGCACAGATGACGTGTTCTTCACTTTCTGATTGATTTTGCTATGAAAATCAGCAGTCCACTGTTTTTCTGACTGATAGGGTATCGTGAATATTGACAGCAGTGTCATTGATGACACACCCGGAGCAGATGTTGACCAGTCTTATTGTAGTTGGGTTGCTTGTCACAAAGACATCCATGTAAATGGGAAGCATCTCTCTTATCTTGGCCCTGTCCTCATCATCTTACTTGACACGGCTCTTGTGCTTCGCTTTGTGAACAGCGTCGATGTTCAGGGCCTCCGATATCACTCATGATTTGTCAGCAGATGCTGTGGGAGTATATATCCATAGGGCAAACGTGGACTCGTCGAACCAGTCAGCCCTGACGGGTCATGACCGTAACACATGCACGTTGTTTTATTGTATTGGTCTAATCACATGCCATTCCAAAGGCCTTCTTGGTGCCACATGACATAGTGATACAGTTTTGTACCCACAGTTTTGCAGCCTTGCTCTTGTGTGTTAACAACCTGTTGCGGCTGCTGGCCGTTTGTGAACACAGTCCATTTCTGGTCGGCCTTGTCTGTAAATACATATGGTCCAGAACCGACAGCTAAAAGTACATGGACACCAATCCTGGTGGGCTTATTAAAGACAACAGTTTTAAGTACTGACTGAATGAGTACTCTTCAGTTACCTTAGTCTGTATGCTACTGTATGCCGAACACACACACACACACACACACACACACACACACACACACACACACACACACACACACACACACACACACACACACTAGCTTATATGCTATAAAGAGAGCGGAGAGAGAGTGTTGTAAAAAAACAAAGTGGCTCTCGTCATACTGGATGGCTAGCGGCGCTTAGTTTAGGGAATATATACAATAAACTTCGGATATAACAAATCGCCAGGAGACCCAACGTGTTGTTGTTACTGATTCCGAAGTTTGTTATAAGCAAAGTAATTTACAGTACCTAGAGTGATGTCGGGACCTCTGCGAAAGTGTTGTTATATCCGACTGTATTTTATCCGACCTCAGTCATAGAAGCGAAGTAGACTGTTTGGCGTATGTTCATTAAAGCCTCAGTGCTTGTCAAGTGCAGACAATGTTTACGTAGCATTGTCTGCTATAATCATCATCCAATTGTTGTTAATGACCTCTGTCAACGCGTATAGCGGTGTCAGACACGGCCTGTTATTATTTCCCACTCGACTGGTCCATTAGCCGCGCGACAGGTAAGCTAACCGCCGCACTGAGCAGATGGCTTAGGTTGCAGATGAGTCATCCTAATTGCATCACCCCTCAGCTGAAAATGGACTATGCGGGCTGAGCTAAATTTACTCGCTGGGATGGGGCAAAAAATGTCACACGCACTCCCCAAATTTCCATGGCTGTACAGAAAAACGCTCAAGTCAGTTTTGCGAGTGGCATTCATCGGATACGTAACTAGGGGGTGTTAGACGACAATAATCCGCTAAAAAGTTTTGTACTTCCAACAAAACACACGGCTTCGGCATATTTTACATAGAACCCACGCCGGACTATAATGCCGGGGCAACCTCCCTTTCACACACAACCACTACTACTTTCTCTGCTTTATCATCATTCATTCGCTTGCGCCTCTCTCTCTCTCTCTTTCCCCCCCCCCCCTCTCTCTCTCTCTCTCTCTCATATGTAGTGCGCAAGCACTGACGTACCCAGCAGCGTTTTGTACAAAAAATCTTTGTCTGGATGCCGACATCCAAAGTACAGGTGACTGTACCCTGAGCTACCAGCATGCTCTAAAACAAAACAAAAAACCCAACAACAACAAAAAAAGAGTGATAAACAATAGTATTGCCAATAAAGTAATATGTTCAGCATGCTCAACAGAAAATTGGTACATCAACTCCTGTGTGAAAACAAGAGACTGTCATTGTGAACTCAGTGCAACACGAACATAGTAAACGGCCTTATACAAGTGTATATCATACATAAATTCTTGCTGCCAAAAGTCCAGCAACTTTCTCGCAGACATTCTGCATTTCCTTGATGCTGCCCGACAAGTAAAGGGCCTTGGGCCGACGTCGGCCGCTACTGATCGACCCGCGCACGGTTGTGTGTGTGTGTGCCGTGTGTATGTGGTGTGTGTGTGTGTGTGTATGTATGTGCGTGCGTGCGTGCGTGTGTGTGTGTGTTGTGTGTGTGTGTGTGTGTGTGTGTGTGTGTGTGTGTGTGTGTGTGTGTGTGTGTGTGTGTGTGTGTGTGTGCACGACTGTACGCGGACCAAGAGCGGCCGACGTCGTTCCCGCACTGTCTGGGAAGTAAAGAATTGAAACTTCTTGTGATCGTATGATTGCACACTGCTCAGTAAATCTAGACTATCAGACACACGCACTATATCATTTGACAGCCTTTATAGCTGCTTTTACGTGACAGTGTGTGTGAGATGTCGTTCTGAAACCTCCAAAAGTGCAATTTTATTAGAGACTATGCAGTGATTCCACAACCAAGAAGACTTAAAAAGTAACAGTGTTTTCGCTGGGATTAAATCAATTACGCACAGTCATTTCAAGCTGACATAACTTGATATTCTGACAAAACTGACACGAAACTTTAATTGTGTCAAACACTGGACGACTTAAAATCTGACCGTGTTTGGTGCGTGAGTTTTACTTTGTACCTCGTTCTTGTAAAAAGGCGATAAAAGGTGCAATCCCTGTACCGGCACAGATCAGAATGACAGGGACTGTGGGCTTGTCTGGAAGCCGGAAGTCTGGATTGGAACTGACAAACACTGCACACTGCCCTCCCACAGGCAACGTGTCTTTCAGATACGTAGAGGTCACTCCCTCCCTGACACGACCATGTGCTCGGTAACGTACCACTGCCACTGTCAAGGCCATTGTGTTCTTGTCCTGCAAAACATCACACATGCGTGTTAAGGCTACAGGCGCCTGACGGGTTCAGTGCGTGTCATTTCATATGCCAGTCAGCCCGAGAGAGAGACTCGTGAGAGAGAGATATAGAGCGGACAAAAGCAACATTAACACAATGACTGCCGAGTTAACCCCTTAATTATTACTTTTTGAACCCTCATCGATCCATGTACCCCGTCAGAATTTACCCCTAAAACATTGCTTTTTGAACAGCCACCATTTTATGTATCTCCACATAGTAATACTAACAGGGGTTAACTCAGTCATTGTGTTAATAATACTTTTGTCCGCTCTATATCTCTCTCTCTCTTAATTAGCTCATATGTCCGCGACTGCAGGGTTACTATGTACGTTCACGCCGCCCGTCACTAACGAGTAACACTCTGACTGGGACTGGCTTTATCTGTGCATGAAAGAACACGACCCGTCTTAACACACGCACACACACTAACACACACACTAACACTAACATACATACTAACATATACACAGATAAACAAAACATTAAGTACCTACCTTGCTACACACGCACACACACCGTTTACACAAAGGTGATCCCATGGTGATACATACTGACAGCTGGTTTTTGAAAAACACATTTTTTCTCAAACAGTTTACAATTTCTCAAAAACCAGCGGGCCTAACTCTTCCACCCCGCCCACACACATACTCTTGCAGAACGCTGTTGTCGCCTATGCATACAATTTCAGTACACTATCCCAGTTCTTTTATGCCACACATGGACCTTTAGAAATTTTCAGTGTGGGTAGGTCGTCGTGACTTGACTACAAGGACAGCTTAATGCAAATCTTTTTGCGTGCGACTTTTCTTTTCCTCGGAAATCATGACGAGACAGTCTTTTTGAAATTTCAGTGCAAACAGGGCAGGTTTTCGTGACTCACTGCAGGTAAACAAGACGACAGCTTTCCATGTTGACTGTACACTGGCTTAAACAAGACAGGTAATCTCACATCTATACGGACTTTTAAATCAGGTCTCTCTCTCTCTGTGAGGTGGCTAATGAGACATGTATTTTAAAATGGGCTATTCATGTTACCTACAGAACCTAGGTAACAACACAATAGCATACACCCAAACATGAGTAACAGCGCTGGCAGGCCATTCAGCAAAACAAAAGTCGTTATTTGACATATATATCGTTAACGTGACATACTTTATTGGGAGTGCGAGAGTATTGGAACGTTAGGTTATGCCGTGGCTCGTGGGAAATTATGTCGTCAAGTCTCGCCAGCCTACTCATAATGAGGGTCCTGAAAGTACAACCGACTAATACATTGTAAAACAGGAGTCAAGCCTGGGGCTCTTGAGGATCTGTTGTTTATGTACTCAGTCAGGTGTCTGTATAAAGCAGGGTATTATTTTCTGAGAAATGTGTCTCTTTTCACCTTGAAAAAGCTTTAGTTACACCGACCAGCGCGTGAAATTGAATAAGAGTTATTATCGTCTCACAGGCTTACAAATGGCATGCGTCACAGTTGAATGCCCTTTTGACACGCTGCTATTCAGTATGCTAGGGGGACATTCAGTCAATGCAGCACGCTTATTTAATAAGCTGCCACGCGTCTGAGGTTTTTAAAAAGGTTGGCCAACAAAAGCTTCTCGCAGCTATTGCCTTTTCAACCGCTGAGAGGTGTCAAAGATCAGCTTATACACTCAACAGGGGACATGCTTTTTTGAAAGCCATCAATCACGAAGAGGTTTTACAGGTTGGCTTAATATACTCAAAACCAGATTTACTGACAAAGGGACAAATGTGTTTACAAATTTTGTTTCATTTTTAAAAATTTTTTAATAAAAAAATGAACCAAGATGAAATTTTATTATTGAGTGATATATGCACTGTAGAAAACAAAGAATTTGACTCTAAAAAACAGCGCCTTTTGTCTGTAGTTGTTTCAGGGAAATCCAAAACGTATCTCAGGAAATGTTATTCCACAGATGATATTGAATCTCTCACCGCTGACGAGATCATCAGGCTACATGCAAAGTACGACAATCACATTGCTTCACTAATGACCTGTGATTTGAGTCGGTCTCTTGTCTGCCTATATTCAAAAGCGGTGAGTCACTTTCTACCAGTCGAAAAAGAAAGTCTAAGTAACAACCTTGAAAGCAATCCAATAGTATCGGGTGCAATCTGCAAATTAGCTTGCCTAATGTTCTACAAGTTTGGAAATTACATCGCGCCTATGGTAACTTTGCTTGTTACTGGCAGTCATATTGATTTTACGAAATTAATTTGTTTGGAAAAGAAAATGATGGACGACCCACAGACAACCCCACAGTCGAACCCACAGACGACCCCCGACCCTGTCTCGTCTCAGATTCAAATGGTGACCAAGGCTAAAAGTCTTGGCAGAATTCAGGAGGGAAAAAGATTGGCTGAATGGAACAGACAAAAAAAATTACAGCTACAGGCGCTAACCGCAGAAAAAGATCGTGTAACTGACCCGCCGTCAGGACCGTCAGGTCTGTTAACAACCCCATCGGTGTCACCCCCATCTCCCCCACATCAAAGTGAAAGACCATCAACTGAGTCTAAACCCGAAACAACAAAATATATAGTTCATGGATTTGTTGTCAGATTTGGTTACGTAGGTTACATGCTATGGAAAAAATACAAACCGCAGACTCGAACAGTGTCCAAAAAATCAGACACTCCAAAAACAAAACCAGAAGTCGCCACATTACCAACAATACCCAAACCTGTCGACCCATTTCTAATGCAATAAATAAAATATTATTTTAATTTTTATTGCATTATAAAATGAGCGAATCAAAAAAATTAATGAACCTTGTGTATCACTCTGCCATAATAAGCGGACTAGCAGTAGCTTACTCTATGCTGGGAAAAAGTCTCCTCAAAATAAAATCGGCAGACCTGAGTAGATTGGATTTGGAAGACAGTGCAAAGCTAATTGCAATTGTAACAGAATCAATTGCTACAAAAGACTTTCTTGTCAAGCAAGGAATTATTCCCGAAAATGTTTCTATGTAAATAAAAATAATATGGTGACTTTAGCCAATATAATTGGAGGGGCCATGGTCAACGCACTTGCATTTAGCAGATCAAATTATCTCTTTTCAAAAGTGGGTAGAAAAGAATCAGCAGAAGAATTCAGACGACACAACAAGGCATCTGAAAAACTCGCACAAGCGCAACAAGATTATGAGAAGCAATGAATAGAGAAACTTGATTTTATCAATGAAAAACTCAGACTAGAAGGTCACGCGCAGCATACATTTTCAAATGCCGATGATGCAATTAAACAATATTTTCTCGTTACGGGCAATGACATGACCATTCCAAAGCCGAAACTTAGCGACTATTATCAACCAAGCACACAACAAAGAAACGGGGAGATAATCTTTGTTCTAGTGGGAATGACATTTGTATATTTTACTGGACTTTATATTGCTAGAAAAAATGACAGACATTGAAAATAAACTATCGAAAATATATTACTCCCCAAATGGATATTGGAAGGGAAACACCGCAATTCAGAAATTACACACGGCTGTAAGCGGTGATGTAACACTCAATCAAATAAAACAATGGTTACAGAGACAAGCAATATGGCAGGTTTATTTACCTGCGCCCAAAAGAATATCAAGACCTCATTTTAAAACGTCACGCCAAATGACACGCATCAAATGGACCTCCTATTCTTACCTCACGATACAATAAGAAAGAAGCGTTACAAGTATGCACTAACTGTTGTCGACATAGCTTCAAGGTATAAGGATGCCGAACCCATAACTGACAAAACTGCTAGTACGGTTGCGACAGCGTTAACAAAAATATATAGTCAAGGCCCCCTAAAATACCCTAGGCTTGTACAAATAGATGACGGATCTGAATTCAAGGGCACCGTTAATCAGTTATTTGCGAAGCATGGCGTGCTAGTGCAACGAGGTATACCGGGTGTGCACAGATCTCACGCAATTGTAGAGAACTTCAACAAGCAATTATCGGAAAGACTTATCAGCTACCAGTATTCAAAGGAACTCATGCATGACGCACGTAACACTGAGTGGGTAAAGAGATTACCGTCTGTGATAAAAGCAATGAATAATGAAGAACAGCGCTTGCGCCCAAAGCCCGCCGACGCTATTAAAATGAAATCAATACCGCAGGCGTCAGGACCTCCGGCATCGGGGGTCACCGCCCCCGCTACCAGACACAAGTTTGTGTACAAAACACGTGAGATATTTATATCAACCCGGTGAATCTGAGAATGACGTGAGGCGCAGGACAACCGACCCCATTTGGTCTACGTCCGTACACAATATAAAAATAATAATTCCCGGTGCTGGCCCTGGCGGTCCATCAATTTATTATCTGTATGAGCCTGCCCCACAGAGGGCATTTGTCAGAGAAGAATTACAGATTATTCCCCCAGACACTGTTACTCATTTCACCAACTAAATCATCAATTAATTCATAGACCAGTTCATCGGCTATTTGTTCAGATAACTTAAGTCTGTAATGCCCAGGCGCATAAGCCTTTTCTTTACTATGAAACACTCGTTTTGTGTCCCCAACTGCAAGTGACTTTTTATGTGTTTGGATCATTTTGAGATTATGTTTGTTTGATCTCAGTGACGTGTTTGGATAATCGGGCATTACTGCTCCATCTAAAACTTGTTTGTAATGCTCATGACGGATGTCTTTATTTTTTATCACTTTTTTTTTAAATTTCTTTGGCTTTCAACTGACTACCTTTCTGATGCAGTATAGAATACATTTTTTACCTCAGTCCAACGTACTCAACTATCGGCACACCATTCAGTTCATCTTTAAACTTCCCAGGCACTTTTTTGTTTTGTGTGCTGTACAGCGGGCGATCCTTAGGATAATCAGACGTGTCATACATATGCAACTCTGTTTTCATGTCTTCATAAAAGTCTTCAGTAGGCACATCAATGATTATAGAGTCAGTGTCAGTGTATAGCAGACGACTCTCAGGATACTTTGGTTTGAAGATATCATAGTAAAATTTAAGCATTAATAGTTTGATAACTCAAGTATTACCATACCAATGCATACTGGTTTCTCCAGTTTAACAATTTTTTTTTGAGTGTCATTGCATACAATGACGGATGAAACTCTTTATACCCTGTGTACTGTGGCTTGCCTGTAAGTTTAATTGCACCCGATTCAGTTGTGACCAGTCTTACATCTTTGCGGTGATGAGGATTTTCCATCGTCTTTCCAAAACAGGCATTGTTCATAAGCTTAAAGAAGTCTTTGTCAAATGCAGTGTTGATGTCCCTTGCACGCAGGGTTGTGTTCTTCATTATATAATCTTTCATAAAAGCATACTTGTCAAAGCTTATGCCTCTGTGAACTTTCTTTAGTATTAACCCATGTCTGATGTAAAACTGCAGTAATCGATAGTGACAAATGTAATTGAATTTGTCATTTAAATTTGGCACAAGTTTGGTGTCTTCTTTTTTCCCCGTCAAAGACATTTTCTCAACAGCTAATGGATAATCATTGTGGTAATTATGTAGATGGTGTGGGTACTCTAGGTCGACTTCAAAGATCCAACCCTTTGTATCATTCCAGTCATGATTCATAATATAGTTTGATAACCCTGAGTCTGTTATGCCATACTGTGACAAATCATGCAGTTGAAATTTTTTCAAGGGCAATAACTCACACATCGCCCAGCCATACAAATTGTTAGCGTCCACGTACGTAATGAATGACCTTGACCTTGAGGGGTCAAAGTTCGGGTCATCAAGATATTTGTTGTTGGCTTTGGCATAGTTGTTTGCGGCTATGCTAATACCTCCCCTCAATCCACGTTCTACCATATCACCCATCATGTGATCAGACAAAAGGTCAATAGATATCTTACTGGATTTTAAAAATGCATCTCATGTCATGCCAGGACTAGTTATGTAGCAAGCCGGGTCAAGACTGTAGTGTAATAGACCCTTTTCACGGTAATGTTCAAATACGTCTGCTAGCAAACAAACATCAGCTTTCAAGTACTGATCATGGTAGTCACCAATCGTTTGACACCCTAGTTTATCCCATTCATCAAGAGCGTGCTGGTATTCAGAGTCAGAAATACCTTTACCATTTAGTGTAGAATAAAATTTCTCTTTTGGTGACAGTCTCCTTTCCTCAAACACAACCCAGTCATTTATGTACTCATAAGGGTAGACACCTTTCTTAATTAACTCTGGCTCCAAATATTTTCTTGTTATTTGAAACTCAGTCAGTCCTTCTGCCAGAATAGCAAGCCCTAAAAACAAATGTTGCATTGAGTCATAAAACACTAGTTTGTTGTCTAGCCTAAAAGTCAAGTACTTTTCAGTTGTATGGGCAATACAACTAATATTTTTGTAAGACTCATCTATATCATGCATGATAATGTGTGAATCATATCCTTTGAGATTGTGGAAAAAGATTGGTAGTTTGTATGTCTTAGGATCTATTTTTAATAACAAGTTATAATTGTTATGTGCAGCACCTCTGTAGCGTCCAGTTATGTGATCATGGTCACGAACTGTATCATCTCAGAGGGCTTGTTCACAAATCCAACACTTCTCTGCTGCATTAAAATTCAGTTTGTCTTCTTCTGTCATCACCAAAGACATCTGACATGTTGTGAGATAATGTACTACCTTACTTAGAAGACAAGATGGCGGCCATGCAACACCTCCTGGCCGCCCGCTCCGGCAGAAATGGTCGCCACCGGCAGTATTCTAGCCGACATTGTACCTTCATTTGATATACGATGTCAGGCCCTGCAATGCTACATCACGACCGGTATTTCTTTTTGATAACTTCTGGCAATTTAATGTGCTGTGACCGTTAATTGGATTTTATCCGCTGTGCCGCTGCGACTGAGTTGATACACGCTGATTCTTGTTGTACCACGCGGATATTAGAAGAACAGCACGCGTTATGCTGTGGCAATACAACCAACGTGCTTTCTTCCCCTTTCATCATCTTGGGAGTGGCTCTTCCCACGCCACGCTGCCTACGGAATAGCGCTAGTGCATTCCGCAACGAAGCGAGTACCAGCAAGCTTCAGGACCCACATTCCAGCCGAATGATGTGATCACAGACACCTCACAGACGCAGTGACTGTGTTTCCTACTGAACAGTGTGCCAGTGTGTACTCTTTAGAAACCATTTTGGACTGCTTTTACGTTAATGATGTAGTCCTACTACTATTGCTTTAAAAATTACAAGTTAAGTTATAATTAAGGTGGTGACTGTTTACGCCGGAGCGACTGTCTAATAGCCGGCGCTGTTCTTATGGTGACGGGCCCCCAGGTAGCAACTGTGAAAGTATTCGGGTTTTTTTTATTTTTTTTTTGTGTATTTTTATTTGTGTAACTAGTCTCAGCCAAGCAGAAAGTTTAAAAACATTATATTATGTGTTATAGAGCTATTAAGATAGAACTGTTTTTAGTTTGTTTGTGTTAGGGAGGTTCAGGTCGGGCTGGGGCCGTTGGCGCTGGCCATTAGACGCCTTGGCGACGGGCTTCACCCGTCCCGAGCCATTGTCCATTTGTTTGAAAAATGTTGTGTGAGTGTGTGTGATTGCGAGCTGCACCTGAGGTGGTGAAAAGAATTTCTCTTTTTGAGATAATAAAGTATTCTTATTCTTATTCTTATACAGTTGTCTCATTTCTGTTAAAAACAGACATGCTGCATTTTCACCTCTGTAGATAACAGGTTCTGTATGCACACCGTCTGACCTAACAAGAATGTATCCAAAAGAACACACCACTTGTTCACTCAACTTTACTGTCTTTGGTAATGATTCTGGAACAGGACCCTCATACGGAACAACCAGTGATTCAAAATCAGCATACACTACAAACGGCAGTTTTTGCTGATTCCCATAGTTCTTGAAATATACTTGACTACCAGGATCTGGATACCTAAGTACTGTTTGTATGTCATCAGCTGACCTACAGTGCTGGACATGTTTGTGTGCCACTTTTATAGAGGAGAATCTTTGTAAACATCTTTTACACACTTCCTGTTTGCCATTGTGTTTTGATACATGATTATGAATTAGTCAAGTCATGACATACTCCTGATAATGATAATTGTGTAGTGAAAGTTATTATTATCACCTATTAATAACATGTCAGCATGTTTATCTTCTGGCTGTCCGTAGGTTGGGGCAAGTGGTGATACTCTAATGGGTTGTAACTTGTCAACAGACTCATTATCCCATACATACATGTTCACAGATATGCCCGGATTTAGTTTTTCAAACAAGTCTATGTCTTCTATTTTAACAGGAAAATCTATACCACTGAAGCTGAGTTCGCTTACAAATTTGGTGTAGTTAGATACACGATCAGGTCTTGTTTTTACAAAGTGTAGTTTAGCAAGCACACACCACATGAAACAATGGTGGTCTTTGTTTTGAATATTGACGACAGCCTTTTTTGTTTGCAACCTCTGTTGGCAGTGGCAACCATAATTTGCCTAATATTGGATGATACCTTGACTGTTTTCATTGTAGTTCGTGTACACAACCTTCATGCCAACCTGACCCCTTCATTCTTGCACTGTCAATTGCTTTGAGGAAGTCAGGCAACAGTCTGTCTCTAAACACGTTCTCCAATTCCCTTCTTGTGTTAACTGTGTGTTGTCTTGTCGAGATATAAGATACAATCACTTCACCGTCTACTCTGTTAAATTCTATTTTAGCAACAACCTGAATCTTTACACTGCCTGTAAGAAGATTATCTTGTATGACAGAAAAAGAGTTTTCTATCGATTCATAGACATTGTTACTATTAGATATAGGCAAGTCTGTTGTGTGAAACACGTTACGTAAGTCAGATGGGCTTGACGAGCCAGGGCTTTGGGCATTGTCCGTCATTTTTATTTGACCGACAAAATATTAAATAAAAAATATTAACGCTGACTCTGTATGTGTAATACCATTTTATTAACTGTGACACAGTTAATATAAACATTTAGTTTATGTAGTGGTTTAAATATGCTATAACAAAGTATCTCAAACCAGTTGCAGTTTGTATCATTAACTTTAAAGAAATGTGTCTTAAAATCAACAGTCATGCACTCCAAAACTGGATGCTCATCAACAAATTCTAAACTCACATTATATGACATGTGTATCTCCACTGGAGCTGAAAGGCTTATGTGAGGCTGTTTAGGTGATGATATTAAGTCAGTAAAGTGCTCAACATCTTTGAAGCAGTGTGTGATATCAAACGTTTGCTCCGCTTGTATGGTTTGTCCGTCCGTCATTTTTATTAGACAAAACAAAAGTATAAATTAATTTACTAACCCCATACCCAGTGGGCTGATCTGCTTTAAAATAAGCTTTAGATGCTTAGTTGATTTCAGTTTATTTTTCACATTGTCTTGTTCATCTTTATTTGGGATGACGTCGTTCTCCCTGAGACAGTCTTCAAAGCTGTCATGATCCTTACAGTAAAACAAACTGATAAACTTTAGTTGTTCTCGAAAATCTTTTAGTACAGCATTATATTTTTGAGTGAGAATCCATACACTGACATTTGCATGTCTGCCACTGAAGGCAAGTTCTGTAATGTGTTTCTCTTCTTAACAATGTCTTTTTCTTCAGAGCAATCGTCAACAATGAACAAAGTTGGTTGTCCTTCAAATTGCTTATAAAAAGACATCAAACAGTCATTCAGTTTTTTCTCAAGGTCGACTAAGTAAATGTTGTCATTCCAAATGAATGAACGGTTGTGATAAGCTTTGTTGTCTTTGATCGTAGGACAGAATATCACTATGTTTTCAAAATGATGGATGTATCTTGTTTGTAATAGGTCAAGAACAAATTCAGTTTTTCCCACACCCTGTGGTACCACAAAACAAACCACAGTGTGGGTCGAGTGTCATCAAGTTCATTTTAATACAGAATATAATTTTAATACACATGAGCACTTAGTCTGCTTTCTGCAATATTGAGTTGGGTGTCATAAATCAGATACAGGTATATATTTATTGCTCCGGTGGTTTCAACCTTTTTTTGTATCTGAATTGTAATTCCATCACTGCCGTTCTCAAAAGTACAACCTGACCCATGTAGGTAGTCGTCATCTGTACTACGCAGGTCTAACCAAAGTGCATACTTGTTTGTCAGGTATTGACTGATCCTAACGTCATACAGATGTAAATCTTTGCAAGTTATGTTTGCTGGTTTTTCTCTAAGTCTCCCACCTGCAAAATACTTTGTGATCTCATCGTAGTGCTGATAAGGTTGCATTCCTGATGCGTACACCTGATTTGGGCACCCTTCGATTGTACAAGACAAATGTGTAATCTTTGGATTGTAGAATTTTTCTGAGTCCCGTTTGTATGGACTACTGGGTTCAATGAACAACATAAGAATGCCTTTCAGTGACCTAGCAGGTGTGTTCAGGTTAATGTTCCACATTGGATCGCTTCTGTCTTTATGCATTAAACTATGCCTAATCACCCGGTCATAATAAATTGGAAGTCTTGACTGGTACTGATTTTGAATGAGTCTGGCTAATTCAGTGTGTGTGACAATTTCATATTCCAAAGAGATGTTAGAGATTTTGTATGTTGCATTGGGATCCGATGATTTAGTAACTTTAGAGTAGTCATTGAAAGTTAGTTCAAAGCTTAGACGGTCATTCAGTGCTCCTTGGTAATAAGGCAAATGCGCTGTTAGGATTTCAAATTCAAGTGGAATGTAAAATCTGGTTCCATATGTTTCGGCCATAATAACGTCCTTGGCAGCAGATGTTGATTGATCACGTGCATCAATTTTGAGTATAGTAATGTTATCTGACTGTATGCCTTGATAAATACGATCTTCTCGTTCTTCTCTTGTGAGCCACAGATCTTTATAGCAGTAGAACACATCAGCATCGTCAAGACTAAACACTTCCTGTCCTTCAAGTTCACTTTAATAGTCCTAATAATTGCTCTGCCAAGGTTGTTAACTAGTGTTCTGTTTACATCTGATTCTGATGAAAGTTCGATATTAAATGCAAGGCGTGCAGTGCCAGGAACAATAACGTCACTGGGCCCTAGGTTTGCAAACTTGACAGTAAGAGTTTGGTTTTGATCTATGGTACTAGGATTATTTGTGATGACGATTGATTGCCTAATGCCTTAACACCAAGAGGTTCATGTAGTTTTCTATATGGGTCTAACTTTGATCTGTAAGACGATGTCATTTTATTATGCAAAAATCAAAAATATTAAATTAATAAAAACAATGGCAGTGGGAGGATTTAATCATGATGATTTTGAAATGGATGTCATGGATGTCTCTGTGCTACAGATATGACTGGAATGGTAAATACTTCTCCTTTGTATCACGAACTGTTAAAAGACAAAGTAAACTCATTTTATTACAATGTTGGTACGCGCCCAGATGTAATAGATCCTAATCAGATTGAATATGATAAAGGTCACTTATTTGTAAATACAGACAGAGGTAAAATTAATATAACACATAAAAATAACCCTGCTAAGTTTAGAGCTTTAAGTACGATAAAAACTGATGTCGGTGGTGAGGCAGCACTGCAGCATTACCTTGGTGTTGGTAGTAACGCTAGTAAAAAGTTACCACCACAAGTTGCTAAGTGTCCTTCACGACACACAAACAAAGTTGCCAACAGGACAGGAAATTGAAATGACGGAAGTAAAAAGACTGCCAGAAATAGCAAACAATGTAGAACAAGAAACCTCATTTACTGATGAAGAAATGAAAACATGCGGGATTTAATGGGGTTAAATGGGGTTAAATAAATCACTGCAGACAATCAGAGGTGATATGGTAAATAATGTAGCCAAACTAGGTGAGCTTGATAAACACATAGAACGAGAAAAAGAGAAACTGGCTACAGCAGACAATGAGAATCTTGACACAGAAATAAAAAAAGAAAGAATACAACACAGATTAAATGATTTGCAGATAGAAAGATCAGGGTGATTAGAAGTGATTAGTATAGGAAGAGAAAAACTGAAAACACAGGTAAACAGGATTAGAGAAACTATTCAGAAAATACTTCACGAAGACGCAACTTTGACTGAGAGATTGAAAACACTTTTCAGAGAGCAGGGTATCACAATTGCAAGTTTAATTACTGCTCTTGGATTTATTATCAGTACTGTTGTAATGGCTGTCTCTGGAGGTGGTGGTGGGGTTGGTGCCCCTCCGGGTCCACCGGCCCCACTGGTTCCAACTGACCCAAAAGATTTACAGTCATGGGTAAAGAAACAGTTGTTTCATATATCAGACTTGCTTCAGAAATTGGCTGTGAAAGCAATGGATGCTTTGCCTGGCATAATAGGAAGTGTTGTCAGTTGGTTGATCAATACTGCAGTGAAGGTAGTTGGGTTTATGGCGGAGCATGTTTGGGTCTTTTTGGTGACAGTAGGAGGATTAATTGCAGGATATTTAATGAAACAGGTAAAGAAGTAAAACCCCTAATCCAGTAAGACCTATTACCAATGCAGTTCTCTCTGACTCATGTGTGTTTGGTGAATCAGGGGTTACTAGTTGTACGGGTGCCGGGGTCGGGGCCAGGGCTGTTACCGACTGTACAGGCATAATTAATGGTTTTAATGACTGTAAATGTGTGGTTGTTGCCCCCAAGTTTACTGTTTGATTGAGTCCTAATTTCTGGTCACGCCCAGCAACAATTATTTCGTTATTATAATTTGTTATTGTCCCCATTTGGAGTTGAAGGTCAGATGGTAACATTTATAACCCGATGCCAACTACAAAGGCAACTTTTGATCTGGCATATCTGAGAAGGTCTTGGTAGCGTTGTATACTTGATGGGAGATCTACCATTGAATTAATTGAGTCTTCCAGGTTTGCAAGAAACTGTTTTTGTGCTTCAAATTTACCACTCCTGTTTACAATGTTAGATTTTGTTAATGATTGTGCTCCTAGGATACACCACACATATGTTCTGATAGACTCATTTACGCGCTTGACTCCTGCTTGTGTAAACCCATCACTCCTGTCTAAGACAAATGTGGTCCAGGCATTAGACTGTTTCTGTTCTATTGAGCCTAACCAGACTTCAGATTTTTGTGAGAATGACGTGTAACCGGGGTAGTAATCTTGAGGCTATTGTCTGTGACTCATAGCGTAATACAATGTACCCATGCCATTGTGATCAAGTTTTTGTGCAAAGTCATACTTAGTGCTGATGTTAAATTCATTACAAATGCGTTCAAATGCTTTCATATCCATGGGGTTGTTATACCTGTTTACACTGGACTCAGTGGGCAGAGGAGTATGCAGTTCTGACAATATTCTTCTAAGCTGTGGAAACGATACACAGACCTAATCAGTTTGTTTGAGTGATTCAAGTGGTCTGTAAAAGAAACACCACAGCCTGTAGTTGAACACAGTATAGCAAAATTAAGCTGGTTTTGAAACATCTGTAGTGGACTTGAGGAACAATTTCTTGCAGTAGCATCGTCTGTTATTGGAGGGTTTAAGTAATGATCAAAGGGGTTGGGTATTTTGACTTGGACTAAATCTTGTTCAGACACAGCTATATCAAGCTGATTTAGTTGAATTATTTTCTGTTCATAAGTTGGCGCGACATTGTACTTGGCATCCACATTAAATTGAAACGCGTTTGTGCTTACGCTTGTTGGTGATTTAAATTCCATTGTGCTTTTTTATGAGATAATAAAAATGTTTATTACCTTAACAAATCTTGATACAAGCAAACCAGTGTGGTTAACTAATGAGATTGATAATCAAGATGGTAGCAAGGCTGTAGCTATCCATGAAATGTTCTACACTCTAAAGTGGTTTAATGTAACAGATGATAATTATTATGCACGTGGAATTATAGGTGGTATAGATAAGATTGTTTTCCGTTTCTCAATTAATGCCTGGGTATTATGACTTTTGTACTTTAGCTGAATGGTTACAAAATAAATTTAAAATTAAAGCAACTTTAAATCCGGCTGAATTACTTCTTATGTTGGAATTTCCAAAAGAAAATCAGTATTTATTATCAGATAGACTTACAATTCTACTTGGTTTTTTAAACAAATATGACATACCATATTTAGAATCATTTAAAGACAAAGACGAAGATTGGTCAATAGATAATAAAGAAAAAATTAAGGTAAATAAAATAAACAAAAAACTTTTAAGGCCCAAAAAACAAACAATAACAGGAAGATATCCTGTTCATTTAGCAGTACACAATACTAAATGTTTATTTAAAAGAACTGAACATGACTGAAAATGTTAACAATGGAAAACCATCAACTTTGTTGAGATGTTTGCCAACTGGAACTGCACCCTATTGCGAAAGTGTGGCTGTTAGATTTTGTAATTTGCAGTTTAAGAAATTAGGTTCCAGTTTCTTTGAATCATTGTGTTTATCTGTAACTAATCAGGATGGTAAACCAGTTTTGATGCATGATTTTAGTGTTGTGTTATTTTATTTTTGTTTATAAAAATGAATGCTGGTCCAAAGCCGAGAATTATTCCAGTTGCGTGCCCTGTAACAGAGTTGAAAGATTTGGCTGATGTACAGGATTTTGAAAAGGAAGGAGAGGTGGGGGAGGTGTATGGTTTTGAACTTGATTCTTTTGGCATGTACAAGCGCAAAGTAATCGATGAAGTCATGAAAGATGGCACTGACAGACCGATTCCTAAACTTGACCAGCTTCGTGATGTTATTGTACCGCTTTCGCCTGTAAATAATGTGCCCTACAACTTAAAACACGTAGGTAATAAGTGGGTAGTTTCGCTTGTACCTACACCTGTAATTGCGCCCACAATTGACTGGGACATAAAGTTTGAATTTATTAGTCCTTATGTTTATACTGATGATGAAGGAGCCTTAGTATTCAGAAAAGTTGTTAACTCTGGGCCGTTGATTTTAAGTCTTGTTCCAAGTTTTGCACCAGACAACAATAGCAGAGATAAACTAAAAGTAAGAGTACGAAAAACGACGGTATCTTCTTACAAATAGAAAAGGCAGATCAGATACTTCTGTTTTGTTTGTACCAGCAAACTTTACCATTGCAAGAGAAGCGACAATAGTATTTGAAATTATCATGAGGTCTGTGACTTCTGTCAATGAGGCAGATATCGCACAGGGAATCAAACTTACGTGGGATGACTCAGTGTTAGAGTCATCAAAGGTCTTTATTGCTATTAAAAAAGGTGTTGATATAGAGGTTTCGAGTAGTATCCCATCTGTTAAGGTGGTGGTCGACAAAACAACTTTTGTTCATCTAAGTGACATAAAACTTGAACACATAGATCTTGTTTCATTTTATTATGCCAGCAAATTGTATACTTTTGACGAGTTGCAAAATGTAATCACTGATTAAATAATAAAAAAAATATTTGTCATAAAAAATGGTGAACTTGTATCCGCAACTATCGACTGAGACACTTGTGACAACTGATCCGCATGAGCCAATTGTATCTATTAAAACAATACAGGCAGACACATTGCGATTAATAAATATTACAGACACGTTAAAGTATTTGGAAAATGAAGAGGCATGATACTCTAGGTGTAAAAGATGGTATAAGACGGTTTTCAATTCTGTACAAAACACTTCAATGGCTGTGGGTGCTGTTTCAGCTGGATTATCTGTAGGGGGTATTGTTTTGATATCAACTGGAATCGGCAGTTTAATTGGAGTTGGCTTTGAAGGAGCTAGCATTGCCACAGGACTGGTATGCTTTGGTTTGGAAGGCCTTCACAAAAGATTTCATACAAAGTTGCAGAAGCATGAAGCATTGAGTACTCTTGCTGGTGCAAAGCTGAGTAGTATGAAACTTATTATTAGTAAATCTTTGGAGGACAATTTTATTGACGACGATGAATTTAAGAGAGTGCAGGATGATTTAAATAATTACAAACAACAAAAGTCTGAAATACACAATAAGATGCGTAGTCAATCTCCCGTGAATGTTAAAGAACTGAAGGCTAATTTTTTAGATGAAGGAAAAACAATTGGAGTACAGGAAACCACAGAAAAACTTCTAAATCTTTTAGGAAAGTAAAAATCAGTTTTGGTAATTGTTCATTATTTCTGAAATACTCTTCGCAAAGAGAAGTCATGCCGCACATGCTGCTTGAGCCTATCTATTTAGCCCCATCTGCTCCGCCGCCAGAGTACTATTGAGGAAAAAAGGTTTTTTGTTGTCCTTGTATCTTGACAAATCTGTCTCAGTATCTTGGGACTGGAGTCAAGTTCTTGTAAAAACTTATAAGAACTTATAGTAAGTAATTACTAAGTTCTTATGGTAAGTAATTAATAAGTTCTTATGACAACTAACTTAAAGGTTACCTCTGCAGGTTCTTAAAAGTTAGTTGCAACTTGTTAATAAGTATGAAGTTTCACTTGGTCAGGTGCATGTTTAGGTTTTGTCTCAGACAATAGAGAGAGAGATAGAGATTTTGAAAAAATATCAAAAACAATAATGCCGCACTGATCATGGTCGCCATTTTTTAACAAATCAACAGGGTGATTCGGTGATGGTGGGTTGATGGGGTTACTGTAAAAAATGGCATGATTTATCGATGGATGCGGCATTATTGATTTTGATGCTTTTCAAATCTCTATCTCTCTCTCTCTCTGCCAGCTCGCGCGCTCAGTCCGCAAGTATATTTATAAAAAGAGTATTGAACAGACCGACACGCATATTACTTACAAGCACTGGCAGTCTCCCCTTTTGGTTTTCTTTCTTATTTCCTTGCATGTTACAGTTAGGCGTTTAACTGGTGTGGATTACTTGTGATCTTGGTAAGAATGCCTAGCGGCCTACCAGAAGAGGAGAGGACGATACAGAATAGAAGCGTGGTTGAAGTGGTCGCAGTGTAGATATAAGCGTGAGAGAGGCAGACGGACTGCAGTTACAATGCGCATCCCACTCCTCCAGTACGTCCACCAACTCACGCGACAGCAGGTAGTTCTGAAGCTCGGCCTGGAACACATGAGGCAAACATACGAATACGAAAACCTTCATTGTCCCAAGATGGGAAATTTGTTTGCAGCAGAATTTTTTTTTTAAACCCAGTTGTTAAAACAACAAATGTGAACATAAACAAATTGACTGACTAGAACACACCGACCGATTACAGTATGTGCACGTATATAACATCACAACCATCTGTAATGTTAATATCCACCTAGAAAGAAAACGTGCTTAAAAACTAACTGAGACGACACTACCTTATACCACGCGCACAACACTCACGCACGCTACACACGCAGGCAACCGACACGCACACACTTGCGTATCACACAAGACATGACACTGCAAATTCCAGACCTGAGGCTGACATCTTGACCGTCCTTCAAATGATGCCATGACTATAGGTCTATGCCATGGCATCATTTAGGAGACGGATAGATGATGGTACGAAAGAAAGACGTAAGATGTCTGCGATTTGTTTTGCACAAATGACAATACTATGTATCTGCTGCAGTACCGTAGTGGTGTTCGGAACAGGCGAGACGAATAGATGGCCAGTGTACTGCTGCCCCCCCCCCCCCCCCCCCCCCCCCCCCCGTCCAAGTCTATCTGGAAGCTTTTTTTAAGAACAAAGATTGAGCTCGGTCTCTCTGGGTAATGCGCATTTTCCCAATCCAGACCAAAAAGGTGACTGCCACATTCCTTCTGCCATTGAAGATAAGTAGCGGCTAATCTCTCTGTTTGTTTGTTTGTCTATTTTGACAAAGGGTATTTACCCGAAATATTAATAAATTGTGTTGTACCCGTCTTTTCTAAGCGTGTTTCTTTCTCCGTTGGGTACTTCTTTGCATTTTCCCAAGCGTTCCTTGACTTTTTGTGATGAGCGTTAAAAGATGGCAAACATATAATATAATTATCACATCAATTACAAACGGCAACAATATTGTGTCGCACGCTGTGTTTGTCTTCTTACTGCCGAGGCTATCAGTTTGCCCAGAGTTGCGGCCGCACGGGGACATCGCAAGCTGCCCTGGAATGCTGTCAACGTAGAAGGCGTCAACTGTTTTATGTCGCAGTACCACAGCAGCGCATCTTGTGCAGACACATGTCCTGAAAAGCGTCAAACGTAATATTGTTGATGGTCTGTCATTGGAGGTTCGCACCGTTTGCATGAGTACTGCCAGATAGACCCACCAGTATGCCACAAAATGATACACTTCTATTCAAATCAGATGCTTAGCATCTCATTTGAACAGAAGCGTAGTTGTGGCGTACTCCCGAGTGGATCTATACTGGGGAGTACATCCGCAAAAGGTGGGGGGGAAAATTCACTTCCAGATTTTTGGATCAATGGTTACTTGAAAGTAGAAACTGTACTGTGTCAAATTCGAGGTGCTTCGACTGCATACACATGGACATGTTTGCATGCACGTGAGAGCATCTTAACTAAAGAAATAGACTCGGTAGAAAAATAGGCAATCGAAGCATAATTATGCACTGAAACAAACAAACAAAAAAAGCACTAGAGTAAAAAGACTAGACGGCAAATTTCGTCAGACACTTGTAGGCCTAATGTCAGCGGGTCATGTCAATTGTTGGCATCCTTCTGTCTCGGAAGACGATGCGCTTGCTGGTTCAGTCCGTTTTTAAGATTCGCAATGCTTGCTGTGACTAATCAGTCCAATGTAAGAGCGGCAGTGTCTGTTGCATTTGCTACACGTGAAGCCTGTGACTGTTGCTGTGGGCACTGGCTCTTCTTTCTTTCGCCTGCGCTGCCTCTTCTCCTCCCACTGGTTTTCTCTCCTTCCCTCGCTCAGCTTTATGCTGGTCTTTACTGCGAGTCGCCAGCTGGCACGATCTGCGGTGGTGGCTTCTAAGTATGCGGGATTCAAGCTTCCAGCTTTCAGATCACGCTTGTAGACATCTTTGTATCTAAGCGCTGGTATGCCTGTTGGTCTGGTGCCAGAGGCAAGCTCACCATACAAGATGTCCTTAGGAATCCGACCATCCTGCATGCGGCAGACATGACCGAGCCAGCGTAGGCGTCTTTGTGAAAAGAGTGCGTGCATGCTAGGAATGTTTGCCTGGGCCAGCACTTCAGTGTTTGGAACACGGTCCTTCCAAGTGATGCCCAAGATTCTCCTCAGGCTGCACAGACGGAAAGAGTTAAGTCTGCGCTCTTGACGGGTGTACAAACTCCACGTCTCGCTCCTGTAGAGAAGAATGCTGAGCACACAGGTCTGATGCACTTTCATCTTAGTGTTGATGGTAAGCAAGCTGTTGTTCCACATTCTCTTGGTCAGGCGAGCCATCGCCGATTCTGGAGTCCAGCTCGTTGTCCAGAGAGAGGTTATTGGAGATAGTTGAGCCAAGGTATGTAAAGTTCTCCACTACCTCGAGGGTGGGATCGGCTACAGAGATGCAAGGGGTGCTGCTAACATTCTGGCCCTTGATGTTTGTCTTCGTCAGGCTGATGGTCAGCCCAAACTCATCGGTGGCGCGAGCGAAGCTGCTGACGAGACGCTGTAGTGCTTCCTCAGTGTGGGCAGTCAGGGCAGCATCATCAGCAAACAGCATCTCTCTAATCAGGACCCTGCGCACCTTGGTCTTTGCGCACAGACGTGAAAGGTTGAAGAGGATGCCTTTACTCCTATTGAGGATGAAGACGCCATCTTCTGACTGACTGAAGGCATGGCGCATCAGCAGGGAGAAGAAGATGCCGAAAAGTGTAGGGGCGAGTACGCAGCCTTGCTTCACGCCGCTTCGGATCGGGAAGGGCTCTGAGGATGAGCCATCATACTGTATGGTACTTTTCATTTCGTCATGAAAAGATGTGACCACCTTTAGAAGCTTGGGGGGAGGGGACATCCGATCCTGTGTAATAGGATGAAGAGACCTCTTCTGCTGACCAAGTCGAAGGCCTTGGTCAGGTCAATGAAGGCGATGTAAAGTGGCTGTCTCTGCTCCCGGCACTTTTCCTACAGCTGTCTCAATGAGATGATCATGCCGACTGTTGATCTCTGAGGTCTGAAGCCGCACTGCGCCTCTGGGTAAACGCGTTCGGCCAACACTTGGAGTCTGTTCAGCACCACGCGGGCGAAGACCTTCCCCACAGTGCTCAGCAAGGAGATGCCTCGATAGTCACGTCAATACATGTCATGTTATGTCATGTCAGGTGTTGCAATGTAATATCAGGTGATGTATTGCAATATTATAACAAACACTTATTCTTAAAATACAAACAGACGTCATGAATTGATATCGTTCTATACGTGAGTATTTATCCAGGAAGGATCCAAGTATACTCGTGCAAAGTGGCCGCAAATGTCTACTGTCAAGTGCAGAATTCTTGAAATTCTGCGGGCAGTAAGCAGCCACGATAGCAGCCACACTGGCATAACTTTTCATGATGGAGATTTCAAACCTACGCAAAAGTTCCGGAAACACCTGTAAGGTCTCTGGAATCCTAGCTCTTCACGACGAAAGCTTGTATAGTGTAATCATATCTTTGATCGTTTCTTCTGGTCTTTGTTGGTTGTTTAGACGCACAACTACATCCAGTGATCCAGAAAACTGGCTGAAAAGTGTTGCGTATCATATGATGCTCAGTGTACATATGGCAGAAACAGTTTACAACGTTAACACATTCAGACCTGACGCAGTTAAATTAATTCAATAGGCGATTTCCGGAAATAAAAAGTACGTCAAGATCGCAGGTGTTTCCACGAAAACAAGTGTATTAAAAGCCCGGACAAACATGTACCGCATGTTTGTCTAGGCTTTTAATTCACTGCTTTCGTCGAAACACGTGCAATCAGTGGATTCAGTAAAAGCTCGGACAACATGCGACTGTTCGTATCGATTATGAGATACCAAGCTTGGCGCCTCCCATGAAATCTCGTGGTCCACGGCCTCTCTGTTTTTGTAATCTGTGAGATCAATGAATTTATCAAAGACAATAACACTGACATTATGCTGCTCACAGAGACTTGGCTTAGACCATCCGGTGATGAAGCCAAGTGTCTTGATCTTGCCCCTCCGGGATGTCATGCCAAGTCTTTCTCCCGCAGCTCCTCTCGTGGTGGTGCTGTAGCTGTTATCTACAGAGACTCTCTGCGGACCCTATTTGATGTGCGTGTCGTCTTTTCAGTTTGAACATTCATCTTTTGAACTTGTCGAAGTGAAGCTCTGCCTCTCATGCAAACCCATCAATATATTATTTTTGTTTATATCGCTCACCACCAAACAGGAAGAATAAACTGACTGACAGTATGTTTATTTAACAGTTTCCAGACTTGTTGGACATGTGCAACTCGCGCAAGGGCGATGTGCTCATACTGGACGATCTCAACTTTCATTACGATCGTCCTGACCACACTTACACACCTTTTGGACGTTTTGCACATGTTCAACATGCCTTAAGCTGTAAATGTGCCGACCCATAGACACGGTCACATACTAGATTGGGTCATTTCCAGGTGCGACAGTGACATTTTGCGTTCAGCCCTGGTGACTGACTGACGCTATTGCCCTGACCATCTATCTGTCATTTCAGAACTGAATGTGTTAGCACATCCACCTCCTTCTGCTACAAGAACTGTGCGTAACATCCGTGTCATTGATCGTTTATCCTTTACCGCAGACATTAAGAACTGTTTGTCAGCCGTTCGTGACTCGATCTTGACGCGGAGCAGCTACATGCCTGTCTTCGCTCTGCCTTGACCAGCACGCCCCGCCTACTCGGCGTACCTTATCTGGGAGAACACCTTCCCCTTGGTACAGTGCCATCACGAATGAACTGCGCTCTGCAAAACAGCGTCGTCGTCAGGCTGAGCGGCAGTAGCGTAAAACTCGTCTTACTGTACATAAGCAACTGTTTTGCTCTAAGAATTATTTTTACTAAACTTGTTTGCAGTGCAAAAACCTCATTTGTCTCCCTTACAATTGTCCACCGTGAGATGGCCTTAGTCGCCTACTCGGCGTTAAACACCAATAACTAACTAACTCCCTTACAATTGCTGCTTGCAACACCAGCAAAGAGTTGTATGCCATATCTAACCGCCTTTTGGGTAAGAGTAAGTCCGCGCCACTCCCAAGTGTTCACCCAGTCTCAAAGCTGTCTCGTCTTATCTCAGACTTTTTCTTGAGTAAACTGCAGTTAATTCGTGATGGTATTGATGCACAACCATGCCAGGTTGACCCTTCGTATGCTGACAGGTGTTTTGAGGGTCAGATATTCTCAAAAATTGAACCTGTGAATAACGAAGAGGTGCGAGTGATTCTGAAGAAAACTGCCCCCAAGTCTTGTGAACTAGATTCCATGCCCACTTCCCTCCTGCAAAACTGTATAGATGTCATTCTTCCCCACATTACCTATGTCATTCATTAATCATTCTCTTCAAACTGGTTCTTTTCCCACATTGTACAAAAATGCAGTTGTAAAGCCTCTTTTGAATAAAGCACCTTTAGATCAGAATAACTTTAAGAACTACAGACCTGTGTCAAATCTTCCATTTTTATCAAAGGTCATTGAGAAAGTTGTGCTCTCTCAGACCCTTAAGCATCTCTTCTTACGCCCATCACCCGCCCCCCCCCCCCCCCTGGGGAATAGGCCGCCGACAAGGTCCCTCCAGCCGTCTCTGTCCTGGGCAAGTCTCTCCAGTTGCCCCCAGGTGTGGCCCATCTTCTTGGCATCTGTCTCCAGGTCACGTCGCCAGGTGTTTCGTGGCCGACCTCCTCCAGCTGAAGGTCCATCCTCTCCTAGGGCCGAGTCAGTTGTTGGTTTTTTTGTTGGCGTTTCTGTAGCAATGTGTGTTTTTATGGGGTGGGGCAGCTGACCCAACGCTCCTCCTTTCACATCCGGGCTTGGGACGGCCATGGCGGAGTTCCTTAAGCATCTCGCCGTCATCAATCTTTTAAATCTCCTGCAATCGGCCTACCGCGCGAGTCATAGCACGGAAACAGCTTTACTGAAAATCATGAATGACTTGTTGCTTGCACTAGGTGATGGTCAAGTTTCTGTTTTAGCGTTGCTGGATCTGTCTAGCGCATTTGATACGATTGACCATTCCATAGCACCCTGTTCTGTCGTGTTGAACGTGTTTTTCAGGGATAGGATTTTAATTGGTTCAAATCCTATTTGTCTAACCAGTCACAGACTGTTTCTGTCTGTGGCCATCTTTCAGTCGCAGCCCCGCCGTGTTTCGGAGAACCCCCAAGGATCAGTGCTCGGGCCTGTGCTCTTCATTATGTATATGCAGCCCTTGTCCAGTGTCATAGCTGCACGCCCAATTTCTCACCACGCGTACTCTGATGACACGCAGTTGTATAAGTCAGGCCATGTTGAGCAGGTCGATGCCATCATCCAGTGTGTGCAACAGTCAGTTTCTGATGTTAGAACATGGATGATAGCCAACAAACTAAAACTGAATGAAGATAAAACAGAAGCTATGCTAGTTTCCTCTACCAGAATATCTTCTTCCTTACTGCAGTCCATCACAATCCTAGATACTGAAGTTAGTTTTTCTGCTCAGCTGAGAAATCTTGGCATCGCTATTGATTGCAGTCTCTCACTAAAACGAGACGTTTTAAATACCTGTAGATCTGCATTTATTGAACTGCGTTGCATTAGCTCCATCAGGCATCTTCTCACACCAGAAGGCACTAAAACAATGGTCTGCTCCTTTGTCTTGTCCCGACTCGATTACGGCAAACTCCTGTCCTCGGTACCTTCTGGATCGGCTCCAGAGGGTGCAGAATTCAGCAGCACGGCTTGTTGTCAAGGCAAAAAAGTCAGACCACATCACACCCATCCTGCGTTCACTCCATTGGTTGCCTATCACATCTAGAGTACAATACAAAGTTCTGTCCATCTGTCATACCTGTCTGTCTCCTTCTACTGGCCCTATCTATCTTTCCAAACTTCTTCATTTGTACACACCTTCAAGACAGCTCCGTTCCTCAGCAGACATTAAACGCTTTACAACTGTGAGAACTAAGTCTTTGGCGAGAGGTCTTTCTCATACCGAGGACCATTTCTTTAGAATAAACTCCCACAGTCCCTCAGATATGTTGAATCAGCCAATAGTTTCCGCCAGTTTTTAAAGACGCATTTATTCTTTTAAACGTGCATTCACCGTTATAATTCTTGAGAGTGCGAACTGTCTAGTGTATCCGTTATTAGTTTTATGGTACAAGTATATTTTTTTGTGTGTGAGCATTTTTTGTACACCATTGTACAATTTTACGCCCCAACAACAGACTATGGCGATGAGGAAATAGAAGACTTCTATGACCAACTGCAAGAAGTTCTGGACCAGACCCCCAAGAAAGACATTCTTGTGGTGCAAGGAGACTGGAATGCCAAAATAGGAGAAGATGCTACTATGAACTGGAAAGGCACATGCGGACGCTACTGCAATGCAGAGACCAACGACAGAGGCTAAAGGCTCCTGGAATTTGCCAGATCAAATGATCTAAAGCTGATAAACACGTTTGGCCCATACAAAGCATCCAGAAGGTGGACATGGCACAGCCCGAACGGAGAGCACCATAACCAAATTGACTACAACATGGTGAAGAGACGCTTCCAAACCAGTGTCAACATTGCCAAGACAAGAAGTTTTCCAGGAGCAGACATTGGAAGCGACCATGACTTAGTGATGATGACCTTCCGACTCCGCCTAAAAAAGGTCAACAAGCAGGGTCCCACCAGAATCAAGTTTGACCTCGAGAAGCTGAAAGACCCAGTGGTAGCGGAAGCCTTCCAGGCAAAGATAGGAGGAAAATTCGCGCCACTGCTACTTCTAGGTGCAGAAGACACGGACGTGGACACACTGATCGGCACATTTAAAACTGCTGTAACCCAAACAGCCAGTGAGATCCTTGGCAAACACCGACAAGCAAAGAAACATTGGGTTACAGCTGACATCTCTGTTCTATGTAACAAGCGTCGAGAATTAAAGAAAAAGAAATCAGAGGTAGAAGGAGCTAAACAATACAGGGAAATTAACCAGGATATCAAGAAAAGCATGAAAAAGGCAAAGAATAAGTGGATTGAAGATCAGTGTAAACACACAGAAGAAAATCTGAACAAAAATAATAGCGAAAATGCATACCAGCTGGTGAAAGACCTGACCAGTGTAAAACAAGGACGCTCCTCGATCATTCAAGATAGTGAAAGAAACTGTATTACGGAAGACCAAGACATACTGAAGAGATGGACAGAGTACTTCTCAGATTTGTACAACCACCGAGCTGCAAGGGACCCAGGCATACTTGTCAACCCACCCGTGACCAACAATGGCAACTATCCCATCCTCCGAGAAGAAGTAGAGGCTGCAGTGAAGTCGCTGAAAAAAGGGAAGGCAGCAGGAGCAGACAACATCCCTGCAGAGATAGTCCAAGAAGGGGGAGAAGACATGATAAGCGCCTTACTAACAATCTGCAATAAGATTTGGCAGTCAGGGGATTGGCCCACACCATGGACCCAATCACTTATAATAATTCTCCCCCAAAAAGGCAACTTACATCAATGCCAGAATTATCGCACGATCAGTCATATGCCACCCAAGCAAAGTCATGTTAAAGATCCTACTGAACAGGCTGAAGCCAAAGGCAGTGGAAATCATAGCTGAGGAACAAGGGCGCAGCACAACTGAGCAGATCTTCAACCTGAGAGTTCTATGTGAGAGGTACCTCCAGCATCCAGCAAGACCTCTATCATGTCTTTGAGGATTTTAAGAAAGCGTTTGACAGGGTGTGACATGCAGCCCTTTGGTCCACCATGAAGTTATACAACATCAATGCCAACCTGATCAAAGTCATAGCAAACCTTTACAACAAGGCCACTAGCGCAGTCTGCTTCAACGGCAAAATAGGAAACTGGTTTAGGATTACAGTCAGAGTCAGACAAGGCTGCTTGCTCTCACCTACTCTTTTCAACATCTTCCTGAAAAGAATCGTGACAGACGCTCTGAAAGATCATGAAGGAACTGTCAGTATTGGAGGCAGAACAATCACGAACTTGCGCTTTGCGGACGACATTTATGGCCTTGTAGGAACAGAGAAGGAGCTAGCTCAGCTGGTGGAAAAGCTGGACAGTACAGCCATTGCGTATGGGATGGAAATCAGTGCAGAGCAGACCAAACTGATGACCAATAACACCAGTGGCATTGGCACCGACGTCATGATTGGCCGAAGCCAAAAACTGGAAACCGTTAATAAATTCAAATACTTAGGTGCCATTGTGACAGATGAGGGATCAAAACCAGAAATACTGTCCAGGATTGCGCAGACAACAACAGCACTGACAAGATTGAAGACCATATGGAAGGACAGAAACATCACACTCTGCTCCAAGATCAGACTGATGCGCTCCTTAGTCATCTCAGTGTTCTTGTATGCCTGCGAGTCATGGACCCTCACAGCAGACCTTGAAAGGAGGATACAAGCCACAGAAATGAGATGTTTTCGAAGGCTGCTTGGCATTTCATACAGAGATCACATCACAAACGAGGAAGTGGGAAGCAGAATCAGGCAAGCCATCGGGCCCTATGATGACCTTTTAGCCATTGTGAAAAAAACGCGAACTGAAGTGGTGTGGGCATGTCACGCGTTCAGCAGGGCTTGCCAAAATAATCCTGCAAGGCACTGTGCAAGGAGGACGAAGGAGAAGAAGACAGAGGAAAAGATGGGAGGACAATATCTCAGAGTGGACAAGACTGAAGCTGGGCGATACGCTAAGAATGGCAGAGAACAGAGAGGAATGGAGGGAGCTGGTTGCCAAGGCATCAGTGGTGCCCCAACGGTCGGCAAGACTACGGGATACAGATAGATAGATAGAGCATTTTTTGTTGGTGTGTTCATTTTGTTATTCTTATTTTTCTTGTATATCTTGTTGCGTGAGTGTATTTTAGGGAATATATATGTGTTGTAGGATGCAAGGTATATGTATGTTAGTATGTCATTTTTACGGCGCCTAGATTGATTGTATTGATTGTACATTGCTTAACGTCCCGACAGCAACAAGACTTTCTCAGGACGTGCCTGCACTGCTTCAGTGTGAAAAAAAAAAAAACTAAACAGAACATTGAGTGTATGTCGCCAGCCGGTCCAATACGTTAAATAAACCTAACACATGGGGTCTAAATAAAGCCAAGACCATTTAGCAACACACATCCAATATCAAGAGCTACAGGCAGTGCAGACAGTAGGGAGAGCTTTAAAAGGCAAATACAGGTGAATGGACAAAGGGTAGACAGAAACACATGCCCCAGAATAGAGAGGAAAATCCACCCTGTGGGGCTGACCAGGGTGACCCTGTGAACTAAAAAGTAGTTAACCCCACCCAAGTCCCCCAGGGCAGACCCGGGTGGGGACGGCGCCTAGAGCTTTTCTATCGAAAGTATAGGCGACTTAAAAATATGCATTATTATTATTATTATTATTATTATTATTATTATTATTATTATTAACCGATCTAGTGTTCAGACTACATTTGCCACATGCTGGAATTTCGTCCTTAGGAATCGATGTGTGTGACCCTCCTAACACACCTTTACCGTCGCCAGAACCCCGAAAGGCGGGTGCGGCTACTGACACCCTCTCCTGTCCGCTCAGCCGTAGGTGGTCGAGTATTCGCTGGACAACGCCGGGATTGTTCGAGGGATATATGCCAGCTGCGTCTCCTGCACATAGAACAACAGCTAGTCCTATGTTGACAACAACAGCATATAGTCCATAAGCTAGCCAGGTCTACCGTGCATACCCCCCACCCACCCCCCCACCCCCCCAGTACTCAATAAGATGGGTTTCAAAATGTTCCTTAGTGTGTCCTGAGATGTTTAAGTCATGTTCCCCGAAAATTCTTAGGAACACAGCAGAGATATAGCCGATGGCGCAAGGGTACCCAGGTCTTCAACAAGATCATCCTGGAGAGAATGAAGAGCTCCGTCGACCCCCAGCTGAGAGACCATCAAGCAGGAATCAGGAAAAACGGATCATGTACAGACCAGATTGCCACTCTCCGCATTATCGTGGAGCAGTCTCTGGAGTGGAGCTCCCCGCTGTACGTCAACTTTGTGGATTACGAGAAAGCATTTGACAGCGTGGACCGAGAGACTGTGGAAACTCCTACGACACTACGGTGTACCCAGAAAGCTCGTCCGCCTGATCAAGAGCAGCTACGATGGCATGACATGTCGCGCGATCCATGAAGAGCAGTTCACCAGGGAGCTCCAGGTCAGAACCGGCGTCAGGCAGGGGTGTTTGCTATCTCCGTTCCTCTTCCTACTGGCCATAGACTGGGTCATGAAGAGGACCACAGAGCAGAGAAGAAGCGGAATACAGTGGACACAGCTTGACGACCTCGATTTTGCAGACGACTTGGCTTTACTGTCCCACACTCATCAACAAATGCAGGACAAGACCACGAGGCTTGCTGACATCCACAAACAGAAAACAAAGACAATGAGGCTGAACGCAACCAGGGAAGAACCAGTCTTGCTTGCTAGCACCCCATTGGAGGAGGTGGAGTCCTTCACTTATCTCGGGAGCATCATCGACAAAAAAGGTGGCACTGATGCAGATGTCAGAGCACGAATCGGTAAAGCTAGAGCAGCCTTTCTCCAGCTGAAAAAAGTGTGGAGTTCCGGAGAACTGTCACAACACACCAAAGTCCGGATTTTCAACTCAAACGTAAAAGCAGTTCTCCTATATGGAGCAGAGACTTGGAGGTTGACAAAAACCACAGTCAACAGAGTACAGATCTTCATAAACAGTTGCCTTAGAAGAATCTTGAAAATTCACTGGCCAGAGAAGATCAACAACGTCAGACTCTGGGAGAGAACAGAGCAGATAACAGCAGAGAATGAAATTGGACGAAGAAGATGGGGATGGATTGGTCACAGAGAAAGCCAGTTTCCAGTATCACTAGGCAGGCATTGTCATGGAACCCTGAGGGAAAGAAGAAAAGAGGCAGGCCGAGAAACACCTGGCGTCGAGACCTTCAAGCAGACATCAAAAGACTGGGAACCACCTGGAGTAAAATCGAAGGAGAAGCACAGGACAGGAGTCGCTGGAGTTCTCTCGTCAACGGCCTATACCCTGGTAGGGGTGACTGGCGTAAGTAAGTAAGTAAGCAAGGGTACCCCCATTCACGCTCTTCACACATGCTAAAATGAGGTTGAGAAACATTTTTCTCTAAATAAATCAGAATTCATTCCAGAAGCCCAAATCAGGCAATATTATGTTAAGGCACACCTTCTGCATCCTCTGCCAACAAAAATAGAATGAAAATATATTGAATCTCTGGCTCACAGTGAATGTATTTGTGCACCCAGTAAACTGCCATTTTCGCGAAATCGCAAAAAAAGACAAAATAATGTGTCAGATGCCTTCAGACATTTTCTATAGCACTGACAGTCCATTTTAAGGCTTACATCATTAAAACAGGATGTCACAATTATTATAAACTTAACTAGGTGATGTTGTGATCACTGTGAGAGCCACAGTGGTTGATTTTGTATCCCTACCCCCAAGTTGTAAAAATATACAAAATTAATTTTAAAAAATTACTAAATTTATTCCATTTCATTTTGACCTCTCTTTACAAATCAAGTTTCATTAATGTGAGCATAAAGTGCAAGAAAATAATGAAAGTCGGCATCCTTTACGGTATGTTCGTGGTGAATGATAGCTTTTTCCCAATTAAAATTGCTGAATTAGGAAACGTACGTTGTTTCCGATGCCCTCAGAAATTTTGTATACAACTGATAGGTCTTTGTTAGGTTTTATTGGTTAGGATAAAGTACCACAGTTACTCCCAACCTGATTTTATGATGCTGTGATGCATTTAGAGGCCACAGAGACCGAATTTGCTGCCCTACCCCCATTTTACCAGTATGCAAAGGAACGCAAAATGATCATAAAAATTGCTTATGTCATACTCCTCTGTTTAAATATTTTTTTGTTGCCAATTTTTTTTTAAAAGTATGCATATTGAGCATAAAAATGTGTGACCATTTCATTAATTTGAATGTGTCTAATCAATTTAATTGTAACTATTTTTAACTGGCTGGTCTTTTAGGTGATATTTTACCTAGCGTAAGGCGGGTGTGGTAAGGTCTCCCCTTTTCCTTTCATTTGTTTTCGTCTAGAAATGTGTAAATATGAAAATGCGTAATAAAGTTTCATGGTTCCTAACAACCAAAACAATGTTAACAAAATACTTAGTTTCCACATGTCCACCACGAGATCACCACTTCCACCTTCTTCTGCAACGTTCAATTCCTTGATGGCCGTCTTTAAATCTTATATTGTTCTGGCTGCCAATAAGTAAGCTGTCAAGAGCTCGGCAGCATGTTTTGAGAGTTTGGTGTACAGGGGCGTCTCTTCTGGTCAGAACTGCCAGCGGACCGCTTCTCTGTATGGACATGTTTGGAGAATGTGCTAAGGAGACTGATTTTCTACGCCAAACTCCCATAGGGCTGTTTCTGCATGACCCAGTCTCAAGAGGTGAGTCCAGCAGGTCCGTAGGGTCTGTGGACATTTGTGAAAGTTGTTAAAAAATGACAAGGCTTTTTCAGGGCCCTGGAAAGTCTGTCAAATTCAGTCTTTTTCCTTAAAGTCTGTGAAAGTTTGTAAAAAATGACAAAGTGCTGGCAAACTTTTGTCTACTTCTATTTTTTTCTCCCCCAATTTGTGTTCCATTGCGAACGATCATGATGACGCTTGTTGCAAGTGATCCATATTTAGCTCTGATCATAAAGTGACTGCATGGCCGTTCTGCCGAACATTCTGATTGGTGGTTTATGCTTCTGCCGAGCTCCGCCATTCGCCAGAAGTTCTTTTATTTTGGTATCTTTTCATGCATTAGGCACAAAAGCTTCAAATGAGCTGCTGATACAGAGAGATCTAATTAAAGTGTGTAAACCTTCAGGCTTCAGTTTGGGTTTGTGAAACGTTATGAAAAGTCTGTGAACTTCGTCCCTGCTTTCTGTACGGACCCTGTCCAGAGTAATCAGTGCGCAGATGAAAGATCAGTAGTGGCCTGGCTTTCCCTGTTCAGCTTGTTGATGTCGTCTGCCCACGGGCAGCAGCCGCCATTCTGCTGTTACCAATCACTTTGTTGCTGTAGTGTCTTGGTTTCTTTACAGGAGGTTGTGATCTTGAGGTAGTCTGGCGCCTGTTTTGGCCAGGCTGTCAACCTCTCCATTCCCATCTACTCCAGAATGCGCTGGAATCCACTGCAGCACTATTTTGTGGACAGGGCATCCAGTCTGTCTTGAAGCTTCCTGGTGAGGGCAGTGGATCAAGCTGATGCCTTTCCCTAGCTAGTGCTCTGCTGCTGTGTTGAGCACCTGCAAATCTGTACGATAGTTGGAGCTGCTGCCGCCAGCTGGTAAGGAGAGGGAGGCAGTAGTGCGGTCTGCACAACAGATGTACACGCCATTTCATTCCGCACGGCGTCTTGTGCGGTACCGCAGCTATCCAGACCAAAAAGGTGACTGCCAAGCGTGTGAAATGCAAAGAAGTACCCAACGGAGAAAGAAACACGCTTAGAAAAAACGGTACAACACAATTTATTAATATTTCGGGTAAATACCCTTTGTCAAAATAGACAAACAAACAGAGACATTATTTGCTACTTATCTTCAGATGCAGAAGGAATTGAGTTACCACATTCCTTCTGCATCTGAAGATAAGTAGCAAATAATGTCTCTGTTTGTTTGTCTATTTTGACAAAGGGTATTTACCCGAAATATTAATAAATTGTGTTGTACCGTTTTTTCTAAGCGTGTTTCTTTCTCCGTTGGGTACTTCTTTGGTACCGCAGCTGCTGTGAGGGTAGCAGCTTGTGCATAATCTCCAGCGAGTTGGCTTTGTGCAGTGCCGCGACCTTTGGCAAAGAGTCTTGGAACATTGTTTATGTTGTCTAGAAGGCTCTTTCGAGATGTCCAGGTATCTAAAGGGAGCTTTTCAGACATCTTTGGGCTTGGTTTCAGGACATCAGTTTTAGCCCTTTGCAGGACCTTCAGTTGGCGGTTCAGACTTGGGCATTTCTGGCGGTTCTTGGTCTGCTCCTGTAGTCTCCCATGCTGTCGGTGTTTAGTAAGTCTCTTCATCGTGTGTGCTGTTCTGCGTTTCAGTGGTTCCAATGTCCTCCATTTCCTAAATTGGGGTGCTCCAGATGGCTCTAAGAATGTCACTGCATCATGAGAATGACCCATGTTCTGCATCTTGTCAAGCCTGGCTTTTTTGGTTTTGCAGGCAGTGTTTCATGTTGTCGATCGATGTATCTTGGTACCGCACTACTGGTCTGACCGAGCTGGTGTTTGCTTGCACCAGGATGCTGTAATTTGCACCAATGTGGTCCCCAACAGTTTCTTCATCAGATACTTTTTTTCCCGAAGCTCTAGCTTCCATGGCTTCGATATGAGGCCTCCACATGAATCCAATAATTTATTTGTTGCCAGTAAAGTTGGCCTGTCTCCCTTTGGTACTGGAAGGTCTCCAGTTTCAAGGTGACCTCTTCCATCTGATTGAAGAGATGGTCTAGTTCAGTTTAAGTGGCCATCTTTCAGTCCAGCTGCTGACTTTATTGGCAGCATCGTGGATTCTGCAAGATGCTATTTCTTTATGTTCTGCTGCGCTCCACACTGCAAAGTCATCCGCGGCATGGAGGACGTTCGAGATGAACCTTGGTACTGTTGGACGGAGGTCATTAATGCAAACCAAAAACAGCATCAGACGCAACATCTCCCTGAGGTACAGCTTCCTCGAGTTTGACAAGACTGTTGAATGTGCAGACGGTAGAAGCTTCAGCGGCAGCCCCTGTTAAACATGCCTTAACTATAAATAATTACAATTAAATTGATGGGTCACATTGAAATTAATGAAATGATCAAAAATTTTATGCTCAATATGCATACTTTGTTAAGAAAACTGGCAACAAAATATTTAAACAGAGGACTATGACATAAGCAATTGTTATGATCATTTTGCGTTCCTTTGCGTACTGGTAAAATGGGGGTAGGGCAGCAGATTTAGCCACTGTGGCCCCTAAATGCATCACAGCATCATAAAATCAGGTTGGGAGTAACTGTGGTACTCAATCCTAACTAATAAAACATAAAAAGACCTATCAGTTGTATACAAAATTTCTGAGGGCATCGGAAACAACGTACGTTTCCTAATTCGGCAATTTTAATTGGGAAAAAGCTATCATTCACCACGAACATACCGTGAAGGATGCCGACTTTCATTATTTTCTTGCACTTTATGCTCACATTATTGAAACTTAATAGGTAAAGAGAGGTCAAAATGAAATGGAATAACTTAAGAAATTTTTTTAATTAATTTTGTGTATTTTTAAAACTTGGGGGTAGTGATACAAAATCAACCACTTTGGCTCTCACAGTGATCACAGCATCACCTAGTTAAGTTTATAATAAGTGTGATATCCTGTTTTAATGATGTAAGCCTTAAAATGGACTGTCAGTGCTATAGAAAATGTCTGAAGGCATCTGACACATTATTTTTTGTCTTTTTTGCGATTTCGTGGAAATGGCCGTTTACTGGGTGCACAGATACCTTCACTGTAAGCCAGAGATTCAATATATTTTCATTCTGTTTTTTTTTTTTTTTTTTTTGCAGAGGATGCAGAAGGTGTGCCTTTACATAATATTGCCTGATTTGGGCTTCTGGAATGAATTCTGATTTATTTAGAGGAAAATGTTTCTCAACCTCATTTTAGCATGTGTGAAGAGCGTGAATGGGGGTACCCTTGCGCTATCGGCTATATCTCTGGTGTGTTCCTAAGGATTTTCGGGGAACATGGCTTAAACATCTTAGGATATACCAAGGTACATTTTGAAACCCATCCTATTGAGTACTGGGGGGGGGGCGGGGGGGGGGTGCACGGTAGACCTGGCTAGCTTATGAATAATTGTACATATAAAAATAATAATGATTGTAGATTTTTCGGCTACTGAAAGCAAGGTCTAGCGTAGGGAGGCCTTATGTGTCAGGCTGAAAGTCCGAAACAATGAATTGGACCCCCCCCCCCCCCTCCCACCTGGGAGGTAACTGATTCGCCCCTGTCATGTCATAAACGTTTGGTTGATTGGTGCGAGTTGCGTATTTCGATCAGCCCTTTCATCGGTCAATGTCTATTCCACTAAACCCAGCCCAAGTCCTGAAGCATTATTATTTTTACCTGCTGTCCAGATAAGTCCACTTCCGGAAATGTCGAAGACGCACTGAATGGTATCTCGGTCACCTATTGGATCTTCCACTTTGGTCAAATTTATTCTAGACTGGAAACAAATATTTCATGATGAGATGATAACACTGATTCCAAGTAGGTAGGCAAAAGCACTGATAAGGAGGGAATTGTGCATTATAGAGCATCTTAATCATTCGAGACGAACGGCTTAAGATGCGTATCCGAATGCTGTTCATCTCGAATGAGTTAAAGCTTTCGTGCTAATATGTGTCGTTTTTTGTCTGTCGTATTGAAAATACGGTAGACTTTATAATGGGGCTGGTCGGGGCGCGTTCCGTAGAATGCAAAGGACATAACCGGCGGCCGGGGCTCATGGTCTCGCAAAGAAGTAACAAGATAAAAATGACGTCGTCTTTTTGGCGCGAAGCGCCGTACGTGCGTATACTCAACTGTATGCATGTGTATGTGTGCGTATGTAAAAAAGACGAAAATCTCCGATATTACTTTACGCACAAACTTGAAACTTAGCAAAATACTTTATTAAGTGGGTGGCCAAGAGAGCCTCCGAGCATATTGTAATTGGATGACTCACTCAAGACATAAAAGACCGTTTATAGAAAGTCGGTCGACCCAGATTAGAGTCCGCAATTTTGATTATAAGCACTTGCAATTTTAGATATGGCTAGTTTGTAGAAAGACATTGGATGAGTTCGTTGGCCAGCTTTGTAACTCTTCAACTTTTTCGAAAATAAAAGTTCAATGCGGAAAAAATGTCAGAAGTAAGACTCCTTGATTTCATCAGAAGAATCAAACAGTGACGGTGACGCAAAAGCACCAAACGCGTCAGTGTTTTATACAATGTTCCTAATTGACGCAAATCACCAGCACGTCAGTATTGTACATGTGTATGAGCCTAGCGCGACGTTCTCCTTCATTTATTTTTGTATGATATTTGCCAACGTATTGTGGAAAAGGTGGAATATGCATGCAAGCTCATACAGAAGAGGCTTTGTGGGCATGGGCCATTCCACCTTATTCTTCGAAATGGCTGTGGCTACGCCAGCCCACAGAACGTATAACCGGTACTGAAAAAGCGCCGTGTGTATGCCGTCTGTGTTTGAGTGCGCCGTTGCCGTGCGGATCAGGGGGGGGGGGGTTAAAGGGAGACACTGAATGAGTTCGTAATCCAGAGTTGTACCTTTTCAACTTTTTCAATAATAATTAATTAATTTTTGCAAGTTTTAGAGCCACTATTTACTCCCACCAAACAGTCAGCCCTGGAAGAGGTTGTGTGGAACAAAACTGCCATTAGTCATCTCTGGAAGAGCGTGCCTTTCAGATGAGTGACTTCAAACATCAACTGAATTCGTCACAGTGTACACAGTGTCGTGAGACCAGCGATGCCATGACGTGAAGCTTATAGTGACGTCATTTTGCTGCTCGTGCTATTCTTTTTCTTTGGAATTCCTGTCGCTACTCCAGCCCGAGCGTACTAATGGCGGGAAGCGCTGTTTGTCCGTCTTTATTTGTGTGCGCCGGCGTGTGTGTTGATCAGAGGTTGGCATAGAGAGGAGGGAAATGAATCAGAAGGATAAGCTTAAAAATATGAACAACCGCTCTGAATGTTCTTAAAAGAAAAACGCACGTGAGCTCCGAACAATACGGTAGACTTTGGGATGAAATCCTCATCTTGTTTACTCTAATCCTTCAATTTCAGCGCTTGGAACCGACGTGTTCTATACAGCGCTATACGAATGCTATTATTATTATTATTCTCATCATCATAGGGTCTGCCCTGGGGTACTTGGGTGGGGTTAGGTACTTTTTAGTTCCCAGGGTCACCCTGGTCAGCCCCACAGGGTGGGTTTCCCCCTCTACTCTGGGGCATGTGTTTCTGTCTACCCTTGGTCCATTCACCTGTATTTGTCTTTTTAAAACTCTCCCTACTGTCTGCACTGCCTGTAGCTCTTGGTATTGGATGTGTGTTGCCGGGTGGTCTTGGCTTTATTTAGGCCCCATGTGGTAGGTTTATTTAACGTATTGGACCGGCTGGCGACATACATTCAATATTCTGTTTTGTTTTTTTCACAAGCCGTGCAGGCACGTCCTGAGAAAGCCTTGTTGCTGTCGGGACGTTAAGCAATATACAATCAATCAATCAATCATAGCCGTGGCAACTACATGATTTAGACAGTCGCAGTGATGAATTCTGTCCGTTCGGAAAAAGGAAGAGTTGAGGTCATTTAGATGTCAGTTTTCCCAGGTAAAATTCATAGTAACTATCTTCGGCGCGCTTTTGAGTGCGGTACCTGAAGTGTGGCCATGAATGGACGCAGTCTGTTGTAACTGCTATCAGACTGATTAATGTTGTCCACGTCCAGATAGTCGTGCTGTAGATGTACTGCCAGTGTAGCGGCCGGTGACGCGAGCCAGGCGAGGACGGTGTATATCCACTTGTTGATGACGTTCCAGTCCTCGCCATCCACGTCAGTCACCTTGACCACGTTGTGACCGTCCAGCTCCGTCAGCCTGCCGTAAATATAAACACAAGGCGTCTTCACATCATACTGCTTCAACACTGATCAGGGTGGGAACAGTTACCTCCCGGCGGGGGTGTGGAAGGGGAGAGGGGGGTTTCAAACTTGTTGTTTGGTCCAGGACCTTCAACCTGACACACAAAGTCTCCCGACGCCAGACGTCGCTTTCCTGTGGCAGATTCTCGGGGGTGGGAGTGTGGACTCCTGGACCCCCCCCCCCCACCCACCCCCAGATCCGTCCCTGCACATATACTATTAAATAATAGATTTGCCATGACTTACGTCAGATGTTGCTCAGTTTTAAAGTAACATAACATGTTTTCTTGTTCAATGGTTTACATTTTTAAAAAACTCTTTGGCTGTCGGCAGTGCTTTTTGTCGCGATGATTCCTGTAGGAATCATCACGACAAAAAGCGCTGCCGACAGCCAAAGGGTTTAAACAAAAACAAAACAAACAACAACAAACAAACAAAAAACCCAACCCCGCAGTAGACATCGAAATACACGAAAAGACCTTCGTATTCAGTTTCAGACCTGTAGTTCAGTCAAAAGCCTGCGCTGAAAATCAAACTTCTCACTGCATCGTTGCATAACATCTCTTTATAAAACATGCGTATATAGTACACAGTTTGAAGGCGGTTCATTGACATTTTAAACTTTTCTAATACGGGCGCAGCAAGATGAAAGTGTCGGGAACAAATCACAAGGCCATAATACAATGATACAATTTAACCATTTAACTGCCAGAACTAAATAACTTCCATTCTACAGAATGAAACTCCTTTAGTTCTGGAGGTCAAAAGGTTAAACATTTAAGCTTACTATCTACCAAAGAGAGGGGGAGACCTTTGTGCCAGCTGCCTGCCTGTGCGACAAAAGTGTGGGTAGTTGGAGTCGCCCATGGCTAACACGGAGAAATACAGCCGCGAGAAAGTGCGCTCTCGCTCCATCATGGCCGCCATGAAGTCACGGGCTGCTGTAGGCGGCACACCTGATTGGAGCAGAATGAAATTCTAGCTTTAAAACAGAAACTTACTCATTTAACTCATTCAGCCCGGAGCACGTATTTCCCAGATTTTGGAGGCGTCATCTAACGACTATGCACCAGTTGCAGGAGATGGATCGACCATGATAATTCAAGGGCAGTGCCAGATTAGCTTGGCGCCGACAGTTAGCTAGTTAGCCTAGCTAATCTGGCACTACCCTGAATTATCATAGTTGATCCATCTCCTGCTGTAGTGCGTCAGTGCTGAATTAAACTAATCTTACAATGCGGAAATGTTACCTAAGCGGTAAGCATATATTGGTTTTTCAATCCATGAAAGCAATTTAGAGTCAGACGTTTTGTTGTTACTGGTTCCACACTAGCCTGGCTAAGAAACCGGCGTAAGTCTACAGCGCCGAATCAATCAGTTTTCAAGGGTGGGGGGGTGGGGGTGGGGGCTCAACTTTTACTTTTTGTATTGCCAGGGTCTAGTATATATCAAAACACCACAACCGTAACTGTTCTTCTGACGTTTTTGAAAGTTTATAACTGGTGTTACGTACGGCACTGAAACACAAGCGTTACAACTCAACTTTAAACACACTTATTTATAGTTTGATGCCAGCCGAGGGGGGGGGGGGAGGGGGGTGCTGTAGTACCAAAGCACCCCCCCCCCCCGGATCCGGCCCTGGTCTATAAATCTAAAAACTATTTAAACAAAAGACTTTTGTTCGCCTGCCGCGGTACAGAGTGAGTTAGTTAGTTATTTGGGTTTAACGCCGAGCAGGCGACTAAGGCCATCTCACGGCGGGATGGGTAAAAATCTGGCCAGCCAGACTAAAAGCAAGGTCTTAAGACAAGATGTAAATATAGATTAAATATCTCAGGCTAAAATGTCGCACATGTCTTTAAAAGAAACGTCTACAGACTCTCAAAAAGGGCAAATAAAAAAGATTCACATAGTCTATGAATGCTCAAATCTTGTTAAAAATATTGCATGCTCGCAAGAAATTGAAGATTTTGTCCGGGGGAACATCCCGGAACAAAACCTTCAAGGAGTCTGCTGTAAAGTGTTTATATCTGGTGTCAATTAGGTCAGCACAATACAGCAAAAACTGTCGAACAGAAAACTGCTCATCACAGGCAAAACACCATGGACGCTCATCCTGTTTAAGTAAGTAAGAGTGCGTAACATACGTGTGCCCGATGTGGAGCCGAGCAAGGACAGTCTCCTCACGGCGACTGCCGCAGCGGAAAGGTAGACTGTCGGACAACGTAGGAAGAGCTTCATGAAGCTTGTTCCCTTCCTCCTTGTCCCACTCAGACTGCCACTCGCGGCCTATGTACGCACTAATCACAGGTTTAAAATCACTAAAAACAGTCTGTGTGTCAGGGACAGGGTCACTGCGGGCACTGTTGGCAGCAGAATCTGCGATTCTGTTGCCTTCGATGCCCACATGGCCTGGGACCCAAATAAAAATGATGTCATAATATTCCTTCATCAAGTCTGCGTAGAGCTCTCTAATCTGCACCAGCAGTGGGTGGTCTGTTCCCGCGCCCTGAAGGGCCTGCAGGGCAGAAAGAGAGTCAGACAGAATCAGAAAGTTCCGTTCCCGAGACTGATAGGCATGCTTGAGTGCCAGCAGAATTGCCTGCAGTTCTGCACTAAATACAGAGGAATGGTCAGGTAGGCGGAGCTTAAATGGGCGTCTAGGATGGCGAGAGGACACTGCAGCCGCAGCCACTCTCCCATCCTCAGACTTGGACCCATCCGTATAAAGACGACAATAGCCAGGAAAACTTGAAAGGAGTTCATTGAGGCTCTGTTGGTATATGGCTGGTGGAGTACAATCCTTCTTGTGGGCGGTCAAGTCCAGCAAGATGTCAGGAACTGGTAGTAGCCAGGGTGGATTGACGTGTTGCAGAGATTCCGAAACTTTGTCCAGGTCCACTTCGGCCGCCTGCAGATGAGCGGGTCGGACACGGAAGGAAAGTGGACGGACAGCTCCCGGATGGGCATCGTAAATCTCTGCAAACGACGGGTTAAAAACACAATCAAAGGCAGGATTGTCTGGATGGGCCTTCAGCTTCAGAACGTAGCTGAGCATGAGGCGGATGCGGCGGAGCATGAGGGAAGGCTCCCCGGTGTCGGCATACAGACTAGGAACTGGAGATGTCCTGAAGGCCCCCAGACATATGCGCAGACCTTGATAGTGAACTGTGTTCAGACGCTGTAGAACAGACTTGGAAGCCGAGCCATAGACCACAGAGCCGTAATCCAGTTTGGACCGAACAAGGGCCCGGTACAGTCGAAGTAAGACAATGCGGTCTGCACCCCAGTCAGTACGACCAACGACACGAAGAATGTCGAGGGCCTTCTGACAAGAGGTTCTAAGGTAGTTAACATGGTTGCAGAAGGTCAATCTTTTGTCAAAGATGACCCCCAGAAACTTTGCCTCTTCGGCCACCTGAATTGGCACTCCAGCAATGCTCAGGGTAGGTTTTGGAAAAAATTTCGTCTGGTTAGTAAAATGCACACAGACTGTCTTCGAGGGCGATAACCTGAATCCGTTGAGAGACACCCACCCCTGGATGCGATCAACGCACAGCTGCAAGCGCCTCTCAAGGGACGCAAGTCCTCAACCTCGTGCACACAAAGCAAAGTCGTCCACAAACAAAGAGCATTCAGAATCATCCTTGACGGCCTTTACAATGTTATTTATTTTAATGCTAAATAAAACAGGAGATAGAATGCTGCCCTGCGGGACACCCATCTCCTGTTCAAAGGAGTCGGAGAGGGTGGAGCCCACACGGACATGGAACGACCTGTTAGACAAAAAATTGTGAATAAAAACAGGCAGGTGCCCTTTAAAACCCATGTCCGACAAATCAGACATTATACCATACTTTCAGGTAGTGTCATATGCCTTTTCAAAATAAAAAACAAATTGCATAGACATGCTGCTTGTTGACAAAAGCATCTCGGATAAAAGACTCAAAGCGGACTAAATGGTCAGTTGTATTACGGAAGCGCCGGAAACCGCACTGGAGGTCTGTGATGAGACCACGTGACTCAAGATGCCACACCAGTCGGGCGTTGACCAAGCGTTCCATAGTCTTACATAAACATGATGTCAAAGCTATTGGCCGGTAGTTCAGTGCCCGGGTCGGAAGGATCCTTACCCGGCTTGGGGATTGGCACAACCACAGCCTGGCGCCAAGATGGCGGAAAACGACCGGTTATCCAGATATGGTTAAAGGCCTGAGAAGTACAAGGAGTGAATCCTCAGGCAGATGAGTTAGGAGCTGATAATGGATGGTATCTAATCCAGCAGCAGAGTCAGTACATTTCTGCATGGCTTGCTGCAATTCTGAAAACGTGAAGGGGGCATTATAGTCTTCCGAGTTATCTGATATAAAATCACAAGCACAAGATTCTCGCTTCTCCTTCTCTCTCTGTTGAAGAATTATGGGCAATGGTGGAGGCAAGCAAATTGGCCACAGCCTTTTTATCTGTGACCAAACTGGCACCATCTCTAAGATGGCCGACAGAAGCCGAGCCACCCCCGCCCCTAATTCTTCGAACAGCCTTCCAGACTTTTTGGGACGGAGTCCTAGAAGATAAAGATGAGACGAAGCGTCTCCAGGAAGCAGGGTGTTCGCGTTTAAAAATGTAACAGGCTTTCGCCCGCTATCTTTTAAATGTTAAAATATTTGCTTGCGACGGATTACGAAAAGCACGTCGCTGAGCAGATTTGCGTATTTTTTGGGCCTTGCGGCACTCTTCATTGAACCATGGTACTCTCGGCTTCCGAGGGACTGATGTGGAAGTTCTAGGGATGGTTTCACCTGCTACGTCCAACAAAATCAAAGTAAAACAAGAAACGGGTTCTTCAGCTGACATGACCACCTCCTCTGTAAGACGAGACTGACAGAGGGAGGCGAACAGAGGCCAGTTAGCTTTCTTGAGATTCCAGCGCCCCACCGGCGAATCCTCCTCACAGCTGACCGATGACAGAACTACTGGGAAGTGGTCACTACCACACAGGTCGTCGTGAACCTTCCAGTCAAAGTCCAGCATGAGAGAAGGATCACACACAGTGAGGTCTAGAACAGAACTAGATCCTGAACCTGAGTTAGAGTATGTAGGTGAGCCATCGTTAAAGACACATAGGTTAAGTTGAGAAAAAACATCTTCTAACATCTGACCTCTGCCATCATAGTGGTCACTGCCCCAAAGGTGAGCGTGACCGTTAAAATCCCCCATGAGAATAAAGGGAGGGGGCAGTTGATCTACTAAGTTAAAAATATCATTGCTACTGACCCGCAGTGATGGTGGCAGGTAAATACTGCATTACGGTTATGGTCTTCTTCAAGGTAACCCGAGCTGCGACAACCTGAAGACAGGTGTCGATGCTAACGGGGCTACATAAAATTTGGCTACTAATGAGAAGAGCCGCTCCACCCGAGCGCCTCTCCGAATCAGAGCCTTTGTGTATAACGTTAAAACCATTAAAGGATACATGGTCAGAAGTCTTCAGGTAAGTCTCCTGAAGAGATATAACTGAGGGGTTATAGAACTTGACTAAAAGACGTAATTCCTCAAAGTTAGCTTGAAAACCACGACAATTCCACTGAAGCATAGAGTACATGATTATGTCTTATCTGGGGGTGGAGAGTTTTTCCCCCCTTTTTCCTTTGTCTTGGAAGGAGTTGAAGAAACAGAGGGGGGCCGGCTCCCGGGCCTCCTCTGGTTCTTCGGAGATGAAGGGGGTGGAGCTGCCGCAAAATCAGCAACGACAACTTCCACTCCATCCATCCGCTCCTCCAGTGCAGCATATTTGTTTTGAAGGGGGACATCAGTGTTCCCCTTCTGGGCCCGTGCGCACAGCGGTCCCATAGATTTCTTAGACCCCTGGTCCTGGGCAGCGTTCCTGCCGCTAGAGTTAGCGGTCTTAGAAGGCTGACCAGAGCCAGAAGCCTTTGGAGTTGACTGACTAACAGGTTTGGGTGGGGGCTGAGGCTTAGGGGCAACAGAAGGCGGCACAACCGGACCGGCAGTGTCCGCCTTCTGCGTTCCCTGGCTCCTCTTCACCACCGGAGGAGGGTTACTCTCCAGGGGCGAGATGAGCCGAGGCTCCGCCCCCAACCAAGAAGTTGGGGTCTGACATGAAAAGTCTTTGGTGGGGCGCTTGCCTGCCACCGCTGCACTGAAAGTATATACTGAGGTGTTAGAGGTTGGGGCAGCCGCAGCTGCACCAGAGCCTTCAACCATTTTTTTGGCATCTAGAAAGGACAGTCCCTTCTCCACACACACCTGCTGAATCTTGCACTCGGATATCCAACGAGGGCATTTCTTATCCGAAGCCATATGCGCCCCCTGGCAATTCACACACAGGGGGGTGGCTGTGCAAGACTCAGCAGAGTGTCCAGGCTTAGTGCACCGGGCGCATGAAGCCTCCGCCTGACGGCAGGTCTTCTGCCCATGGCCATACTTTTGGCACTTAAAGCACCGGAGGGGGAGAGGGACGTACTTTTTCACTCTCAAGGAGTAGTAACCTCCCTAGATGGTAGTAGGAGGGGTCGGGGTGCCAAACGTCAGGATGATGGTAGGGAGACGGATCTCCCCACCACCTCGCTTGGAAGCGAAGCGCCTGACGTAAGTCATCCCCTGAGACTTAAGGTTCCGTACAAGTTCATCTTCTGAAAGTTCTGCCAAAGCTTGATCTTTGATTACGCCTCTTGACGAATTCATAGTCTTGTGGGGTGTGACCTCCACCGGAGTGTCTCCGATGGAAGAGAGCCTCAGTAGCCCGCTGGAGTGCGCCCGGGTACGGCACTCCACCAGCAAGTCACCAGACCTGAGGCGCTGGGCGTCAGGCCTGCCAACACGGCTCCTGAGGGTCTCCCCCACCAGAAAAGGATGCAGCTTGGTAACAGGTTTCTCCTTCACCTTGCTATGGACAATGAGGAAGCGAGGCCATACTGCTGACGCCTGAGGCGTCGCTTCCTCACAGTCCGAGTCACTGTCATGTTCAATGTTGGTGGCTATGTGCCGCTTCTGTGCAAGTTTGGGTTTTTTGTTTTATCCATATTGTAATAGTAGAGATATTCATCCCCCGGGGGTCCCCGCCTGCCACCGAGCCCAACAAGGGAAAGTGCAAATGTCGGCGGGTCTCCAGCCGACGCACAATGGAGACTGCCCGAAAGATATACTCAAGGGGGCAAGCCCGATTGAACCGTTTGAGCCACCGCCTTCTATCACACTGTTGAATGCAGGGGAATACTGGCGTAAAGCACCTAATCAGCAGCAGAAGCTATAGCATGGTGCTCCGTATATCAACCCGCATGTCAACAGTGCGATAGGGCTCAACGTGACAAGAGCCGATTGACTAGGCCGGTACGACTAGCCTCCCGTTTAGGTAGAAGTCAAGGCCAAAGTGGAGTGTTGACACCAGTGAGCCGCTGCCCAAAGGGAACCTCAGCCACCAGGATCCTCTTCTCCCCCGACACGGGTCTCCAAGCACGGCAAACACTTGGAATCCAAAGGACCAAAAAGTCACGAGTATTTTTAAGGACCAATCCAACATGGTACGACCTGGGTTAGCACAGCGGCTCCTTAAAAACCGGACCAGTGAAAAGGCTGAACAACATATCTGCTGACATCAAGTCCTAATCCTGGACAAAGATGGCACCCGTCTGCTAGCCCACGCCACGTGGAGGCCGGTGCCGGGTAGGCCCGCGGTACAGAGCCTGCCCCAAAATTATACAACATTTTAGTGTCAAGGTGTGTGTGGGAGGGCAGGGAAAGGTGGTCCTGCAGCAATTTTTTTAAGTTTAATGTGATTAGGCTAATTAATTATCAATTAGTCCGAATGTTGTGTATAACATGTACAGCGTTGGGGATCCGCAGACACGGGTCTATCGAGCTGACCGCATCCCATTCGGGGAGTACGCTACAAGTACACAGGGGCGGATCCGTTACCTGAAGGGGAGGGGGGGGCAACTTTTTGTACCTGACACAAAAGGCCTTCCCGACGCTATACCTTCTTCCAGTGGCCGAAAAATCAAACAACAGCTGTGTGTGTTAGCATCTCATTTGAATAAAAGTGTACTTAAGGTCTACTCCCCGAGTAGTCCTGTCTGGGGAGTACACCCGCAAACGGAAAGGGATTTTTTTTTTTTTAATGTCAGTACATAGATAATTATAACAATAGATTTTACTATTTGGAAAGGTTTCCGTCCTACCATTCCCTGAGGTAGATATGACGACGAAGCAGACTTGTTCCGCGTCCAAGTCGAGATGTCTGAAGTGTTCCGCGCTAAGAAATCGAGGATTCCAACTGTCGTTGTTCTCGTCTGCAAAACTTATAATCCTAATGAAGGAAAGTTTGGGTTGAATTGAAAGAAAATCCCGAAAAAGAAAGACACACGCTTAGAAACTTTAAGAAAATATTTTGCTGGCAAGTGACAACGAAACACACCGCACCATAAACAAACTATTGAAGAGCTGAAGATGTATAATGGAATAGTTCACACCACACACACACACACACACACACACACACACACACCTTACCTCAAACACAGAATACTGCCATTACCACCCAGAAATACTTAGAGCCAGTTACATAGGGCAGCTGAACTCTTGTGAACTCAGGCGGGCAATATGTTTACTTAGATGTAACCGTTTACCTTTAAACGGAGTATCCAGATTTGGAAAACCCATCACTAATCCAGAATGTAATTCATGTGATTGGCATAAGGCTGAAGATTTGTGTCATTTTCTGTTCGAGTGTCCAAAATATGCCCCTTTACGTAAAAAGTACATTCCACTGTTTTACTACAGATTCCCATCCGATCTTAAAGTTCAGCTGCTGTGTGGAAACCCACATGATAAACTGGTCTTTAAAGTTGCTATGTATATTTCAGGTTGCCTTAAATTAAGGAATTAGAGGGATTTGCTTTGAACTTTTCTTGTTTTTGTTTATTTATTTGCGCTGATGTAATGCTTTATGAGTGTGTTTTACAACCACCTTCCTGTATTTTCTGGTTGTAAATTGTATTTTGTGTTCATATGGGCCTGATGGCCTGCAAAAACTGAAATAAATTTATTATTATTATTATTATTATTATTATTATTATTATTACACACACACACACACACACATCATACAAGTGACTGAATAGCAGTTAAATAATAACTGCGGTTTTAAAATGACTCATGTGAGTTTTTATTGTTACCATCAGTCAACTCTTTACTAAAGTAACGTGAGCCTGACCTTTTGAACAATATGGTGGCAACCTCTAGGCTGAAACCATACTCTGTGCCGTACATGACAAGGATGTGGCGCCCTTCGCCCTTGAACTTGCGCTGACCGCCACCTGAGCGTTGATCTTCTGTTGCTGCTTTGACAACAGCTCGCTCTGAAAGCAAACGCCACGTACCGATTAGTAGTGCAATAAAAACAGTTTAAACAATCGTGAGAAAGTTGACTTTTATGGTCATGACATACAGTCTAGGTGACGGCGTTCATAAAAGTATTGAGACGCAAGTGTGTTTCTTCAAGAAAACGTGGTTGTTGTTGATTGTTTGTTTTTAAATTTTTTTTTCATTATTATTTTTCATTAAAAAGTAAAACGTATTCAATTATGAAAAGAAGTCCAATCTCAGCCATTTTGAGGAACTGAAATGATAACTCGTGCGCCGCTCGAGAAGGACGTGAACCCCTTCACTGCCTATGAAAAAGTGACTGCGGGGGCTCATGAGGATCTATGCCTCTTGCTGAGACCAATTTGTATCCATGTTGCTTGGACGGTTTGGGCTTTTGGTCGTTGATTGAACCAAGATTACAGCCGAAACAAAAACGTACGTACAGTGGCAGTGAAGGGGTTAAGCAATCAACAACCAACGGTGCTTTTGTACCCCTGGCAACACTGACCCTTTGCAGAAATCATCGCGACAAAAACCGCTACCGACAGCCAAACGGTTCATTGATTTTAAGTTTATTTTCTTTTCATAGGAGTTGCAATGTGATGTTTTGGACACAGTACAAATAATACTCAGAACATCGGGGCTGCTGGGGTCAAATGAGCTGGTCCACTCTCGACCGCCTGGTGCTCAGTCACGATTGGCGGTCCGTGGCCCGAACACTTTCGTACAATCTAAGCATCCAAAGGGTTATTGGGCCCACGCGCTCAACATGAGCCACTGAAGAACCGTCGTGTCGACCCACCCGTGCGGATAAAGGCATCCAGTGAGTTCGCCGGGTTCCGTCCTTGGCTGGTGTCCTTCAGCACATGAATCAGATAGATCACCAAACATCCCAGTAGGAACGTAGCGCAGACTACGGCGGCCAACATTTCCTTTTAGTCCTCAGCCGTGCCGCCGCGAGGTCTGACACAACAAGCTGTAAAGATAGAACTAGTCATCGCCAAATTATACCGCTCACGAAAAGAAGGGGATGTTAAAATTTCATCTTCATTTCACCTAAAAAATATTAAATGAACGACTGAGTTGCGTCGTTGATTAGCCACACCTACGTTGCTACACGCGTACACACGCACGGCGTACACACGCACGCGCACTCCCACGCACGCACATACACACGGCACACACTTTCATCAACTTGACTACTTTTACGAAGGTAGCGGAGGAATTAAACCAATGACGTTATTGGTAGCCTGGGTTTGCTTCGGGCGGTCAAATATTTAACCATTGTGCCCCAAAGCTTTCGGGACACACTGGTAATTTTGACCTCCCTCCAGCCTATAAGTGTCCGTGTAAGAAATCCCTGTTACTAATAACTTGTATTATAAGAAAATATAAACGAACCATTTGAGAAATCTTCAAAATTCAATACGAAATAGCACTGTGCCGTATTTGTGTGATCAGAATAACATACATGACCATTCACATTATAATCAATTATGCAAGGGGCATATGTAATCGGTCCTTATCACTTGTACACACTTACTGATACGAGTGTATTATCACCACTAGTACTCCAAAGTCGCTCTAGTTAAGCGTAATTAAAGTCCACCATACGTGAAATCTATACGGCCAAAGTCTCCCCAGCGTGAATCCACCCAGTGTGTGTTGCTGCTGCGGTTCGATCTATGATAAGACGTAAATCTTCTCTACGTAAATCTGTAAACAAAAAAACAAACAAACTAATAGTAAAGTAGGTAAAGGCACTGTCAGGGGAGAGAAGTGTGCATAATCGACCAGTGATCATAGATCTACTGTGGCCAAAGCACCAAAAAAAAAAAAAAAAAAAAAAAAATAGATAGGAAAGAGGGGGTGCGCTAAGAAAGTGACTGTAAGGGGCGTATCACATATCCCACTGTTCCAATTTTGGGAGACCTAGATTTAAATTTCTATGCACTGAGTGGCTGGAACAATGGGATATGTGATACGCCCCCCTTCGGGGGGGGGGGGGGGCTTCCATATGCATTGCTTCCAGTCACTTTCTTAGCGCACCCCCTCTTTCCTATCCGTCTTTTTTTTTTTTTTTCTTTTTCTTTGTTTGTGCTTTGGCCACAGCAGATCTATGATCACTGGTCGATCATGCACACTTCTCTCCCCTCACAGTGCTTTACCTACTTTACTTTGTAACCTTCCTAAAATATTGGCACTGGCAGTCTCCCCTTTTCTTTTCATTTTTTAAACATAATAATAATAATAAAATAAACAACAACAAAAACCCAAACAAACAAACAAACTACAATGAGTGGAACAGCTCGGGCGGCAGGCGGCACAAGTCTGCACTGGGTGGATTCACAACTGAGTGGATTCACTCCGGGCAGACTTACACTAGGTGCCTACCCAAGAGATATATAATAGGAGAGGACTAAGAATCAAATTTCAATAAGGCCGCACCCATCATTAAATCTCGCCTTTATTGATATTGAAATCTATGACATCTTATTACCTCTCTATTATCACATAATCACCCTTTTGTTTTTTGAAAAAGTGGCGACCATGATTAGTGCGGCCTTATTGTAATTTGATACATTAGTCCTCTCCTATTATATATCTCTATAACTATTGTCTCTGACAACACTTAAACATGTACTGTTAATTTGTTTTTAAAATCGCGACCATGGCCATGATCCTTGCAGCTCTGCATTCATGGCTACAGTAAACACTGAACCAGGAAGTGAAATCGACTGTAGACGGTAAAACCCTCAGTAGTTGACTGCCTTGCACCGAGCCGAGTATATGGGGTTTTACAGAGACTATGATCCTCACGAGCCTAGATTTTTATAAGTGGACACAGGTCAGATCCTCAAGAGTCTCGGACTCCAGGCATAACCCGTGTTTTCAAGTAATAGTCTACTTTTGTTTGTTAGCTCTCTCCTAGCGAGTATGTTGGCGGGTCTTATCTAATATTATTTTACTGCAGTACAATTTTTGAAAAGGTGACTGCCGTGTTATGCATACCCGAAATGTGCTTTGTTCAACACTGTCAGTACAACTCAACCGTTTTATTATAAACAGTACTGACACACGCACGTACACGCGCACGCACGCGCACGCACGCGCACGCACGCGCACTCACGCACGCGCACGCCGACACGCACGCGCGCACGTACACGCGCACGCACGGACACACTCAGACACATATAACTACAGACAGACACGGACGCAAACACACAAGACACACACACACACAGATTGTAAGATATTTCTTTCGGGTGCATAACTGACTAAACATGCCTTACGCGAGCCATTCAAACCCACCAGCCGTTGTTCACGCGCCCGTGGGTGGTGTATATCTTTAGTCTGTTACTACGCTTTCAAGCTGAAAATAGCTGCTTTATACAGACACCCGACTGAGTACATAAACAACAGATCCTCAAGAGCCGCCAAGACTCCAGGCTTGACTTCCGTTGTACAACGTTTCAGTCAGCTGTACTCTTAGGACGCACATTATGAGGAGACTGAGGGTCTTGACGTGATCATTTGCCACGAGCAACGTATAGGTTAGAATTTCAGTTTCGAATACTCTGCCGAGCTCATAGGGCTCCAAAATTTATGAATATTCTTGGCTTGACTTCGCGAACGAAGATTTTATAGGAGTTGCCCACGACGTCTGCAGGCTTGTTCGTGGCTGTGGAGGCCAATCCGAGACAGGCAGGTTCGACCGCAGTGGCTGCAGGGGAAGGTATGGCCAGGGTTCTGAGCTGCGGCATCTCTGTTTTTTCTCCTGAGCCGCTTGTCCTTAAGGCTAGCTCTGTGAGAGTCCTCAAAGGAGACAGCTGCCTTGTAAATGGTGGAGCGCCAGGTGTCACGGTCCGCAGCAAGCGAAGACCACTGGTGGTGGTCGATTTGGCAGGCACTAAGTGACTTCTTGAGACAGTCTTTGTATCTCTTCTTTGGTGCCCCTCTGTCACGGTGTCCAGTAGCAAGCTCGCCGAACAGGGTGATCTTTGGTAGGCGATGATCCTCCATCCTGGAGACATGCCCCGCCCAGCGGAGCTGTGTCCGCAGCAGCAAAGCCTCGATGCTCACAGTTTCAGCCTGTTCAAGGACCTCGACGTTGGTGACATAGTCACTCCAGTGAATGCCCAGGATGGTGCGCAGGCAGCGCTGGTGGAAGCGTTCGAGGAGTCGTAGTTGGCTGCGGTAGAGGGCCCAGGACTCGGAACCATACAGCAGGGTGGTGAGGACCACAGCTCTGTACACGCTGATCTTGGTGCCTGTTTTCAGCTGTTGATTGTGCCACACCCGCTTGAAAAGTCGCCCGAAAGCGCTGTTCGCTTTTGCCAGCCTGCTGTCAAGCTCCTTGTCCAGCTTGGCGTCCGACGTGATAATGCAGCCAAGGTAAGTAAACTGGTGCACTGACTTTAGTTCAGACTCGCCAATGGTGATGTGAGGAGGGCGATACACTGTCTTGGGTGCCGGCTGATGGAGGACCTCTGTCTTTTTCAGACTGACCTCGAGTCCAAAGAGCTGGGCAGCATCTGCGAAGCAAGACGTGATGCGCTGCAGGGCTCTCTCTGTGTGTGCAACGAGGGCAGCATCATCAGCAAAAAGCAGCTCACGAATCAGTTGGTCTAGGGTTTTCGTGTGGGCCTGCAGTCGTCTAAGGTTGAACAGGGTGCCATCGAGACGATACCTGATGTACACTGCATCGTCATCATCGAGGTCCACTGTGGCCTGCTTCAACATCATGCTAAAAAAGATGGTGAAGAGGGTCGGTGCCAGCACGCAGCCCTGCTTTACGCCGTTGAGAATAGGGAATGGTTCTGAGAGATCATTGATGAGTCTGACCTGGCCTTGCTGGTCCTCGTGTAGCTGGACAATCATGTTGAGGAACTTTGGGGGACAGCCAAGTCGCTCCAGGATCTGCCACATGCCTTGCCTGCTCACAGTGTCGAACGCTTTTGTTAGGTCGACAAATGTTACGTACAGCCCTTTGTTCTGCTCGCGGCACTTCTCCTGTAGCTGTCTCAGCACAAAGACCATATCGGTGGTGCTCCTGTTTGCTCTGAAGCCACACTGGCCCTCTGGGAGTTGGTCTTCAGCGATGGCAGGTACCAGCCGATTCAGGAGCAGCCTTGCAAGGATTTTCCCAGCAATGGACAGTAGGGTAATTCCCCGATAGTTGGAACAGTCAGACTTCTCGCCTTTGTTCTTGTACAGGGTGATAACGACTGCATCACGGAGATCTTTTGGTAGTGTTCCTTCCTCCCAGCAGCAGAGAAAGAGGTCATGGAGCTTGTTGTGCAGTGCTGTGCCTCCATGTTTCCAGATCTCTGGCGGTATTCCATCAATGCCTGCTGCTTTGCCACTCTTGAGCTGGTGGATGGCTGTGAGGGTCTCTTCAGCGGTGGGCGGTTCGTCCAATTCAACCTTTACTGGGAGGTGTGGGATTTGTAGGAAGACTGCTTCTTGAACAGTGCGCTCAGCGCTGAAGAGGCTCTGAAAGTATTCCGACCAGCGGTTCAAGATGGAAGTATTATCTGTGAGGAGTGCCTGGCCATTCGCGCTTCGCAGGGGACTTTGTACCAGGTGCCTGGGGCCATACACTGCTTTCAGTGCTTCGTAGAAGCCCCTGTAGTCACCATTGTCAGCACAAAGCTGGGTCCTCTGTGCAAGTCTGGTCCACCACTCATTCTGGAGATCTCTGAGCTTGCGCTGGAGACTGCTGCAGACGAGGCGGAAGGCAGATTTCTTCACAGGGCAGGAAGGCTGGGCTAGGTGGGCCTGATGGGCGGCTCTTTTTTTTTGCTAGGTGTTCCTGGATCTCTACATCGTTTTCGTCAAACCAGTCTTTGTTCTTCTTTCTGGCGAAACCCAAGACTTCTGCAGAGGATTTTGTAATAGCAGTTTTCAGTTGTTCCCAAAGTGTTTCAGGGGAGGAGTCTACTGGGTCCGCTGTGTCTTTGAGCCTGCGCTGTAAATCTGTCTGAAAGGCAGCTTTCACATCGTCACGCTGAAGGCTGGCAACGTCAAGCTTTTTCTTGGGGGGCCCCCATTTCTTGGGTTTTGGCTTGAAGTGGAGCCTGAGTTTGCAGCGGACAAGGCGGTGGTCAGTGTGGCACTCTGCGCTGGGCATCACTCTGGTGAGGAGGACGTCACTGCGGTCCCTCTGACGCACTAGGACATAGTCGATAAGGTGCCAGTGTTTGGAGCGAGGATGCATCCAGGTGGTCTTTCGACTGTCCTTTTGCTGAAAAGTAGTGTTGGTGATGACCAGTTGCTGCTCCGCACAAAACTCCAACAGTAGGCGGCCATTGTCATTGCAGTTCCCCACGCCATGCTTGCCGAGGACTCCTTTCCAGGCTTCAGAGTCCTGGCCCACTCTGGCGTTGAAGTCGCCAAGGATGATGACTTTGTCGTCTGCAGGGGTACTCTGTAGGAGGCTGCGCAGGTCAGTGTAAAACTTGTCCTTTTCAGCAGGCTCTGCCAGGAGGGTTGGGGAGTACACACTGAGAAGGGTGACGTGCTGCTGGTGTCTCAGTGGGAGGCGCATGGACATGATGCGGTCTGAGTGGCCCGTTGGTAGGTTTTCCAGCTTAGTCGCAATGGATGTCTTGACCATGAAACCCACGCCTGAAAGCCGTCTTTCTGATGCAGGCCTGCCTGACCAGTAGAGGGTGTACCCAGCACCAAGTTCTTGGAGGTTGCCTTCGTCCGGAAGGCGTACTTCACTGAGCGCGGCGATGTCGATGTTTAACCTCCGCAATTCATGGGCAGTGGGCAGATGTTCACATCTGCACGGGACATAGACGACCCCGCCCTCCACGAGTCGCCTGCTGCCTTGCAGGCCTGGCCGCTTGGCTGCGGAAAGGCTAAGGGAGGAAACCCCTGACATCAAAGCCCCCGTGTCTCCGGGGAAGGCTTTTGAGCCAGAGACTAGGACAAGGACAGTCTGATATAAAACCTACGACCCGAGGACCTCGATGCCATCGTCCCAGCTTGCTAGGCCATGGCAGATGAACCAAGGGTTTAAAGGGTGGGGCCAGTACTGCGCACACTGCACTCCACCAAAAAGCTCCACCGCGCAGGCTTTAGGAAACGTCCACGGACCATGACACTGACCATTCCAAGTCCTGTAGCGACGGGCGAGGGGCGAAACGGCAGGTGAAAGATGTCACTGGAAGCCGCAGTCTCAAACCTGCATGCAGGCGGTTCAGGATATTGGTCGCCTGATGTTGACCTGGGGATGACAACATCACTCGGCACACCCTGAACGACCAAGCAGCCTTCTCTAGGGACAGCACTGCTTGCTCCACACGGAGAGGGGCCTAGAAAAGGTGGCCTAACCAAAGCTCGTCCCCTCGCAACCCCAGTTGGCTAGCCGCGGTCAACGGGCATCTTCTCCTGCGGTCAAAAAACAAGAAAGAATAACGGATCCACTCTCATGACGACCACGACCGGACTCAACGTAGCATGCTGGAACGTCCGAACCATGCTCGACAAAGCAGACAGCGGACGCCCTGAACGTCGCTCCGCCCTCATTACCCAATATAAATATAATAAATAAATATATAAAATGAATATAAATTTTGACATAATGTTCAAGCGATAATGTCGTCGCTCTTTTGTTTGGCTGAATAGGCCTGACGTCTGCTTACTAATGTTTGTGTTGTTACCCCTGGTACCGTCTGTAGGCCTACAGTGAGTCATAAACACCTGTCTGTCTGCACCGAGATTTTTCTTCCGGGTGCATACTGACTAAACGCGAGTCATTGAAAACCACCAGCCCGTGAGAGATAATAACTCTTATTCAATTTCACGCCCTGTGGGCTGGACTGGTGTACATGACTAGACTGTAAATAAGGTGAAAAGAGACACCTCAGAAAATCATACCTTGCTTTATACAGACACCGACTGAGTACATAATACAACAGATCTTTAAGATACCCCCCACACACACACAACACAGACACACCCAGACACACTGACACACACACACATGCACACACACGCACACACACACACACACACAGACACACACGCGCACAATGGTATTATAACACACTTTTCTCAATCATGTCGTCCTAATGTTTATCCGGAATATGTTTACACCACACAGCCATCAATGCCTATGCCATACAAAGTCTTTGTGGCACTCCACCATTGCCAGCTGACAGCCCTGAATACTTGTGTGTACACCCATTACATTCACCCCTGTATGGGCGAACAGGTTTTGTTTACCGGCGTTCTCAGCTAGGTGCAGTGACACTACCCACGTTTCTATTCCAGTGCCATGTGTGTCAACCGTCACTTTTAAAACATGCTATTTAAGCCAAACAGGTTTTGTTAGAGGTATATAACACACATACACACACGCACTGACACACAGACAAACACACGCACACACGCACGCACTGACACACACACACACACACACACAAACACACAGAACATGTATACACAAACACACAGAACATGTATACGCCAATGCACAGCAATACAACTCAACTCACAGTTCAGTTATTTAGGGTTCACAGTGACGCTATGAGTCTACTGAACAAGTAGAGTAATCCCTTCTATGAAAACATTAAAACAAACAAACATGTTTTATTGTACATTTTCAGTAGCCCACTCGATCACAGATTCTTATGAGCATGGCGAGATTCTCAAGAGCCACTGTTTTTTTTTTATTGGGTTTGAGTCAACTGTAAAGATTTCTGAATCTCTGCATAATCTAATGACACACACACACATGAGATATGTCACTGAGCTAAGCCTACAAATGTACATACCTGTACCCTTGCTACACACAAACAAAAACAATATCTTCAATGAGTACTCCATTGCAACACACTCACTCACAAATCAGTGACAAGGTCATTCTTGGGTATGCCACATATAGTCTATGGGAGACAAATCTGTATAGTGGTTAAATCTTCTAATGATTATGTCCCTTATATCATTGGCCATGAACAGAAAATACATGCTGGAGTGATGCAAACGTAAAAGGTTACTGTTCAGTGTAATTTTCTAGAAACATGATTTTGCTTGATAACAATTATTCTTTTGTTTGTCCAATAAAAATGACAGACGGACAAATCATACAAGTGCTTGATATCTCACACTGTTTCAAAGATGTTATGCATTTTACTGACTTAATATTACCCAAACAGACTAACATAAGCCTTTCAGCACCATCAGAAATATATGCTACATATAGTGTGACTTTGGATTATGTCGATGAGCATCCAGATGTGGAGCGCATGACAGTTGATTTAAAGACACCTACTTTTAAAGTTGATGATACCAACTATGGTTGGTTAGGGGAAGTTTGTTATAGCATATTTAAACAACTACGCAAACTAAATGTTTATATTGACAGTGTTACAATTAATAAAGTGGTATTACACAAGGTGAGCCAGCAGAGTTAACGTTAATATTTTTTCATTTATTATTTTGTCGGACAAATAAAAATGACGGACAATGTTCAAAACCCTGGCTCATCTGGTTTAAGAAACGTGTTTCACACAACAAACTTACCCATATCCAATACTAATAATGTTTACGAATCAATAGAAAACTCTTTTTCTGTCATACAACAAAATCTTATCACAGGCAGTGTTAAGATTCAGATTGTTGCAAAAATAGAATTTACTAGGGTGGACGGTGAAGTGATTGTATCGTATATATCAACAAGACAACACACAGTTAACACAAGAAGAGAACCGGAGGTAGAGAACGTGTTTAGAGACAGACTATTACCAGACTTTCTACAAGCAATTGACAGTGCAAGAATGAAGGGGTCAGGCTGGCACGAAGGTCATGTACATGAACTGCAATTAAAGCAGTCTAGGTATCATCCTATATTAGGTAAAGCATGGATACCACTGCCAACTGAGGTTGCAAACAAAAAAGCAGTCGTTAACATACAGAACAATGACAATTTCTGTTTCATGTGGTGTGTGCTTGCTAAACTACACTTTGTGAAGTCAAAGCCTGAACGTGTATCTAACTACATCAAATTTGTAAACGAACTTGATTTTAGTGGCATTGAGTTCCCTGTTAAAATAGAGGACATAGATTTGTTTGAAAAATTAAATCCTGGTATATCCGTGAATGTGTTTGTGTGGGATAATGTGTCTGAGAACAAGTTACAGCCAATTAGAGTATCACCTCTGGCTCCAACCTACGGTCAGTCAGAAGATAAACATGTTGACATGTTGCTAATCGGAGATGACAATAACTTTCACTACACAATTATCAGGAATATGTCACGTCTAATTCACGGACATACAACAAAACACAATGGCAAACAGGAAGTTTGTAAAAAATGTTTACAAAGATTCTCCTCTATTGCAGTGGCACACAAACATGTTTTACACTGCAGGTCAGCTGATGACATACAAACTGTACTTAAGTACCCAGATCCTGGTAGTCAAGTGTATTTTAAGAACTATGGGAATCAGCAAAAGTTGCCGTTTGTAGTGTATGCAGATTTCGAATCACTGGTTGTTCCGTATGAAGGTCCTGTTCCAGAGTCATTACCAAAGACTATAAAACTAAGTGACCAAGTGGTGTGTTCTTTTGGATACATTCTTGTTAGGTCAGACGGTTTGCATTCAGAACCTGTTATCTACAGGGGTGAAAATGCAGCATGTTTGTTTTTAACAGAAATGAGACAACTGTATAGTCAGGTAGTACAGTATCTCACAACATGCCAGATGCCTTTGGTGATGACAGAAGAAGACAAACTGAAATTTGATACAGCTGAGACGTGTTGGATTTGTGAACAGCCTTTAGGATGTGATAAAGTTCGTGACCACGATCACATAACTGGTCGTTACAGAGGTGCTGCACATAACAATTGTAACTTATTATTAAAAACAGATCCCAAGACATACAAACTGCCAATCTTTTTCCACAATCTCAAAGGATATGATTCACACATTATCATGCAGGCTGTAGATGAGTCGTACAAAAACATAAGTTGTATTGCCCAGACAACTGAGAAATACTTAACTTTTAGGTTAGACAAATTAGCATTTTATGACTCCATGCAACATTTGTCTTTAGGATTGGCTAGTCTTGCAGAAGGACTGACCGAGTATCCAATAACAAGTAAATATTTTGAACCAGACTTGATTAAGAAAGGTGTCTATCCATATGAGTACATTGATCACTGGGTTGTGTTTGAAGAAACAAGACTGCCACCAAAAGAGAAATTTTATTCCACACTAACTGGAAAAGGTATTTCTGACTCTGAATATCAACACGCACTTGATGCGTGGGGGAAGTTAGGATGTCAGACAATTGGTGATTACCATGACCAGTACTTGAAAGCTGACGTTTGTTTGCTAGCAGACGTATTTGAAAGTTACCGTGAGAAGGGTTTGTTACACTACAGACTTGACCCTGCTTGTTACATCACTAGTCCTGGCATGACATGGGATGCATTTTTGAAATCCAGTAAGATATTTATAGACCTGTTGTCTGATCGTACGATGGGTGAAATGGTGGAACGTGGATTGAGGGGAGGGATTAGTATTGCATCGAACAATTACGCCAGAGCCAACAACAAATATTTGGACAGTCATGGTGACCTTGGCCGGGGGTTTGACCCCTCAAGGTCAAGGTCATTCATTACCTATGTAGACGCTAACAATTTGTATGGCTGGGCAATGTGTGAATTATTGCCCTTGAAAAACTTTTGTCTGTATGATTTGTCACAGTATGATGTAACAGGGTTAACAAACAATATTATTAATCTTGACCGAAACGACGCGAAGGGTTGGATCTTTGAAGTTGACCTAGAGTACCCACACCATCTACATGATTACCATAATGATTATCCCTTAGCTGTTGAGAAAATGAGTATGACAGGAAAAAAAGAAGACACCAAACTTGTACCGAATCTGAATGACAAATTCAATTATGTTTGTCACTACCGCTTGTTGCAGTTTTACATCAGACACGGGTTAGTACTAAAGAAAGTTCACAGAGGAATTCAATTTGATCAGAGTGCTTTCATGAAAGATTACATAATGAAGAACACAACCCTTCGTGCCAGAGACGGCAACACTGCATTTGACAAAGACTTCTTTAAGCTTATGAACAATGCCTGTTTTGGCAAGACAATGGAGAATCCTCATCACAGAAAAGATGTGAGACTGGTCACAACTGAATTGGGTGCAATTAAACTTACAGGCAAGCCACAGTACACAGGGTACAAAGAGTTTCATTCATCATTGTATGCAGTGTCACTCAAAAAAAAGATTGTCAAACTGGACAAGCCAGTATTCATTGGTATGGCAATTCTTGAGTTGTCAAAACTGTTGATGCTTGAATTTTATTATGATTACTTCAAACCAAAGTATCCTGACTGCCGTCTGTTATACACTGACACTGACTCTATGATCATTGATGTGTGTACTGAAGACTTTTATGAAGACATGAAAACAGAGTTACACATGTATGACACGTCTGATTATCCTAAAGACCATCCACTGTTCAGCACACAAAACAAGAAAGTGCCTGGTAAGTTTAAGGATGAACTGAATGGTGTGCCAATAGTTGAGTATGTTGGACTGAGATCAAAAATGTATTCTATACTGCACCAGAAAGGTAGTCAGTCGAAAGCCAAAGGAATTAAAAAAACAGCAATAAAAAATAAAGACATACGTCATGAACATTACAAGCAAGTGTTAGATGGTGCATTGATGCCTGATTATCCAAACAAGTCACTGAGATCAAATAAACATAATCTTGAAATGATCCAAACACATAAGAAATCACTGGCAGTTGGGGACACGAAAAGAGTGTTTCACACTAAGGAAAAGGCTTATGCACCTGGACATTACAGGCTCAAGTTATCTGAAGACATTTGTGATGAACTGGTTGATGAATTAATTGACGACTTAGTTACTGAAATGAGTAACGGTGTCTGAGGGAATAATCTGTAATTCTTCTCTGACAAATGCCCTTTGTGGCGCAGGGTCATACAGGTAATATATTGTTGCGTCTGCGCCGGGAATTATTTTTTTTATATTATGAACGGATGTTGACCAGATGGGGTCTGTCGCCCTGCGCTTTATGTCATTTTCAGCTTCACCTGGTTAATACAAATATCTCACCTGTTTGGTAAATAAACTTGTGTCGGGTGCAAGCGGTGCCTGGGTTGACATTGTTTTTGGCTCTGTAATTGTTTTCATTTTAATAGCATCAGCAGGTTTTGGGTGTCCTTCGTTATTCATTGCTTTTATCACATGTGGTAACCTTTGTACCCACTCAGTGTTACGGGTGTCATGCATGAGTTCCTTAGAATACTGGTAACTGAAAAGTCTCTCTGATAACTGTTTGTTGAAGTTCTCTACAATTGCCTGTGATCTGTGCACACCTGGAATGCCTCGTCTGACCAGTACACCATGCTTAGCAAATAACTGATTAACTGCGCCCTTAAATTCAGATCCATCATCAACTTGCACTAGTCTGGGGTATCTTAAAGGGCCTCTTTTATAGATACTAGATAAAGCAGTAGCAACTGTACTGGCTGTTTTGTCAGATATGGGTTCAGCGTCTTTATACCTTGAAGCAATGTCTACGACAGTTAATGCATACTTGTATCGTTTCTTTCTTATTGTGTCATGTGGTAAAAACAGGAGGTCCATTTGATGTGTGTCATTTGGGGTAGTGTTTTGAAAATGAGGTCTAGATATCTTTCTTGGAGCAGGGAGATATATCTGCCAAATTGCTTGTCTCTGTAACCATTGCTTGATCTGATTGAGTGTTATATCTCCGCCCACAGCGGCATGTAATTTTTCAATAGCTGTTGCTCCTTTCCAATAGCCTGATGGAGAGTAATATATTTTTGATAGTTTATTTTCGGCTGCCATTTTTTCTAGCAATGAAAACTCCTGTAAAATAAACAAATGTCATTCCCACTAGAACAAAAATTATCTCTCCATTTCTTTGTTGTGTGCTTGGTTTGTAATAGTCACTTAGTTTCGGTTTCGGGATAGACATGTCTTCACCTGTGACAAGAAAATATTCCCTGATTGCTTCGTCTGTATTTGAAAACGTATGTTGTGCGTGGCCTTCAAGCCTGAGTTTTTCATTGATGAAATCAAGTTTCTCAATTCTATTCTTTTCATAATCTTGCTGGGCTTGAGCAAGTTTTTCAGATGCTTCATTATGACGTTTCAATTCTTCTGCAGATTCTTCTCTACCCATTTTTGAAAAGAGATAGTTTGAGCCACTGAAAGCCAATGCGTTAACCATAGCACCTCCTATCATAATAGCTATCGTCGCCATAATATTTTTATTTACATAGAAACATTTTCGGGAATAATTCCTTGCTTGACAAGAAAATCTTTTGTCGCAATCGACGCTGTGACAACTACAATTAGCTTAGCGCTGTCTTCGAAATCTAATCTACTCAGGTCTGCTGATTTCATTTTGAGTAGACTTTTCCCCAGCATAGAATAAGCTACTGCTAATCCACTGATTACGGCAGAGTGATACACAAGGTTCATTATGTTCTTTGTGTCGTTCATTTTCTAAGGCAAGAAAAATTAAAATAATATTTTTATTTACTGCATATAAAATGGGTCAACGGCTTTGGGTGTTACTGGTAATGTGGCGACTTCTGGTTTTGTTTTTGGAGTGTCTGATTTTTTGGTCACTGTACGAGTCTGTGGTTTGTATTTTTTGTATAATTGATAACCTACGTAACCAAATCCGACAACAAATCCGGCAACTATATATTTTGTTGTTTCACTGTCAGACTTAGTTGTTTGTCTCTCACTTTGATGAAGGTGTCCTGTCGGTGTCAGTCCTGACGGTAGTGACGGTCCTGACGATCCTGACACCTGGTCAGTCACATGAGCCTTTTCTGTTTGTGTTTGAAGCTGTAATTTTTTTTGCCTGTTCCATTCGGCTAATCTTTTTCCTGCATCAACGCGGCCTGGACTTTTAGTCTTAGTCACAGTTTGAACCTGCGTCAAAACTGGACTGGGGTTCGGTTGTGGAGTCGTCTGGGTTTCGTCCATTTTCTTCTGCAGTAAAATTTATTTTCGAAAAATCAATATGACTCCCAGTAACAAGAAGGGTTACGACAGGTGCAAGGTAATTTCCAAACTTGTAAAACATGACACATGCTAATTTGCCAATTGAACTTGAAACAATAGGATTGCTTTCAAGGTCGTGTGATAGACTGTCACTATCCACAGGTAGAAAGTGACTCACTGCTTTTGTGTATAGGCATACAAGAGATCGACTCAAATCACGTGTCATTACTGAAGCGATGTGGTTTTCATATTTTGAATGAAGCTTGATTAGTTCGTCAGCCGTAAGAGATTCTATGTCGTCTGTCATGTATTGTTTCCCGAGATAAGTCTTTGATTTGCCTGAGACAATTACAGACAAAAGACGCTGTTTCTTAGAGTCTAAGTCTTTGTTCTCTACAGCATTGATATCATTCAATAGAAGGATTTCATCAGGGTTCATTTATATTGTTATTTTAAAAAAACAAAAATTAATTTACTAACCCATACCCTGTGGGCTGATCTGTCTTTAAAATGAGCTTTAGATGCTTAGTTGATTTCAGTTTATTTTTTACATCATCACGTTCATGCTTATTTGGTATGACATCATTCTCTCTGAGACAGTCTTCAAAGCTGTCACGGTCCTTACAGTAAAACAAACAGATAAACTTTAACTGTTCACGAAAATCTTTCAGTACAGCATTATATTTCTGAGTGAGAATCCATACACTTACATTTGCGTGTCTGCCACTGAAGGCAAGTTCTGCTAGAGTGTTTCTCTTCTTGACAATGTCTTTTTCTGCAGAACAGTCATCAACAATAAACAATGTTGGCTGTCCTTCAAATTGCTTGTAAAAATATTGTAGGTAGTCATTCAGTTTTTTCTCAGGGTCAACTAAGTATATGTTGTTGTCAGTCCAAATGAATAAACGGTTGTGATAAGCTTTGTTGTGTTTGATTGTAGGACAAAATATGACAATGTTTTCAAAATGGTGGATGTATCTTGTTTGTAATAAGTCAAGTACGAATTGAGTTTTCCCACACCCTGTGGCACCAACAAATAAGCCACAGTGTGGGTCAAGGGTCATTAAGCTCCGGTTCATTTTAATACACAATATAATTTTAATATATGTGTCCACTCAGTCTACTTTCTGCAATATTGAGTTGTGCATCATATATCAGGTACAAATATATGTTTATGGCTGCAGCAGTTTCAACCTTCTTTTGTATCTGAATTGTTATTCCATCACTACCGTTCTCGACAGTTCGACCTGACCCATGAAGATAATCATCATCTGTACTACGAAGGTCTAGCCACAGTGCATACTTGTTTGTAAGGTATTGTCCGATCCTAACATCATACAGATGTAGATCTTTGCACGCAATGTTTGCTGGTTTATCTCTAATCCTTCCACCCGCAAAATACTTTGTGGTTTCGTCATAGTGTTGATAAGGCAGCATTCCTGAAGCATACACTTGATTAGGACGGCCTTCGATTGTGCAGGACAAATGTGTAATCTTAGGATTGTAGAATTTTTCTGAATCCCGTTTATATGGATCTGCTGGTTCAACAAACAACATAAGAATACCTTTCAGTGACCTAGCTGGTGTGTTTAAGTTTATGTTCCACATTGGGTCACTCTTGTCTTTATTGATTAAACTATGTCTAATCACACGGTCATAATAAATTGGAAGTCTTGACTGGTACTGATTTTGTATGAGTCTGGCTAGATCAGTGTGTGTGACAATTTCATATTCCAAGGAAATGTTAGAGATCTTGTATGTTGCATCTGTGGCAGATGATTTTATAACTTTGGAGTAGTCATTGAAAGTTAGTTCAAAGCTCAGACGGTCATTCAGTGCCCCTTGATAATAAGGCAAATGTGCTGTTAGAATTTCAAACTCAAGTGGAATGTAAAATCTGGTTCCATATGTTTCTGCTATAATAACTTCCTTTGGTACCCCAGTAGTTGTTTTGTCTCCGGCATTGATTCGAAGTTTACCAACATTATCTGGCTGTATGCCTTGATAAATACGATCCTCTCGTTCTTCTCTTGTAAGCCAAAGGTCTTTGTAACAGTAGAATACATCTGAGTCGTCAAGACTAAACACTTCCTGTCCTTCAAGTTTTACTTTAATAGTTCTAACAATTGCTCTACCAAGATTGTTAACTAGTGTTCTGTTTACGTCTGTGTCTGATGATAGTTCAATATTAAATGCTAGGCGTGCAGTGCCAGGAACGATAACGTCACTGGGACCTAGGTTTGGAAACTTGACTGTAAGTGTTTGGTTCTGGTCTATGGTACTAGGATTGTTTGTGATGACTATTGTTTGTCTTATGCCCTTAACACCCAGAGGCTCACGTAGTTTTCTGTATGGGTCTAACTTTGATCCGTAAGACTGTGTCATTTTTATTATGCACAATAAAAAATAATAAATTAATAAAACAATGGCAGCGGGAGGATTTAATCATGAAGATTTTGAAATGGATGACACGTATGATTTTGGTAATACAACAGATATGACAGATATGGCAGATATGACTGGTACAAGAAATATTTACAGTTTACGTCATGAACTTTTAGAAACCAAAGTGAACTCGTTTTATGATCATGTTGGTGGCCGCCCAGACAACGTAGACCCTAACCAGTTTGAACTTGATGGCAAGGGTCATTTATATTTAAATACTGTTGACAAAGGAAAAGTACTATTGACTAACAAAAAAGACCCTAGTAGGGTTACAAAGTAAAGTAGATTATAGCACTGTCAGGGGAGAGAAATGTGCATGATCGACCAGTGATCATAGATCTACTGTGGCCAAAGCACAAAAAAAAAAGAGATAGGAAAGAGAGGGGGCGCTAAAAAAGTGACTGAAAGCAATGCATATGGAAGCCCCCCCGAAGGGGGGCGTATCACATATCCCACTGTTCCAGCCACTCAGTGCATTGAAATTTAAATCTAGGTCCCCCCGAGGGGGGTCCAGATATTTAGCCGGTGTGGACAGCTGTTTCGGTCTTGGCGACCTCCTCAGCACACCATCGGCGATACTGGAGGAGGCAGGAATTTCTGCCCACCTGCAAAGACAACCACATTTTACTGTGGTGTCTGCAAGGGCATACATTCCATGCCACCACCTAGAGCCAAATCTCCATGCACCCTAAAAGAGAACCTACCAAAAGGGGGGAAGGGGTTGCAGTCGATATTGTAGTAGTAAATGAAAAGAAAAGGGGAGACTGCCAGTGCTAATATTTTAGGAAGGTTACAAAGTAAAGTAGATTATAGCACTGTCAGGGGAGAGAAATGTGCATGATCGACCAGTGATCATAGATCTACTGTGGCCAAAGCACAAAAAAAAAAGAGATAGGAAAGAGAGGGGGCGCTAAAAAAGTGACTGAAAGCAATGCATATGGAAGCCCCCCCGAAGGGGGGCGTATCACATATCCCACTGTTCCAGCCACTCAGTGCATGGAAATTTAAATCTAGGTCCCCCCGAGGGGGGTCCAGATATTTAGCCGGTGTGGACAGCTGTTTCGGTCTTGGCGACCTCCTCAGCACACCATCGGCGATACTGGAGGAGGCAGGAATTTCTGCCCACCTGCAAAGACAACCACATTTTACTGTGGTGTCTGCAAGGGCATACATTCCATGCCACCACCTAGAGCCAAATCTCCATGCACCCTAAAAGAGAACCTACCAAAAGGGGGGAAGGGGTTGCAGTCGATATTGTAGTAGTAAATGAAAAGAAAAGGGGAGACTGCCAGTGCTAATATTTTAGGAAGGTTACAAAGTAAAGTAGATTATAGCACTGTCAGGGGAGAGAAATGTGCATGATCGACCAGTGATCATAGATCTACTGTGGCCAAAGCACAAAAAAAAAAGAGATAGGAAAGAGAGGGGGCGCTAAAAAAGTGACTGAAAGCAATGCATATGGAAGCCCCCCCGAAGGGGGGCGTATCACATATCCCACTGTTCCAGCCACTCAGTGCATGGAAATTTAAATCTAGGTCCCCCCGAGGGGGGTCCAGATATTTAGCCGGTGTGGACAGCTGTTTCGGTCTTGGCGACCTCCTCAGCACACCATCGGCGATACTGGAGGAGGCAGGAATTTCTGCCCACCTGCAAAGACAACCACATTTTACTGTGGTGTCTGCAAGGGCATACATTCCATGCCACCACCTAGAGCCAAATCTCCATGCACCCTAAAAGAGAACCTACCAAAAGGGGGGAAGGGGTTGCAGTCGATATTGTAGTAGTAAATGAAAAGAAAAGGGGAGACTGCCAGTGCTAATATTTTAGGAAGGTTACAAAGTAAAGTAGATTATAGCACTGTCAGGGGAGAGAAATGTGCATGATCGACCACATTTAAATACAACCCATTTATAGACTGCAACCCCTTCCCCCCTTTTGGTAGGTTCTCTTTTAGGGTGCATGGAGATTTGGCTCTAGGTGGTGGCATGGAATGTATGCCCTTGCACATTTCTCTCCCCTGACAGTGCTATAATCTACTTTACTTTGTAACCTTCCTAAAATATTAGCACTGGCAGTCTCCCCTTTTCTTTTCATTTACTACTACAATATCGACTGCAACCCCTTCCCCCCTTTTGGTAGGTTCTCTTTTAGGGTGCATGGAGATTTGGCTCTAGGTGGTGGCATGGAATGTATGCCCTTGCAGACACCACAGTTAAATGTGGTTGTCTTTGCAGGTGGGCAGAAATTCCTGCCTCCTCCAGTATCGCCGATGGTGTGCTGAGGAGGTCGCCAAGACCGAAACAGCTGTCCACACCGGCTAAATATCTGGACCCCCCTCGGGGGTCCTAGATTTAAATTTCCATGCACTGAGTGGCTGGAACAGTGGGATATGTGATACGCCCCCCTTCGGGGGGGCTTCCATATGCATTGCTTTCAGTCACTTTTTTAGCGCCCCCTCTCTTTCCTATCTCTTTTTTTTTTTGTGCTTTGGCCACAGTAGATCTATGATCACTGGTCGATCATGCACATTTCTCTCCCCTGACAGTGCTATAATCTACTTTACTTTGTAACCTTCCTAAAATATTAGCACTGGCAGTCTCCCCTTTTCTTTTTATTTACTACTACAATATCGACTGCAACCCCTTCCCCCCTTTTGGTAGGTTCTCTTTTAGGGTGCATGGAGATTTGGCTCTAGGTGGTGGCATGGAATGTATGCCCTTGCAGACACCACAGTAAAATGTGGTTGTCTTTGCAGGTGGGCAGAAATTCCTGCCTCCTCCAGTATCGCCGATGGTGTGCTGAGGAGGTCGCCAAGACCGAAACAGCTGTCCACACCGGCTAAATATCTGGACCCCCCTCGGGGGGACCTAGATTTAAATTTCCATGCACTGAGTGGCTGGAACAGTGGGATATGTGATACGCCCCCCTTCGGGGGGGGCTTCCATATGCATTGCTTTCAGTCACTTTTTTAGCGCCCCCTCTCTTTCCTATCTCTTTTTTTTTTTGTGCTTTGGCCACAGTAGATCTATGATCACTGGTCGATCATGCACATTTCTCTCCCCTGACAGTGCTATAATCTACTTTACTTTGTAACCTTCCTAAAATATTAGCACTGGCAGTCTCCCCTTTTCTTTTCATTTACTACTACAATATCGACTGCAACCCCTTCCCCCCTTTTGGTAGGTTCTCTTTTAGGGTGCATGGAGATTTGGCTCTAGGTGGTGGCATGGAATGTATGCCCTTGCAGACACCACAGTAAAATGTGGTTGTCTTTGCAGGTGGGCAGAAATTCCTGCCTCCTCCAGTATCGCCGATGGTGTGCTGAGGAGGTCGCCAAGACCGAAACAGCTGTCCACACCGGCTAAATATCTGGACCCCCCTCGGGGGGACCTAGATTTAAATTTCCATGCACTGAGTGGCTGGAACAGTGGGATATGTGATACGCCCCCCTTCGGGGGGGGGGGGCTTCCATATGCATTGCTTTCAGTCACTTTTTTAGCGCCCCCTCTCTTTCCTATCTCTTTTTTTTTTTGTGCTTTGGCCACAGTAGATCTATGATCACTGGTCGATCATGCACATTTCTCTCCCCTGACAGTGCTATAATCTACTTTACTTTGTAACCTTGCTAAAATATTAGCACTGGCAGTCTCCCCTTTTCTTTTCATTTACTACTACAATATCGACTGCAACCCCTTCCCCCCTTTTGGTAGGTTCTCTTTTAGGGTGCATGGAGATTTGGCTCTAGGTGGTGGCATGGAATGTATGCCCTTGCAGACACCACAGTAAAATGTGGTTGTCTTTGCAGGTGGGCAGAAATTCCTGCCTCCTCCAGTATCGCCGATGGTGTGCTGAGGAGGTCGCCAAGACCGAAACAGCTGTCCACACTGGCTAAATATCTGGACCCCCCTCAGGGGGACCTAGATTTAAATTTCCATGCACTGAGTGGCTGGAACAGTGGGATATGTGATACGCCCCCCTTCGGGGGGGCTTCCATATGCATTGCTTTCAGTCACTTTTTTAGCGCCCCCTCTCTTTCCTATCTCTTTTTTTTTGTGTGCTTTGGCCACAGTAGATCTATGATCACTGGTCGATCATGCACATTTCTCTCCCCTGACAGTGCTATAATCTACTTTACTTTGTAACCTTCCTAAAATATTAGCACTGGCAGTCTCCCCTTTTCTTTTCAAGACCCTAGTAGGTTTAGGGCTTTAAGTACAATAAAAAATGAAGGTGGTGTTGGTGCCTTGCGTCAACTTGGTATTGGTGGGTCTCCTGTCACGCCAAGACTGGCTAGTGTTCTTCACGACACGCAAACAAAGTTGCCAACAGGGCAAGAAATTGAAATGGCACCTGTAACAAGCCTACCAGAAATAGCAAACACAGTGATACAAGAAACCTCATTTACTGAAGGTCAATTAAATGACGCTATGAAAACAATAAACGACCCACCTTTGTCAATGAGGGAGATTATGGGATTGGATAAATCACTGCAGACGATAAGAGGTGAGATGGTTAATAATCTTGCCAAACTAGGTGAGCTTGATAAACACATAGAACGTGAAAAAGAGAAACTGGCTACAGCAGACAATGGGAATCTTGACACAGAAATAAAAGAAAGAATACAGCACAGATTAAATGATTTGCAGATAGAAAGATCAGGACGGTTAGAAACAATTAGTATTGGAAGACAAAAACTGAAATCACAGGTCAACAGAATTAGAGAAACTATTCAGAAAATACTTCACGAAGACACTACTCTGGCTGAGAGACTAAAAACACTTTTCAGAGAACAGGATATCACAATTGCTAGTTTAATTACTGCTCTTGGGTTTATTATCAGTACTGTAGTGCTGGCTGTCTCCGGCAGTGGTGGGGGTGCACCCTCGGCCCCAGCACCACCAACCCCGGGCCCCCCGACTCCAACAGACCCAAAAGATTTACAGTCATGGGTAAAGAAACAACTGTCTCACATATCAGACTTGCTTAAAAAATTGGCTCTGAAAGCAGTGGATGCTTTGCCTGGCATAATTGGCACAGTTGTCAGTTGGCTGATTACTACTACAGCAAAGGCAGTAGGGTTTATGGCAGAACATGTGTGGGTCTTTTTGGTTACAGTAGGAGGGTTGATGGTGGGTTATTTAATGAAACAGATAAAGAAGTAAAACCCCTAACCCTGTTAGACCTATTACCAATGCAGTTCTTTCCGACTCATGTGTGTCAGGGGTTGGTGTTGACTGTACTGGTTGTATGGGTGCCGGTGATGGGGCTGGGGCCGGGGCCGGGGCCGGGGGTGTTACCGTCTGTAATAATTTTAATGACTGTACATGTGTGGTTGTTCCTCCTAAGTTTACAGATTGATTGAGACCGAGTTTTTGACCAACACCTGCAACAATGATTTCATTATTATAATTTGTTATTGTACCCATTTGGAGTTGAAGGTCAGATGGTAACATGTATAACCCAGTGCCAACTACAAAGTCAACTTTCGATCTGGCATATCTGAGTACGTTTTGGTAGCGCTGTATGCTAGATGGGAGATCAACTGATGAATTTATTGAATCTTCAAGATTAGCGAGAAACTGTTTTTGAGATTCAAATATTCCACTTCCATTCAAAATATTCGATTTTGTTAGTGATTGAGCACCTAGTATACACCAGACATATGTTCTGATTGACTCATTTACGCGCTCGACTCCCGCTTGAGTAAACCCGTCAGATTTATCTAAAATAAATGCGGTCCAGGCGTTAGTCTGCTTCTGCTCTATTGATCCTATCCAGACTTGTGATTTTGATGAGAATGAAGTGTAACCAGGGTAATAATCTTGAGGGTATTGTCTGTGACTCATAGCGTAATACAATGTGCCCATGCCTTTGTGATCATCAAGTTTTTGTGTGAAGTCATACCTGGGGCTTATGTTAAACTCATTACAGATGCGTTCAAATGCTTTCATATCCATGGGGTTGTTATACCTGTTGAAACTGGATTCAGTGGGTAGAGGTGTATGCAGTTCTGACAGTATACGCCTAAGCTGGTAGTAAGTGTGAAAACGATACACAGATCTAATCAGTTTGTTTGAGTGATTCAAATGGTCTGTGAATGAAACACCACAGCCTGTAGTTGAACATAGTATGGCAAAATTGAGTTGGTTTTGAAACATCTGTAGTGGACTTAAAGACCACTTTCTTGCAGTAGAGTCGTCTGTTATTGGAGGGTTTAGGTAATGGTCAAACGGATTTGGTACTTTGACTTGGAATAGATCTTGTTCAGACACAGCTATGTCAAGCTGGTTTAGTTGAATTATTTTCTGTTCATAAGTAGGTGCAACATTATATTTGGCATTCACATTAAATTGAAATGCGTTTGTTGTGGTAATGGTTGGTGATTTAAATTCCATCCTTTTTTATATGAGATAATAAAAATGTTTATTACCTTAACAAATCTTGACACAAGCAAACCAGTGTGGTTAACTAATGGGATTGATAATCGGGATGGTAGCAAGGCTGCAGCTATCCATGAAATGTTCTATACAGTAAAATGGTTTAATGTAGAAGATAATATATATAATAAAGTAATTTTTGATGGTAAGACTGAAGCTTTACCACCCGGGTATTATGACTTTTGTACTATAGCTGAATGGTTTCAAAGTAATTTTAAAATTAAAGCAACTTTAAATCCAGCTAACCTACTTGTTACATTAGAATTTCTGAAACAAGATTGGTTAAAAATTTCAGATAGATTTGCATATTTACTTGGATTTTATATTGACGAAGATTGGTGGAGATCAGATGATTTAGATGAAGCTATGTCTGGTATTATAACAATGAAGACAAAAAAACTTAAAATAACTGGAAAACGCCCTGTCAATTTGTCAGTACACACAGTACTAAATGTTTATTTGAAAGAACTAAACACATCTGAGAATGTTCACAATGGAAAGCCTTCAACTTTGTTGAGATGCTTACCTACTGGAACTGCTCCGTATTGTGAAAGTGTGGTTGTTAGATTTCCTAATTTGCAGTTTAAGAAATTAGGTTCTAGTTTCTTCGAGTCACTGAGTATATCTGTAACTAATCAGGATGACAAACCAGTTCTTATGCATGATTTTAGTGTTGTGTTGGAAATTAAATAATTTTATTTTTGTTTATAAAAATGAGTGGTCTTGGTCCAAAGCCTAGAATCATACCAGTTGCGTGTCCAGTAACAGAGTTAAAAGATTTGGCAGACGTACAGGATTTTGAGAAGGAAGGAGAAATTGGAGAAATATATGGTTTTGAACTTGATTCAAATGGCATGTACAAGAGGAAAGTAATTGTTGACATGAAAGACGGTGAAAGACAGATTCCTAAACTTGGTCAGCTGCGTGATGTTACTGTACCTACTCCACCTGTAAATAATGCGCCTTACAACTTAATACATGTAGGTAGTAAGTGGGTGGTTTCACCTGTGCCTGTTCCACCACCCACAATTGACTGGGACATAAAGTTGGAATTTATTAGTCCTTATGTATACACTGATGATGAAGGAGCCTTAGTGTTTAGGAAGGTTGTTAATTCTGGGCCGCTGATTGTAAGCCTTGTTCCAAGCTTTGCCCCAGACAACAATAGCAGAGAAAAACTGAAAGTTGAAAATTATGAGAGACGGCGGTATCTTCTTACAACTAGAAAGGGTAGATCAGATACTTCTGTTGTGTTTATGCCAGCAAGCTTAGTCGTGGCTAGAGAAGTGACAATAGTATTTGAAATTATCATGAAATCTGTTGCTTCTGCTAAAGAGGCTCAAATTGCACAAGGAATTAAACTTACATGGAATGAAACAGTAACAGAATCATCAAAGGTCTTTATTGCCATTACAAAAAATAATGATGTTATTAATGTTTCAAGCAGTATTCCCGCTGTCAAGGTGGTGGTTGACAAAACAACTTTTGTTCGTCTAACTTACATAAACCTTGAACACATTGATCTTGTTGCATTTTATTATGCCAGCAAATTGTATACTTTTGAAGAGTTGCAAAATGTAATTGCTGATTAAATAAAAAAAAAATATTTGTGAATAAAAAAAATGGTAAACTTCTATCCGCAACTACCAACGCTTGATCCGACTGAAACAAATGTGATGACTAAAACAACACTTGCGCCTGATCCACAGGTGACAGCTGTGCCAATTGCTTCAGATAAAACATTACAGGCAGATGCATTCAGATTAAATAATATTACAGAAGCTTTGAAATATTTGGAAGGAGAAGAAACGAAATACTCACGGTGCAAAAGACGGTATAAGTCAGTATTTAATTCTGTTCAAAACACTTCTATGGCTATTGGTGCAGTTTCAGCTTCATGTTCTGTAGGGGGTATTGTTCTGTTCGCCACAGGAATTGGGAGTTTGGCTGGAATAGCAGTTGAGGGTGTTAGCGTTGCTACATGCCTGGCTTGCTTTGGTTTGGAAGCCTTGAACAAGAGGTTTCACACAAAATTACAGAAACATGAAGCATTGAGTACGCTTGCTGGTGCAAAGCTGAGCAGTATGAAACTTATTATCAGTAAGGCATTAAACGATAATTTTATTGATGATGAAGAATTTAAGCGAGTCCAGGATGATTTAAATAATTACAAAACAGAAATCTGAAATACAAAATAAAATGCGTAGTCAATCTCCAGTGAATGTTGAAGAACTTAAGGCTAGTTTTTTAGCAGAGGGAAAAAGGATAGGGGTACAGGAAACCACAGAAAAACTACACAATCTTTTAAACAAATAAAAATCAGATTTGGTAATCAATCAATATTTTTGTCATATGCTTCGCAGAGAGATGACACGTCATTTACACCACTTGTGCCTGATTATTTAACCCCATCAGCACCACCACCTGAGTATTACTGAGAAAAAAAAGTTTTTTTATTGTCCTTGTATCTTGATAAATCTGTCTCAGTGTCTTGGGACTTGAGTCAAGTTGTTGTAAGAACTTAGGGTAAGTACTTGTAAGAACTTAGGGTAAGTACTTGTAAGAACTTAGGGTAAGTAATTAATAAGTTCTTATGACAACACACTTAAAGGTTACCTCTGCAGGTTCCTAAAAGTTAGTTGCAACTTGTTAATAAGTATTAAGTTTCACTTGGCATTACTTGATCAGGTTCATGATTAGGTTTTTATAGAGACAATAGTTATAGAGAAAGATAATAGGAGACCCGTAAGATAATCAGATCAATAAGGCCGCATCCGTCATGCTCGTCACTTTTTTAAAATCAAAGGGTTGATTTAGAATTAACGGGGGGGGTAAAAATGGGGTCAAAATTTTGATATTAAAAATGGCGGAAAAATTAATGATGGATGCCGCTCTATTGAATTCATTGTCTTACGGGTCTCCTATTATCTTTCTCTACCCAGCACCCTGCACAGATTTAGCCGCGAAGCTGGCCCTCTCAGCTTCGTGACTGTGACGTGATACCTAGGGTCACACATTCTGAGGTAGGTCACAAGCCAGTAAGCAAAAGATCATCGGGCCGACGTTGGCCGCAGTGGACCCGCGCAGAGCCGTGCGCAGGTCCACTGACTGCGGCCGGCGTCGACTGGTGAGATGATAAGACGTTAATATATACCGCCATGAAATAGGCCTTCTCGCACTTACTGACAACATGCACCTTTCCGCTCACATTTTGCGGTCGACCTGTCGCCAGCCTGAGGTCGGGGTGGCGAGGGGGTGGGGGTTGGGACCCCCTATTCCCCACCCTCCCCCGCCCCAACCAACTTAAAATATATATATATATATATATATATATATATATATATATATATATATATATATATATATATATATATATATATATATATATATATATATATATATATATATATATATATATATATATATATATATATTATTAAATTAATTAATCGCGCATGATTTTTTCGCAGGTCGGAAAAGGGGAGGCGGTGTGGGGAGCAGGTGAGGCCGTGGGTGTGGGGCGGCCGCAGCTGCTGACATTGAACCGGCTGACGTCTAGTCAAGGTCAAACCAACCATTTACTGACTGTTGTCTTTGCCAGTCCGCAGAGAAGGTGGGTCAGTCACACCTGACCTTAACAGTTATCTCCAAGGACGTGTAGTCGGATCGCCTGGTGTGTGCCGTTGTGTGTGTGTGTGTGTGTGTGTGTGTGTGTGTGTGTGTGTGTGTGTGTGTGTGTGTGTGCGCGTGCGTCGTGTGTGTGTGTGTCAGCCTGGTGCGGTGTGAGGGGTGAGGGGGGGGGGAGGGGAGGGATCAGGCGCCAAGGCTGGCACTACCCTTGAATTGTCATGCCCGTCAGTCGGTCTCCAGCTGTCGGGCGTCGAGGCAAAATGGGTTAAAGTTCTACTGACCTGCGCCAGATTTGCTCCAACTGCCCTCAAATGGCGGGGTCAGTCATGGGGATCATCGCCGCTTCAGTTTCAGTCATTGAATCTCAGAACTGACTGAGGCCGGCACACAGGCTACGGCCGGACTCTCAGTAAGTAAGACGCGACTGAGCGGCCTCACGCGGAAGCCTGTTACAGTTCTCACGGTCCTTTCTGTAACCCCTTTCACTGCCAGTGCCATTTTTTTTTTTTTTTTTTTTAATCTTTGATAATGCAATCCGGCGATGTCAAAGACTCCCCAGTTGTCAGACTAATGGCCGGATACAACTGAAATCAGTGGTGCCAGACGTGACTGACACCCCAAAAAGGGACTTTGTCATAGCATTTTAAAGAATTTTGGCCGGGTCGGGGGGTGGGGGGGTCCGAAACCCTTGTAAACCCCTTCCCCCCCCCTCAGATCCGCCTCTGCACACCTGTCTGCTACATAAAACTTTGAGGTAAACACTGATCGCCTGGGAGCCGTGGAGATAGCATATAGCAGACAATGGCCCGGCTACCGTAGATATAGCCATGACCTCCGTGCGAATAAGCAGGGTGCCTAGTTGCTACTTTGCCAGTAGGGGGATTCATGACTACGTCTGAGTGAGGCTCAGTGTTAATCGCTGTGCGGTAGACTAGAACGTAACTTTGGATAAGTCTGCCCCAAAATGTCAGAAAGAAAGCGTATTGTCGTCATTGGCATAGACGACAGCGATTTTTCAGAGTTCGCTTTTGACTGTAAGTAATCTTACCTTCTGATTTAATTGTTCGTGTAATCGCCCTTCAGGTTATGTCCCTTGCCACTCTCGCCTTTTTGGAGGCGAGCAGGAGGTATGCATGTATGATGTGGCCACACAGGGCAATTAGGTTAGGCCCCCATTTCACACACTGTTATCTGTTAGCCTCTTGCAGCATAAAACTATGAACGAAGAACTTTTCTGCCAAAACAAAAAATCCACGCGGAGCACATCACAGGAGAAGCTATTTCAGTAATTCTTAAAAAAATTAAGAGTTAGCGTTTGTCACAACACTCAAATGCATTAAGTACCCCATGACAAAACTATCGTCTGCAAGCCTGCATACAACCGTGCACATGCCCCAATTAGGCTCCCATGAACTAAAATTACCCAGATTTTGCTCTTTTTCACACCACCTGTCATGCCTTTTGTTGCTCAAAACGCCATAAAAGGCACACAATTGAAGTTTTACACCCTAAAAAAATGGCAAAAAGGGAGGAAATTTTTTGAACTATTTCTGATTGAACTATTTCTGGCGGAAATGTTACTACATGCACCGGAAGCAATTGCCCTGTGTGGCCTCAGAGATGTGTAGGGACTCCCCTACATATCTCTGGTGGCCTGTAACCGCGGCGAACGGAGAGCGGATAAGCGAGTCGTGCTGTATTTGAATCATCTTTACTCGTTGAACTCGGAGCGAAATATTGGCTTGATCGACTGTTTGCCACGTCGCATAATCAATTTTTCCAGTCATAATTGACAGGTCACATACCTGCGTTGTTGCGTTATAAAAGAGAAACACCTCGTTTATGTTTGTCTCGGATCAAGATCATCATACTCGTGATTTTAATGGGTCTTAAGCTAGAAAGCATGCGAGGGCACCCTGTCTAACACATTGATCATTAAAGGGTCGGATCCTGAAGGTGAACCTTCAGCAGGAGTGCGGGCCGTGCTATGCTTTCACGCTGATGGCTAGGATTAGTAGGATACAAATGATGCAGTGGCACTATGTACAATATAAGTTATTGGTCGCAGGGGTTTGCTACACGAACCCTTGTAGACCTTCGGGAGGTCAAATGAACCATTGTACCCCGAAGGCCTGAGGGGTACAATGGTTCCTTTGACCTCCCTAAGGCCTACAAGGGTCCGTGCAGCAAGCCCCTGCGTATTTGTTTTCATTCCTCCACAATTTTCATTAAAGAACTCGAGAAGAAATCTTCCACCTGGATCACGCCAGACATGACTGACGCCAAAGGAATATATATTTATACATATGTATAATAGATCTATGTATGACGTAATTTAAAATCTTTTATGACGTTGCCGTCTCCAGTAGTGTCCCTGTTGTTTCGAACAACACTAAGTAACTTTTTACTTTAGAATGTTTTAGTCATTTATAGAACAAAACTTGCATCCAAGATGCCTCACAAAGAGGGCTACAAGAAGTCCGCCATTTGTCGCTACAAGGGTTTTTGTATCACGGTCCCATGGTACAGTTTGCGCTGAAGAGACCAGTGGTCAGGTGACATAGGGATGAAAACAATGCATTTTGTTTTCATCCCTACGTTACACGTCCAGTTGCTTTAGCGTAAACCGTACCATGTGACCATATAAAAACCCTTGTAGCGAAAAGTGGTGGACTTCTTGTAGCTCTCTTTGTGACACATCTCGGATGCCAGTTTTGTTCTATAAGAGATCACCAAAACGTTCTAAAGTAAAAAGTTACTTAGTCAGTAGTGTTGTTCGAAGCAACAGGCACACTACTGGAGACGGCAATGTCACGAAAGATTTTTAATTATGTCATAAGTCTATTATGTATAAATGTTTTATTCCTTTGACGTCAGTCATGTCTGGCGTGATCCAGGTCGGAAGATTTCTTCTTGATTTCTTTTATGAAAATAGTGGAGGAATGAAAACAAATATGTTATTGGTAGCAGGGGCTTGCTGCACGGACCTTGTAGGCCTTCGGGAGGTCAAAGGAACCATTGTACTCCTCAGGCCTTCGGGGTACAATAGTTCCTTTGATCTCCCTCAGGCCCACAAGGGTCCATGTAGCAAACCCCTGCTACCAATAACTTATAATCTACAATGTAGCTGACAGTGTAAGGGAACATGAGTGGTGTTGATAATAATAATTAATGGTAAAATCAGTAAAAACAATAAATGGAAAAATCAGTAAAATATAAAAAGAAGTCGGCAAACAAATTGTCTAGTAGAGTTTTGAATGAACTTGAGCTGGACCACCTTAGGTGGAAGGTTAATTTTATTATTCATGTCATTTATTCTTTGTGAAATGACGTACAGATGATGCTCATTCAACCTCAGGGCTGTATTTCCCAACTCTACCAGTTGCAAGACCATGTTAATTACCTGGACGATATCAGGCGCTGAACAAATTTGGCACTATCCTTGAATTTTCATGGTTGATCCATCTCCTGCTGTAGTGCATTGGGGCTAAATGGTTTAACTTAGCGATTTTTTTGCAGCTTGAAATAGTGACCTTGTGTACAGCTTTTGTCCTGAACAGTGAAAAAGTCATTGGGATCTGTGTTATCAATACCAGGTTTTGATGATCCTGATTTTTTTAAATTTTTTTATAGGATCCTCTTTTTTTTTAACCTGTCCAGTGTAGTTTAAAGTTTGTAATCCAAGCACAAGTTTTCTGGCTTTGTGTTGCACAGTTTCAATTTTATTTATGTGCTTTCGTAAATAAGGATGCTATCAATATTAGACCTCAGCGATATCCAGTACATGTATGTAAAAAGAATAAGAAGAGCAGAAAAGTCACTATAAATTATATGACATTCAGACTTAATCTGTTAAAGGGACTTACTTCAGGTAATTGAAATGGTTCACGATATTGTCCTTATAAATATTCTTAGTATATCGTACAATCATGCTGGACAAAAGTCCAAGTAAGTTATTTGTTTTTTCACATGCAGTGCTCGCATGGCCTGATAAAGTTTTGTTGTATGGACGTTAAGCAATGTACAGTCAACCAGTTTGTCACAGTTTGTGTGGGTGTGTGAAACTCTGCAGTTCTAAAGCCGTTAAATGACCCAGAACAACGACAGTTTGCTGCACTAACAAAAACAACTACTAGCATAGTGTGTGCCATGAGGTCTACCTGTGTGACACTGACGTGGTAAGAATGTGTCTGTGTATGATAGCATTTCACTTCAGTGTTCATGACGTTTCACTTTCTGTGTTATATTTTTTACTGATAGCATCCAAGTGTGCATGTGTCACTTGCGTGTTTGTGCTTCTATGTGTACATGCAGGTTTACAGTGCGGGGTGGGGAGGGGTGTAGGAGAAAGCTCCCGAACGCTGGTAGTATACACTTATGTTTATTCATGTTAATGTGCAGTTGCATACACTGACTTAGCTAGCACACACACAGACATCCTTTACTTTTTTTAAACCCAGCAGCAGGAAACTGTTGTTCTACATGTATGTTCTTGTATGGTTTCTGCACAGTTTCTGCGTTTGTTTGGATGGGTGGTCAAGAGATGCAAGAGACCCAAAACGACTATACAAATAAATATAATACAGTGTAAATGTTTGTTTCCTGAACTTCCCCCTCAGAGAATTGTCCTTGGTTTTTCAGTCTACATGATGAATGGCCGCCAGGAAGGTGATGAGATTGTTCTGGTTCATGTATCAGAGTACACTGCTCTAGTTCAAGCACGTGAGTACTCGTTTGTCATTCGCAAAATCTATGTTGGTAGCTTTGGTTCATTTCCCAGATGTTGAGTCCGTCCTGGCTTTGTTCAGTTAGCACCTGATGTGAGTTTGTGCTTTACCTGACTTCTCTCCATTTAATGCACCATATCTCTTCACACTTTACACAAAGTTAACCCATTTAGCCCCGACACACTGCAGCAGGAGATGGGTCGACCATGATAATTCAAGGGTAGAGCTAGATTAGCTTTGCACCATCAGGTGCCAAGCTAATCTAGCACTACCCTTGAATTATAGTCGATCCATCTCCTACAACCGGAACATGGTCGTTGGGTGCTCAAAGGTATGGGGTGATAAAATAGGCTAATGTGTCTTTTCAAGCAGGACTTGTACTGTGACCATTTTATATTTCAGCGGCTCTACTCACGGACCCGGTGGTTGTCACAGAACTGATCAAAGAGGAGGAAGTGAAAATACGCAGGCTGGTAGACAAGTACAGCTCAAAGATGAAGCAGTTGCATGTGAGTACATGTGCACTCTTACTATAGTTTCCCACCTCACTGCAGGTTGAGGCAGATTCTGTTCAGGACTGCGATTTTCATTAATGCAACACCAAAGAACCCCAGATGCCGCAGGGGCATAGATTAAAAAGTGGCATCAGCAAGAGGCATAGATCCTTATGAGCCCTGCAACTGCAAGGGCTCATGTGGATCTATGCCTCTTGCTGAAATCCTTTTGTATCCATGTTCCTTTGATGGATGGCTATCTTTTCCATTGGTGCATTTTATATGCAAAGTATATGGTACAGTTGAGTCTTCACCATTGTTTCCTCAAAAACATTACCGATGTCATTACTACAATGGAACAACCTATAGCTAGCGTAATTTTAGCCCAAAAACTTACGATGTGTACCTTTAGGGCCAGGGGAGGCCACCAGGGGTGCCGTGACCTGGTACCTGGGTAGCCTCCCTTCCCACCCATTACGGGTAACAGCCCGAGCAGCCAAGCCACACCAGTTCTTTCCTTTAGCTTGCAGCGTATAGACGTGTTTACTTAGCCCTCTGCTGTGCCTCTACGGCTGTGTATGGTTCAAGCTGAACTTGTATCTTCGTCAGTGGAATTCGATCCCGGCCTGTGCTTTCGCCTTGCCTTGGAACTTTTCTGGCCTTGTGTGTACCGACGGCTGTGTATGGTTCAAGCTGAACTTGTATCTTCGTCAGTGGAATTCGTTCCCGGCCTGTGCTTCGCCTTGCCTTGGAACTTTTTCTGGCCTTGTGTGCACCAACGGCTGTGTATGGTTCAAGAGTACTTGGACTTTCGACAGTGGCTTCGTTCCCGGCCTGTGCTGTCGCCTCGCCTTGGAACCTTTCTGCCCGTGTTGTAGCGTAGGGTCGTGTTCGTAGACCTCTACTGTGCTGCCTACGGCTGTGTAGGGTTCTTGGAGCCCTTCGACTTTTCGGGCCGTGGGGCCGGCCTTCGTCCCTCGTGGGAGCGCGGTCCTGCTCCGGTTCCGGCGCTTAGGGACTTCGGCTTGTGAGGTGACTCGCGGACCCTTTGACCTGGTGCTCGGTGTGCTCCTGCTTTGGTTTCGCCGGTCAAGTTCGCCATTGCACGGACGGGACCTTTGTCGAGGACCCAGCCTTCCTCTTCCTGGATGCTTCTGGGCCTCTGCCGCGTGGGCGCTTCTTCTTCTTCTTCGACTACAGGTGCTACCTTCCCCTGCCCCTTGCAAGATGTCCAGGTAAGGTCTCGATGTTTGCCAGCGCCGCGCCTCTGACGGCGTGCGCCAGCATTTTTTACTATATCGTTGCTTGTTAAGAAAGCGATATGGCTCAGAACAGGATGGTGGGGAAGGGTGAAAAGTGGTGCGCGGTTTTCGTTTTGAGAAACGTGGCCTTCTGCTATGACCAGTCGCTTCGTTGTTTCACTCTATGTTGCAGTGGTCAAGTCCGCACCTGCACACGATGTGCCGACTTGCAGTGGCCGAGTGACAAGCATGCGGTCTACCTCCCCTGCGCTGGTTGTGCTTAGGGCCACTCCCGTGATGTCTGCGCTCTGGGTGGAGGACCTTGGGACACCCAGCTGCGGAGCCTATGGCGTGACAGTCGCCGCACCGCCAGCAGCCACAAGCATGCTTCGACCCCGGATCCAGCAGAAACGCCCTTCGCTGCCGTTGGGGGACGGCACAAAGGCTCCCCCCTTACGCACCCACTCGCTCGAGTCTGGTCCGCAGCAAGTCCGCTCGCCCCGCTCTGCGGAAAACAAACCCCAACACTCTACGTTGGGGGACACCTTTCTCCCCCCTTGCGCACCGGCTCACTCGAGCCAGGTCCGCAGCGAGCTAGCTCGCCGCGCCTTGCCCAAGCCTCACAAGTCCACAGCAGAACTGAACGCCGCTTCTCTCCGACGCCGGAAGAAGATAGATAAGAGACGAGAGAAGCCTCGGCTTCTACGTACGACCCTCGACATGCGACTACGGGTTGCGACCGCCTGGACTCAGCTCCTCGCCCCTCGCCTGCGTATGTGCCCTCGGACTTCGGCGTCCTACACCGGACCCGCAGCCCGGCGTCTTCGGTTCTCGCCTCCTCTTCGCTCGCCGCTTCAGCTTCGCAGACGTCTTGCCCTCGTCGGTCTTCCCCTCGGGCTTCGCTGGTTCTTCTTACAGTCGCCGGAAGCGGTTGGTGTCCTCCTGGGTCGTCCGTGCTGCTTGCCCTCCGGCCTCGTCTTCCCCCCTCTCCTTCCCGGCTCCCTTTCCCCACCCTCCCCGCCCCCCTCCCCTTCGCGCCGTTGGCCACGTGCTGCACCCTCCTTCGTACGGACGCTCCACTCGTCGGTCTCGTTGCCCGCGCCTTCTCTGCCGCTTGCCCTGGTCTCGCCCCGTCTGACGGCCGCTTCCGCCTCTCCAGCTCCTGGTGCGTCGGCCTCCTGCTCCGCCCGTCAATGTGGATAGCAGCCTTCGACTCGCTCTGGCGGATTCCGACTCGGCTCCCTCCTACCGTTCAACCTCCGCGCGCTCTCTTCTACGCCCTAGACCCTGCGTCCAGGACGCCCAGGACGGAGACCCTTCCCTCGCTCGACGCGCCGCGCCTCTACTGTCGCGCGTCTTCCTCGAGCCCGGATGCCTTCCCCGTCGCCCGCTTGGACGTTGCTCTCCCCCCTAGAGGTTTCGTCCCTGCCACGCCCCGAGGTTCAAGGGTTCGTGTCGCCTTCTCCGCCCCTGCAGCAGGATTCAGGCTCCGACGCGGGTTCTTCGTCACCGTCATTCACCGGCCGGTGGATTGGACATCGCCTTTCAGCGCAGCTGGATGCCGGACTTGCACAGGCCTTGCTTCTGCCCTCTCCGCAGTGGATCCTGCCACTCAGCAGCAGCTGGTGGACTTCGCGCCCCGCGCCGTTGCTTCCTCCCTGTCGGATTCGGACGGCGTTCCCCTCCGCGGCGCTCTCGCCTGTGCTGGATCCCTCAACTTGGCCAAGCAAGCGCTCGTCTACCTGGAGCTGGCTCTTCTCCTTCTCGCCGCTGTTAGGGCCCCTCCTCGCTGGCTGTGGAGAAGAAGTCCTACCTTCCGAGCGGCGTGTCAACGCTTAGGTCTTCGATGCTCCGATGCCGCACCCTGCTGTGCTCGTCCGCCCCTACCTCCCGCTGGACCTGCGGAGACAGCTGCGACAGGCTCCGCTCGGCATCCCCTCCTCTTCGGTCCTGGCAGTCGGTGAAGGACGCGTTGAGATTCTTAGTCGGCCCGCTTCACCTCAAAAAAAAGAAAAATAAGTCCCGCTTCCAGCCACCCGCAAGGTCCTGGGTCGCGCCCTGCGGATCGCCGGACCCGCCCAACACCCGCCCTACCGGTGTCGCTGCCCTCCCCCGCGCGTCTCCGCCGCCCGCCCGCCCCCCGACCCAGCCTCTGCCCCCGCCTGGCCTTGCACGGCCTCAGGCGGCGTCCGACCTCAACCTTCAGCTTGGCACGAGTTCCTGGCGGCGCCTCCCTTCCTTGGAGACTGCCTGAGCCTTCGCGCTGAGGTTCCTCCCATGGGCTTCACTGTCAGCCGGGATCTAGCGGACGCCTACACTCTCGTTTCCGTGCTTCCGGTTCTAGACGCTTCTGCGCTTCGCATCGACCGTGACCTTGCCGTTCCGCCGTCGCCCGCAGCCTTCGCTGGGTCTTCGCCCGTCTCTTGGTCGGCAGCTTCGCCACGGCCAGGCGGACTTCATCGAGCCCTCCTTGAACTACGTCGACGATCTGCTCCGGCGCCTCCGGTCGGCACCCTCCCGGGAACAGCGACGAGACACCTTCTGGCCTCCTCGACACCCACGGCTTTGTAGTCTTTTAGGCAACTCGGATCTCGCTCTGTCCCGCTGCTTCGCACGCCGTGGTTGGAGTTCCTGATGGATCTCGTCGGGTGTGACTCCCGGAACTGAGGATCCAGAAGTTGGCGAACCTGGCTCATCTTGGTGCACAGCAGGAGACAGTCTCCGCCAGACCCTGGTTGCAGCTCTCTGGCCTAGTGAGCACTGCTGCGGATCTCCTTCCCCTTGGTCGGCTCTGCTTGCACCCGCTTCCCCTTCATCTACTCCTTCACTGGCACCCTCGACCGGAGACATCAAGGCTCCCTTTCCGGCTCCTCCCTTGCTCGTTCCACACCTCCGCCACTAGGCGGTCCCTGCCTGGCTTGCACCTGGAGTCCCTCTCCTTCGCCTTCCCCCCAGTTGTCCCTTGCGTCGACACCAGCCGTTCTGGCTGGGGTGCACACCTGCTGCCAACGTGCCACGGCTTCCGGCAGCTGTCCTCCGGTCCTTGCGGTCAAGCCTTCAACTGGTTGGAGTTACAGGCGATTCGGCAGCTTCCCTCCCTTGGAAACCGACTCTTGGCATCAGGACCTGATCGTCGTTCCGACGAATCCGCTGGTGTGTCCTATGGACAGAAGCAGGACGGGACCTGCTCCCCTTCCTCTGCCTTCTTCTTACAGCGCCTCCGTTGGTGCAAAGATCGCCGCGTCTCTCCCCGAGAGAGATACTTCACGGCCACCTGCTTGTCCTTGCGGGCTCCCCCTCCTGGCACGGTCAGCATCTCCGCACCAAGTGAGACGATCTGCGCCACATGGGAGACCCCCCCCCCCCCCTTCGTTCTTCGCGACAGGGTGGTACCTTCAGCTCCCCCCTCCTCGTCTCACCCGTCCCGGAACCCCTAGCCTGGGCGGCCGTTGCGCTCCCCCTTCCCTGGGACGGCCCCTGCGCTTCCGCTTACCCTCCCTCAGTCCTTGTCCCCAAGGCAGTATATAACTCAACGGACACAGAGATTACTCCGAACTGAGGTAGTCGCTACAGCTCCAAAAACACATGGCCCCAAGAGCTCCTTAGCATCCGCGTTATCGCGGAATTGTTTATATTACAGCGGACGGCAGGCGAAGCCGTCCCGTTTCTCACTTTCCTTTTTTGTCCCTCGTCTCCTTGACTGCGTGCGGAAAATAAGGTGAACTTGTGTGAAATCATTGAAAATTCACATCAACTTCATTTAAAAACAAATGAACTCTAGCATTTTTTAGTGCGTGTACGGGTTAGCGCATTTTTTGGGGAAACAATAGGCGCACAGGCCTCTTTTCGTGTTTGTCCTTGCTAAACTACAACATTCTTAGAGAGAGAAAGAGAGATGAAATGAAACTTTATTAAGAGAGAAAAAACAAAACAAAACAACAACAGCCTAGTGATAATAAAGTGTAAAAAATGGTTATAACTAAATAGTGTATACACGGTATAAGTGAAGACACAGTCGTACTATCCGTGAACTGAAAAACTCGAAAAGCTTTTGGTCAGGCATGGAGCCGCAGGAGCCAAAGGGAGGGGAGGAAATACGGTCTCAGCGGGTTTGATATGTGCCAGATATCTCTCACGACAGCTTGATGATAACTGACTCGCACCCACACTTGCCGGAATTCAGGGACCTTTTTTTCTCTGTCCGTTGAGTTATAGACTGAAGGTGCTTCTCTAGCGCAGGGATGCTACGCGATCCTGTTGCTGGGGGCGCCGTTCTGCTGGACCAGATCCTGCGCCACCGACCTCCTGAACCTGGCCACGGGCCCCTCACTCCGGCTTCCCGCTCCTCGCACGAGGCTCTAGCTACCGCGCCAGGCGCTCTACTTCCATGCTCTGGGAGACTCCTGCTACACGCTTGGAGATTGGATGGCAAGCCCTCGCTGCTGGAGTTCTCGAGTGAGGCAGTGACAGCTATCGCTTCAGGCCGTGGACCCTCGACCCTGCGTGTCTACGAGGGAAGGTGGAGAGTACTGGGAGCTTGGTGCGACCTCCGTCGCCTCTCCACTACCGATCTGACTTCCCCACCGCTGGCTGAGTTCTTCCTGGCTTTCGCCGAACAGCACTTGGCACCGATCATCTCAGGGGCTACCTCACTATGATCGCCGACGCTTATCGGCACCCGGGCCGAGCGGAACCCAACAGTGTAAGGTCCTCGCTGACCTTATGGCCCTCTTCGGCACACAGCGACCTGCCCTCCGCTCCCTGATCCCGCGCTGGGATTTACCCTGGATGAACACAAGCGTTTCGAGCTGCTTCCCCTAGCAACCTGCCCGACGCTACACGAAGACTTGCTTCTGCTCACCATAGCCACAGCCTCCAGAATGAGTGAGCTGCCCACGCCTTCCGCGCCCCCGCCTGCCTGTAGTGCAGGTCGGATAACCCCGTGCAGCTACTAATGGACCCAGCCTTCTTGGCCCTGAACCAGTCCCCGCTGGCAGCCCCACAGGTGATCACTGTGCGATCGCTTACGCCAATCGACTCCTACGAGGAAGTCAGACAACAGGACCCGGTGAGAGCCTTACGCGTGTACCTACGCCATACCAAGCCGCTCCGCCAGGGACGCACCCGCCTCTTTTTGTTTTCTCTGTCCCCAGGTAGACAAGACATCTCAGCCCAGACGATCTTCCTGGCTAGATGGGTGATGCACTCCGCCTACCAGGACCTTTGCCCCGACGCTACCAAGCGGCTACTCTTCTGGGCCCACGAGGTCAGAGCCATGGCTGCTAGTGTTACGTTTGACCGCTACTGCGCTGTCCGAGACACTCTGGCTGCCGTAGGCTGGCGGACCAAGTCGACCTTCACCCGGTTCTACCTCCGTAACCTGGTTGACCAGCGAGACAACCTGGCCCTGGTGGGAGACATCGCGGTGGCGCAACACTCCCTCCCGGCACCTTCGGTGCCGTTGGTAACCCTTTAGCTAAAATTATCGGGAGATGGCGCCGGGGAGGACGGGGCTGGCTGGCTCAGTCAGGCACTGGGTTATGCGGCACCCTCCTCCTCTTCGCGATTCTCCATTGTAGTAATGACATCGGTAATGTTTTTTGAGGAAACAAATTAATTTTTCTCTAAAATGTATTTTTTCGAAAAATACGTACTGATGTCATTACTCGGATGGCCCTCCCACCTGCCCCGCTTGCCAGCTAAACGAAAGAACTGGTGGTGTGGCTTGGCTGCTCGGGCTGTTACCCGTAACGGGTGGGAAGGGAGGCTACCCGGGTACCAGGTCACGGCACCCCTGGTGGCCTCCCCTGGCCCTAAAGGTACACATCGTAAGTTTTTGGGCTAAAATTACGCTAGCTATAGGTTGTTCCATTGTAGTAATGACATCGGTAAGTATTTTTCGAAAAAATACATTTTAGAGAAAAATTAATATTTCTTTCTGTAAAAATTACCTCTTCACTGCTGAGGAATACTGAACACAATCCAGCTGCAAGAGACAGAGAACCTTAGAGAGGCCCTGCAGTTGCTGGGGTTCATGAGGATCTATGCCATATGTTGAAACTACTTTGTATCCATGTTTCTTTGATGGCTGGGCATCTTTGACATTGAATTTACAATGATTTCAAAAACATCTTCATCCACTGGTGGTGAATGGGTTAATATGTTATTACTTACTTACTTACGCCTGTCGGGTATAGGCCATCGACGAGAGACCTCCAGCAACTCCTGTCCTGTGCTTCTCCTTCGATTCTACTCCAGGTGGTTCCCAGTCTCTTGATGTCTGCTTGGAGGTCTCGACGCCAGGAGTTTCTCGGCCTACCTCTTTTCCTCTTTCCCTGGGGGTTCCATGACAATGCCTGCCTAGTGATACTGGAAGCTGGCTTTCTCAGACTGTGACCGATCCATCCCCATCTTCTTCGCCCAATTTCATTCTCTGCTGTTATCTGCTCTGTTCTCTCCCAGAGTCTGACGTTGCTGATCTTCTCTGGCCAGTTTTTTCAAAATTCTTCTAAGGCAACTGTTCATGAAGGTCTGTACTCTGTTGACTGTGGTTTTTGTCAATCTCCAAGTCTCTGCTCCATATAGGAGAACTGCTTTTACATTGGAGTTGAAAATCCGGACTTTGGTGTGTTGTGACAGCTCTCTGGAGCTCCACACTTTTTTCAACTGGAGAAAGGCTGCTCTGGCTTTACCGATTCGTGCTCTGACATCTGCATCAGTGCCGCCTTTTTTGTCTATGATGCTCCCGAGATAGGTGAAGGACTCCACCTCCTCCAACGGGGTGCCAGCAAGCAAGACTGGTTCTTCCCTGGTTGCGTTCAGCCTCATTGTCTTTGTTTTCTGTTTGTGAATGGTGAGGCCCACTTGGGACGAGATGTCAGCAAGCCTCGTGGTCTTGTCCTGCATTTGTTGATGAGTGTGGTACAGTAATGCCAAGTCGTCTGCAAAATCGAGGTCGTCAAGCTGTGTCCACAGTGTCCACTGTATTCCACTTCGTCTGTGCTCTGTGGTCATCTTCATGACCCAGTCTATGACCAGTAGGAAGAGGAACGGAGACAGCAGACACCCTGCCTGACACCAGTTCTGACCTGGAGCTCCCTGTTGAACTGCCCTTCGTGGATCACGCGACATGTCATGCCATCATAGCTGCTCTTGATCAGGCGGACGAGCTTTGTGGGTACACCGTAGTGTCGTAGGAGTTTCCAGAGTCTCTCGGTCCACACTGTCAAATGCTTTCTCGTAATCCACAAAGTTAACGTACAGCGGGGAGCTCCACTCCAGAGACTGTTCCACGATGATGCGGAGAGTGGCGATCTGGTCTGTACATGATCGGTTCTTCCTGAATCCTGCTTGCTGGTCTCTCAGCTGGGGGTCAACGGAGCTCTTCATTCTCTCCAGGATGATCCTGTTGAAGACCTTTCCTGGTACTGACAGCAAGGTGATTCCTCTGTAGTTGGAACACTTGCTGAGGTCGCCTTTCTTGGGAAGCTTGATTAGGTACCCCTCCTTCCAGTCAGCCGGCATCACCTCCTCTTCCCAGATCTTTCCAAACAGTGGGTACAGCATCTCCACTGTTGTCTCTAGGTCTGCTTTCAGAGACTCCGCTGGGATGCCATCTGGGCCTGCTGCTTTGCCGTTCTTCAAAAATGCTTCTGCTCTTCTGATCTCTTCCCGGCTGGGTCTGTCACAGCTGATGGGTAGGTCGGTCTCTGCTGGCTGGATGTATGGGGGGTCAGGTGGGCTAGGTCTGTTCAGTAACTCTTCAAAATACTCGGCCCATCTGTCGAGTTGGTCTGCTCTGTCTGCAATAGGCTTGCCTTCTTTGTCTTTTACTGGTCTTTCTGTATGGCCATACTTGCCTGACAATCTTCTGGTAATGTCGTAGAGCTGTTTCATGTTACCGCTGCCTGCTGCCTTTTCTGCCTCTGCTGCCAGGCTGTCTGTGTAGGCCCTCTTGTCTGCCCTGATACTCCTCTTCACCTCGCGGTTGGCTTCCCAGTATTCCCCCTGTGCCCTTACTTTGGCTGCTCTCGTGCGACTGTTGTTGACAACTGCTTTCTTCTGCTTCCTCGCTTCTATCTTCTTCAAGGTCTGTGCCAACAGCCAGTCCTTGTGATGGTGTTTCCTGAACCCTACAGTGTCTTTGCAGGTTGAGTTCAGCACCTCTCTAACTGCCTTCCACTGCTGCTCTGTGGTGACCGCCTCCTCTTCATTTACTAGCTCCTGTAGCGCTTGAAACCAGTTGGACAGCACCAGTTTGAACTCTTCTCTAACTCCAGTTTCTCTCAGGAGGCCTACATTATAGCGCTGTCTTCTTGTTGTCTCTGTGCGGCTTTTCTTTAGCTTGAGCTTCATTCTTAAGGTAAGCAGATGGTGGTCGGAGGCGACATCTGCTCCCTTCCTCACTCAAACATCTTGAAGGGATCTTCTAAATTTCTTGCTAATGCAGATATGGTCTATTTGGTTCTCTGTTGTATGGTCAGGTGAGACCCAAGTTGCTTTGTGTATTCTTCTGTGTGGGAAGATGCTGCCTCCAATGACAAGTTGGTTTAGAGCACAAAAGTCTACAAACCTCTCCCCGTTCTCACTCATCTCCCCTAGTCCCTGTCTCCCCATCACCTCTTCGTATCCGGTGTTGTCCTCCCCTATTTTGGCATTAAAATCGCCCATGACGATGGTGATGTCTCGCTCCACACATTTGTCCAAGGCACTCTGGAGTCGGTCGTAGAATTCTTGTTTCTCTTCCTCGTCACTGTCATTAGTGGTCGCATAACACTGGATGACGTTCAGCTTGAGCTTTTTCTTGGTTCTAAAGGCTGCTGTGATAATTCTTGGCCCAAGAGGTTCCCAGCCCATCAGCGCTCTCTGTGCCACTGGTGACAGCATGAATGCTACTTCTGTACGGGGGGCATTCTCCTCTTCATGACCTGAATACAGACTCATCTCCCCACTTAACAGCCTTTTCTGGCCAGACTGCGTCCATCTGGCTTCACTGATAATATGTAATTCTTGCATCATAATTAGTTCTCATTTCTGTGTCTCACATATGATTATCAACATGTGTTATAGATTGGAGCCAAGGTAAAACAGATGTCTGGAAAGGTTGGAGAGGCAATTGTAACGGCCGCCAAGGAAGAGAATGCCACCCTCATTGTCGTTGGAACTCGAGGAATGGGGAAAGTGAGGCGTACATTTTTGGGCAGTGTCAGCGACTATGTTCTGCACCATGCCCATGTTCCGGTCCTTGTCTGCTGCCACAAAGATGCATAACAAGATCGTCATCAATCGACACTATACAGCTTCTTTATTTTAAGGGTTTGCTTCAGTGGGATTTTAATATGCACAGTAATGTTACAATTTCCACAGCACAAGACCGACTTACCATAGTTTCAAGATTGTGCAAGTCACAGAAATCTCATTTACCCATTCACTGATGACAAAAATGGACACCATTCAACTGCAAGAGGTATAGATCTGTGTGTGTCCCCGCAGTTGTGGTGGCTTAAGAGGATCTATGCCTGTGCTAAAACCATTGTTATATCCATGTTGCCTTGATGGCTGGGGATCTTTGCTGTTGAATTTACAATGATTTCAGAAACATGATCTGTATTTACTGGCATTGAAGGGGTTAAGCTGGTTGACTGCTTCATTTAGTAATGTAACCCTTTGGATGTTGGATGCACGAATCATTGCAGCAAAAATGGCTACCGACAGCAGGAGGGCTGAAACCCATGCAGTATCTCTTGGAAGACTGGTGTTTCCTACAAGTCCTTGTGGTAAATACAATAGATTGTAATATAAACTCAAATATCTGTCTCTCTTGCCCTGAGGAAGAATTGGTTTTAAGGTAGGATTGGAAGTTAAAGGAAAGTTCTTAGAGTCCTGATATTGGGGGGGGGGAGGGGGGGGGAGGAGGAGGTCTATATATATGTAAGTCAGGCATGACTTCTCATTAACAGGTGTTTGTATTAAGCAGACTGGGGAGAGGAGAAGTGCCCCCCCCCCCCCCACCCTCTCAGGGTTTTTATCAGGACTGAGGGGAGGAGGCAGGCATGACTTCTCATTAATAGGAGTTTGTATTAAGCAGACTGGGAGTGGGAAATGGAGAAATTTGTTTCAGAAAACCATGCACTGTTTGTGTTGACTCGTTCTGCCCGGAACACACCACAGCAAGATATGGCTCGACCATTATAGTTCAAGGGTGGTGGCAGAATAGCTTGGCGCCTATAGGCGCCAAGCTATTCTGCCACCACTCTTGACCTATCATGGTCAATCTCTCTCCTGAATTGTAATGCAGTCCTCGGAGGATAACTCCAAAATGTATTTCATACCTCGTGCACAATGAGTTAAGCAGTATGTTTTGTTATCAAAGTTTGTCTTCAAACTGGATTTGACTGTATATAATTTAGTTTATGCTGGCTGTTTATCTCTTTGTCTGTCAGCAGCGCTTTTGGGCGCTGTGATTCCTGTCATTTTATTTATTTTAGGAGGGAGGGATGGGTAAGTTCTTGTGTGTTGTGTAGGTACGATTCTAAGTCTGGCTTGAGGGATTTAAGAATAAGAATAAGAGTACTTTATTATCTCGGAAAGAGAAATTCGGTTGTGGTACATTTATAGCGAATAGTACAAACAAGACATGAAAACATTATAGCATAATTATGAACATTTTCTCCCTGCACTTACACAGCCAGAAATTCCAAATGGACACAAGTAAACACTACAAAATCTTTACACATAGCTCGTACACATCTCACACATAAACGTCTTAAATTATGACTGAACTGAGCGGCACTTATACATTCATACCCACCTCTACACATGCATCCTTAATATACGCGTGTTTGAACCTAATCCTAACCCTCGCTACTTTTCAGTTATACAAACATCTCAATACATTATTACACATTATTACACAAGCTGCATAATTAAAATCTACCTTAGTAAAATAATTAGTGGGTAAACACTCAGTAACAACAATCTCAATATGTCCATGTTCACCACCAAATCAAAACACAATATTAATTAACTAATCCTAACTCTCCCTACTTTTCAGTTATACAAACATCTCAATACATTATTACACATTATTACACAAGCTGCATAATTAAAATCTACCTTAGTAAAATAATTAGTGGGTAAACACTCAGTAACAACAATCTCAATATGTCCATGTTCACCACCAAATCAAAACACAATATTAATCACTCTAAAATCAATCAGCTCCATTCCTACTGATTTCACAGGTAAAGGAGGATAGGGGGAGGAGTTAGGTTTGGGTTTGCGTGGATGTACCTACAGATTGCTTAGAGTGATGGATTTGGGGATTTAACTGTGCTGTAGTCTGAGTGTCCTAGCTTTGTGTGTGCGGAGTCTGCAGCCAGAGGGGAGGAGTTCATAGAGGTGGGCAAGGACATGGGATCTGTCTGAAGCTATCCGCCTACCCTTTCTCACCAAACGCAGAGATATAATATGTGGGGCTACAACCACGCCCATTTCGTAATCAATTAATTATTCTAATCAACTAGCCATTCAGACAAACCGACTCGACCAACTCGCTCCAACAGCTTTAATCGCCCAGCCATTTTAGTTCCACCCCAGAAATCATTCAAGCTACGATTTTTTATCAGCTGCCAACCCGTGATTATTAAGGCAGATCCCCCACCCCCACCTAAATAATTAATGCTGCCATTGACTGCTTTAAACAAAATTATTATATTACATTATAAAATGAATCAAGACGAATTGCTACTTTTAAACGATATCTGTGCTGTAGAGAACAAAGATTTAGACTCTAAAAAACAACGCCTTCTCTCTGTTGTTGTTTCTGGAAAATCAAAAGCTTTTCTTGGTAAACAATACATGACAGAAGACATAGAATCTCTCACCGCTGACGAGCTAATCAAACTACATTCAAAATATGAAAATCACATTAGTTCACTAATGACACGTGATTTGAGTTGATCTCTTGTCTGCCTATACACAAAAGCTGTGAGTCACTTCCTACCTGTTGATAGTGACAGCCTTTCACATGATCTAGAAAGCAACCCCATAGTTTCAAGTTCAATAGGCAAATTAGCATGCCTTATGTTTTACAAGTTTGGGAATTACCTTGCACCTGTGGTAACCTTACTTGTTACTAGTAGTCATATTGATTTTTCTAAAATAAATTTTAAATTAGAAGAAAATGGACGAGACCCAGACGACTCCACATCAAGAGTCCTGTCTTGACACAAGTTCAAACGGTGACTAAGGTTAAAAGTCCAGGTCGAATAGAGGCTGGGAAAAGATTAGCTGAATATAACAGACAAAAAAAATTACAGCTTCAAGCATTAACAGAAAAGGCTCATGTAACTGACACACCATCAACAGCACCGGTGTCACTACCATCAGAACCAACACCCTCACACTCCCAAAAACGTGAGAGACAAACAACTGAGTCTAAACCTGAAACAACAAAATATATAGTTGCTTGATTTGTTCTCGGATTTGGTTACGTAGGTTACCAATTATACAAAAAATACAAACCAAACACTTGAACAGTGTCCAAAAAATCAAACACTCCAAAAACAAAAGAAGAAGTCTCCACATTACCAGCAACACCCAAAGCCGTGGACCCATTTTACATTCAGGTCTTGTTTTTACAAAGTGTAGTTTGGCAAGAACACACCACATAAAACAGAAATTATAATTGTTCTGAATATTGACTACAGCCTTTTTGTTTGCAACCTCAGTTGGTAGAGGCAGCCATGATTTGCCTAAAATAGGATGGTATCTTGACTGCTTCAGTTGCAGTTCATGTACACGACCTTCATGCCAACCAGACCCCTGCATTTTTGCTCTGTCAATTGCTTCAAGGAAGTCAGGCAACAGACTTTCTCTAAACACTTTTTCCAATTCTCATCTCGAATTAACTGTGTGTTGTCTTCTTGAGATATACGATACAATCACTTCACCATCTACCCTTGTAAATTCTATTTTAGCAACAATCTGAATCTTTACTTCCAGAAAGAATATTATCTTGTATGACAGAAAAAGACCTTTCTATTGATTCATAGACACTGTAAGTGTTGGATATAGGCAAGTCTGTTGTGTGAAACACGTTTCTTAAGCCGGACGAGCTTTGGGTATTGTCCGTCATTTTTACTTGTCCGACAAAATAATAAATAAAAAATTACACCTTGTGTAATACCACTTTATTGACTGTAACACCTACAATAAACAGATTCAGTTTGCATAGTTGTCTGAATATTTGTTCACACACTGTTTCAAACCACTGATCATCAACTTCAAAGGTATGTGTCTTAAAATCAACAGGCATGTACTCTACAAATGGTAACTCTTCAAATATTTCTAAAGCCATTTGATATGACACATAAATCATCTCCTGTGTTGATGCTGGTGTTATGTCCGGTTGTTTGAAATCTGTTCTTAACTGATCAAAGTGCTGGATATAACTAAAGCAGTCTGTAACATCAATTGTGTTGAGTGTCATTTTTATTTGTCCGACAAAATAATAAAAAAAATATTACTGCTTGCGCTGTAGGTGTAAAACCACTTTATTGACTGTAACGTCTTCAATATAATCATGTAGTTTACATAGTTGTCTGAATATGTGTTCACACAGTGCCTCAAACCACTCGCAGTTAGCATCATTAACTCTAAAGGTATGTGTCCTAAGATCAACAGTCTCATACTCATAACATGGAAAACATTCAGAATACCCCAAAGTCACATTATATACCATGCTTATCAGTGTTGGTGTTGAGAGTTTTATACTGAGCTCAAATGGCTTTTTAACATGCGTTTTAAAGTCAAAAATGCACTTAACATCATTGAAGCAGTCTGTGATATCAATGGTTTGTCTGTCTGTCATTTTTTAAAGACAAACCATAAGGCTAAATTAATTCACTAATCCATACCCTGTGGGCTGATCTGTCTTTAAAATAAGCTTTAGATGCTTAATCAATTTTAGTTTATTTTTCACACAGTCTCGTTCATGTTTATTTGGTATAACATCGTTCTCTCGGAGACAGTCTTCAAAGCTGTCACGATCTTTACAGTAAAACAAACAGATAAACTTTAACTGCTCACGAAAATCTTTCAGTACAGCATTATATTTTTGAGTGAGAATCCATACACTGATGTTTGCGTGTCTGCCACTGAAGGCCAGTGTGTTTCTCTTTTTAACAATATCCTTCTCTGCAGAGCAATCATCAACAATAAACAAAGTTGACTGTCCTTCAAATTGCTTGTAAAAATACAGCAGGTAGTCATTCAGTTTTTTTCTCCGGGTCGACTAAGTAAATGTTATGATCAGTCCAAATGAATGAACGGTTGTGATAAGCTTTGTTGTGTTTGATAGTAGGACAAAATATCACAATGTTTTCAAAATGACAGATGTATCGTGTTTGTAAGAGGTCAAGAACACATTCAGTTTTTCCACAGCCCGTGGCACCGCAAAACAAACCACAGTGTGGGTCAAGTGTCATCAAGTTCATTTTAATACTAATTATAATTTTAATATATGTGTCAACTCAGTCTGCTTTCTTGAATGTTCATTTGTGCGTCATAAATCAGATACAAATATATGTTTATTGCTTCGGCTTTTTCAACCTTTTTTTGTATTTGGATTGTAACTCTGTCACTGCCATTTTCGACAGTACGACCTGACCCATGTAGGTAGTCGTCGTCTGTACTACGAAGATCTAGCCATAGTGCATACTTGTCTGTCAGGTATTGAGCTATTCTTACATCGTACAGATGTAGATCTTTGCATGCCATGTTTGCAGGTTTTTCTCTAAGCCTTCCACCTGCAAAATATTTTGTGATCTCGTCATAGTGCTGGTAAGGTAGCATACCCGAAGCATACACTTGATTAGGACGGCCTTCAATAGTACAAGACAAATGAGTAATCTTTGGATTGTAAAATTTTTCTGAATCCCTTTGGTATGGACTCGCTGGTTTAACAAACAACATAAGAATGCCTTTCAGTGACCTAGCAGGTGTGTTCAAGTTGATGTTCCACATTGGATCGCTTTTATCTTTATGAATCAAACTGTGTCTTATAACACGATCATAATAAATTGGCAGTCTTGATTGGTACTGCTTTTGAATTAGAGTAGCTAAATGAGCATGTGTGACAATTTCATATTCCAAGGAAATATTAGAGATCTTGTATGATGCATTGAGATCCGTTGATTTGATAACTTTGGAGTAGTCATTAAAGATTAGTTCATAACTCAGACGGTCATTTAGTGCTCCTTGGTAATAAGGGAAATGTGCTGTTAGGATTTCAAATTCAAGTGGAATGCAAAATCTATTTCCATATGTTTCTGCCACAATAACGTCCTTGGCTTCTGTTGTTGATTTATCTGATGCATTGATTCTGAGTTTGGCAACATTATCAGCCTGTATGTCTTGGTAAATATGGTCTTCTCTTTCTTCACTTGTGAGCCACAGATCTTTGTAACAGTAGAATACATCAGCATCGTCAAGACTGAACACTTCCTGTCCTTCAAGTTTAACTTTAATAGTCTTAATAATTGCTCTTCCAAGGTTGCCAACTAGTGTTCTTTCATCATCTGTGTCTGATGAAAGTTCGATATTAAAAGCAAGGCGTGCAGTACCAGGAACAATAACGTCATTGGGGCCTAGGTTAGGAAACTTTACAGTAAGAGTTTGGTTTTGATCTATGGTGCTAGGATTGTTTGTGACTACAATTGATTGTCTAATGCCCTTAACACTAAGAGGCTCACGTAGTTTTCTATATGGGTCTAACTTTGATCCGTAAGGCTGTGTCATTTTATTATACACAAATATAAAAAAAAATTAAATTAATAAAAACAATGGCAGCGGGAGGATTTAACCATGAAGATTTTGAAATGGATGACATGAATGACTATGATACTGGTGCAACAGATGTAACTGGAATGGGAATGAGCTAGTATGTATCATGAACTGTTAAAAGACAAAATAAACTTGTTTTATGATAGTGTTGGTGACCGCCCAGATGAAATAGATCCTAATCAGTTTGAATATGAAAAAGGTCATTTATATTTAAACACTTTTGACAAAGGAAAAGTACAATTGACTAACAAAAGAGACCCCGGCAAGTTTAGAGCTTTAAGTACAATCAAAAGTGAAGGTGGTGTTGGCGCCTTGCGTCAACTTGGTATTGGAGATAAACAGTTACCACCTCGTCTTGCTAGTACCCTTCATGACATACAAACAAGATTACCAACTGGACAGGAAATTGAAATGACTGAAGTAACAAGACTGCCAGAATTAGCAAACACAGTAATACAAGAAACTTCATTTACAGAAGGGCAAATAAATGAGGTTATGAAAACAATGGGTGACTCTCCTTTGACAATGCGGGAGTTAGTGGGCTTGGATAAAACACTGCAGTCAATAAGAGGTGAGCTTGTAAATAATGTAGCCAAACTAGGCGAGCTTGATAATCACATTGAAAGAGAAAAAGAAAATTTAGCTAAAGCTGATGATGAGAATTATGACACAGAAATGAAAGAAAGAATACAACACAGATTAAATGATTTGCAGATAGAAAGATCAGCACAGCTAGAAGTAGTTGAAATTGGGAAAGAAAAACTGAAAACACATGTCAACAGGATTAGAGAAACTATTCAGAAAATACTTCACGAAGACACAACTTTGGCTGAGAGATTGAAAACACTTTTCAGAGAGCAGGGTATCACTATTGCAAGTTTAATTACTGCTCTTGGATTTATTATCAGTACTGTAGTGTTAGCTGTAATGGGTGGTGGTAGTCCAGCTCCACCTGCTCCTCCAGTTCCATCAGACCCAAAAGATTTACAGGCATGGGTAAAAAAACAGTTGTCTCATATATCAGACTTGCTTCAGAAAGTGGCTGTGAAAGCAATGGATGCCTTGCCTGACATAATAGGTAGTGTTGTCAGTTGGCTGATCAGTACAGCAGCAAAGGTAGTAGGGTTTATGGCAGAGCATGTATGGGTCTTTTTGGTGACAGTAGGAGGGTTAATAGTGGGTTATTTAATGAAACAGGTAAAGAAGTAATATTCCTAATCCAGTAAGGCCAATTACCAATGCAGTTCTCTCTGACTCATGTGTGTTTACTGGGGTTACTGGCTGTACTGGTGCCGGTGCAGGTGTCGGTGCTGATGCTGGGGCTGTTACTGACATTACTGGCATTACTGTCTGTACAGGTGATGATGATGTTACTGGCGTTATTAATGGTTTTAATGGTTGTAGGTGTGTGGTTGTTGGGCTCAAGTTTACAGATTGATTGAGGCCTAATTTCTGATCACGCCCTGCAACAACTATTTCATTATTATAATTTGTTATTGTCCCCATTTGGAGTTGAAGGTCAGATGGTAACATGTATAGCCCCCGCCGTGAGATGGCCTTAGTCGCCTGCTCGGCGTTAAACCCAAATAACTAACTAACTAACATGTATAGCCCGATGCCAACTACAAAGTCAACTTTAGATCTGGCATATCTGAGAACGTCTTGGTAGTGTTGTATGCTTGAAGGGAGATCAACAACTGAGTTAATTGAATCTTCAAGGTTTGCAAGAAACTGCTTTTGTGCTTCAAATTTCCCACTACCGTTTAAAATGTTTGATTTTGTTTGAGCTTGTGCTCTTAGTATACACCACACATACATTCTGATAGACTCATTAATGCATTCGACTCCTGCTTGAGTAAACCCGTCACTCCTGTCTAAGACAAATGTGGTCCAGGCATTAGACTGTTTCTGTTCAATTGAACCTAACCACACTTCAGATTTTGATGAGAATGAAGAGTAGGGAGGCCAGTAATCTTGAGGGTATTGTCTGTGACTCATAGCATAATACAATGTACCCATGCCTTTGTGATCATCAAGTTTTTGTGTAAAGTCATACTTTGTACTGATGTTAAATTCATTACAGATTCGTTCAAACGCTTTCATATCCATGGGATTGTTAAACTGATTAAAACTGGATTCAGTAGGCAGTGGGGTATGGAGTTCTGACAGTATTCTTCTAAGCTGGTAATACGTGTGGAAACGATAGACAGAATCAGTTTGTTTGGGTGATTTAAATGGTCTGTAAAAGAAACCCCACAGCCAGTAGTTGAGCATAGTATAGCAAAGTTAAGTTGGTTTTGAAACATCTGTAGTGGGCTTGAAGACCACTTTCTTGCAGTTGCGTCATCTGTAATTGGAGGGTTTAGGTAATGATCATATGGATTCGGCACTTTCACTTGAAATAAATCTCCTTCGGACAAAGCTATATCGAGCTCATTTAGCTAAATTATTTTCTGATCATAAGTCAGCGCAACATTGTACGTTAAATTGAAATGCATTTACAGTGGCAATTGTTGGTGGTTTAAATTCCATTATGCTTTTTTTTAATGCGATAATAAAAATGTTTATAACCTTATCAAATATTGACACAAGTAAACCAGTGTGGTTAACTAATGGGATTGATAATCGTGATGGTAGCAAAGCTGTAGCTATTCATGAAATGTTCTACACTGTAAAGTGGTTTAATGTAACAGATGATAAAAATTATTCTGTAAGTGGAACTCTCGATGGTATTGAGAAGGGTGATATTTTACGAGCTGGGTATTATGACTTTTGTACTTTAGCTGAATGGCTTCAAAATGAATTTAAAATTAAAGCAACTTTAAACCCAGCTAATTTACTTGTTACAATTGAATTTCTGAAAAGTGGAAACTTTTCTTTATCAATTAGTCTTTTATTATTACTTGGACTTTTAGGTAAAAAAATAATACATCCAGATGAAGATTGGTCATCATCAGTCGGGCGTCTACTTTCACCAAAAAAATCAAGAATAACTGGCAGGTATCCTGTTCATTTGTCAGTACACACAGTGCTAAATGTTCATTTAAAAGAACTAAGCACTACTGATAATCTTCACAATGGAAAGCCTTCGACATTGATGAAATGTGTGTCAACTGGAACTGCTCCTTATTGTGAAAATGTAGTTGTTAGATTTCCTAATTCACAGTTTAAAAAATTAGGCTCCAGTTTCTTTGAATCATTGTGCATATCTGTAACTAACCAAGATGACAAACCAGTTGTCATGCATGATTTTTATGTTGTGTTGGAAGTTAAATAAATTTTATTTTTGCAAAATAAAAAATGAGCTGTCTTGGTCCAAAGCCGAGAATTGTACCAGTTGCATGTCCGTCAATAGAGTTGAAAGATTTGGCTGACGTGCAAGATTTTGATAAAGAAGGTGAGGTAGGAGAGGTGTATGGTCTTGAACTTGTTTCCGTTGGATTGTACAAACGAAAGGTAATTGATGATGTAAAAGATGGTGCTGAGAGACCGTTTCCTAAACTTAGCTTCGTGATGTTACTGTACCTACTCCTGTAAATAATGTGCTATACAGCTTAAAACATGTGGGTAATAAGTGGGTAGTTATTCCTACCCCTGTTCCGCTTGCACCTATCCCAATTGTATGGGATGTAAAGTTTGTTTTTATCAGTCCTTATGTTTATTTTACTGATGAAGGTGCCTTAGTATTTAGAAAAGTTGTTAACTCTGAGCCAATGCTTGTAAGTTTTGTGCCAATCTATTTCGCAGAAACCAATAGAGAAAAACTAAAACTGCAAGAGTATGGAAAACGAAGATATCTTCTTACAAATAGAAAGGGTAGGACAGATACTACTATTGTGTTTGTACCATCAAACTTTACCATAGATAGAGAAGCAACAATAGTTTTTGAAATTATCATGAGGTCTGTGGATACTGCGAAAGAAGCAGATCTCGCACAGGGAATCAAACTTACGTGTTATAGCTTAGTAGCAGAATCAACAAAGGTTGTTATTGCTATTAGAAAAATCAACACAGATTTTGACGTTTCGAGTAGTGTCCCTGCTGTTAAGGTAGTAATCGATAAAACAATTTTTGTTCTTCTAAGTTTCATAAACCTAGAACACATAGATCTTGTTTCGTTTTATTACGCTTGCAAATTGTATACCTTTGAAGAGTTGCAAAATAAATTAGAAGATTAAATTAAAAAAATATTTGCCACAAAAAAATGCCACCACTGTATCCGCAAATACCGCTTGAGCCTATTGTTCCAGATAAAACATTACAGGCAGACTCATTCCGATTAATGAATATTACAGAAGCATTGAAGTATTTGGAAGGAGAACAAGCAAAATACTCGAGGTGTAAACGACGTTACAAAACGGTTTTCAATTCTGTACACAACACATCAATGGCCGTGGGTGTGGTTTCAGCTGGATTACCTGTAGGAGGTATAGCTCTGTTTGCAACGGGAGTGGGAAGTGTCATAGGAATTGCTATTGAAGGTGTTGGCCTTGCCACAAGCCTGGCATGCTTTGGTTTGGAAGCCATTAACAAAAGATTTCATACAAAGTTGCAGAAGCATGAAGCATTGAGTATGCTCGCTGGAGCTAAGCTGAGCAGTATGAAACTTATTATCAGTAAGGCTTTAGACGATAATAAAATTGACGATCACAAATTTTAAAAAGTGCAGGATGATTTGGCCAATTACAAACAACAAAAGTCTGAAATACAGAATAAGATGCGTAGTCAACCCACGAATGTTGAAGAACTGAAGAAATCTTTTTTAGAGGAAGGGAAAAGAATAGGCGTAGAAGAAACTATGAAAAAGGTTCAAGGACTTATAAGCAATTAACGATAGGTTTTGGTAATCCATTATTTTTGTCATACTCTTCGCAAAGAGATGTCATGCCTTTCATGCCTGCCTATCTAACACCATCTGCCCCACCACCAGACTATTACTGAAAAAAAAAGTTTTTATGTTGTCCTTATAACTTGGGGAAATCAGTCCGAGTATGTTGTTGTCTTGGGTCAATAACTTACAAGTTCTTATGATAAGACACTTGTAAGAACTTGTTTTAAGTCACTTATAATAACTTACGCCAACTAACTTCAAAGTTACTTACAAAGTTAGTTAGCAGTTGTAGGTGACTTTGGAAATTTGTTAACAAGTGTCTGTAGATAACTTTGAAAATTTGTTATCAAGTGCGTGTAGTACTTGATAACAATGGTGTTTTTTTGTGAGTTGTTTATGTGTGTTGTTAATAATAAAATAATAACCTTGCTTTTATATTATTGACTCAGAGATAATTGTATAGATGTACTTGAAATGCCTTTTTACCTATCTCTAATGTACATAAACACATACATGTACACACACACACGCAAGCACACACACATACACACACACGCAAGCACGCACATACACTCACACACGCACATTCAAACACACATACACATACATGTACACACACACACACGCAAGCTCGCACACGTACAGACTGGCAGACACACGCAAAATCTTTATTCAACATGCATAAATATTGGACTCCCGTCAGAACACATCACCATGCTTCAGTTTGCCACAAGTAGAACTGTCAACTTTCGCATTAAGCGTGTGTTGCGCCTTGTGTCCTATTCACAGGTCTTCCTAGCAACCGCGGTTTGCTCAAACCGCAGGGTGTGAACATAAGATTGAGGAGTTTGTATTAAGTGACATTTAACTCTGTGTTCTATGACTCTTTTCGGTTGCCAACATCAACAGTCCGCTAAATATAACACTACAGCTAACCTGCAGAGCTCGGCTGAGTTTTCACAATTTCTGAGTAAGCTATTGCTCAATGATCACGCGATGCACTAACAGATCATTTCAGAAAATGGTAGACTGACAACTTTTGCATTGCGCCTTGTGTCGTATTCACAGGCCTTCCTAGCAAACCGCGGTTTGCTCAAACCGCAGGGCCTTAACAGAAGATTGAGGAGTTTGTATTAAGAGACATTTAACTCTGTGCTCTATGTCTTTTCGGTTGCCAACTAGTCAACTTTTATATTAAAAGACATGTAACTCTGTGTTCTATGACTCTTTTCGGTTGCCAACTAGTCATCAACAGACCGCTAAATATAACATGTGGGTAGACTGACAACTTCCGCATTGCGTGTGTTGTGAATCCCCGTTGTACGCAAATTGTCGCTGCACATGGCTTAGTCTGCGGCCACATTGTTTAATGACAGCAAGGACAGCAAAGCCGCCTTAGAAACCGCGGTTTGCTTAAACCGCAGGGTGTTAACAGGAGACTGAAGACTTTGTATTAAGAGTCATTTAACTGTGTGTTCTGTCTGTCTTTTTGGTTGCTACAGACCGCTAAATATAAAATATGGGTAGACTGGCAAATTCCGCATTGCAGCTAGTGACGTATTTGACTCCTCGCAGTACGCAAATGTCACTCCTGCAGTTTGCGGCCGCGCTGTTACCGCCAGCGGTGGTTGCTACGCACAGTCTAGCTTAGAAACCGCGGTTTGCTTAAACCGCAGGGTGTTATCAGGACACTGAAGACTTTGTATTAAGAGCCAGTTTAACTCTGTGATCTGCCTCTCATTTCTTAGTTTTTTACGAGGCGGAAGTGATAACAAATGACTCTGAACCCTGCGCTAACGCCTCGCGGTTTAAAAAGATTGAGAAGTTTATCATAAGATTTATTTAACTCTATGTTGTGCCTATCATTTCTTAGTTGTCCACAACACGAAAGTGACACAAATAGCTCTATTTGAGAAGGCTTAGTCTTCTATTTTACACCCCTGCTGTAACGCCGCGCCGATAGCAGTGGTTGGAAAGGCCAGGTCTCCGTCTTCCTTTCTGAGAAACGTGGTTTGAGCAAACCGCAGGGCGTACACAAAAGATTGAGGAGTTTTCATTAAGAGTAATTTAACTCTGTTTTGTTTCTCTTTTGGGTTATTTACGGCACGGAAGTGATAGCAACTGACTCTTTTTGAAAGGCTCAATGTTCTGTTTACGCCATGCGCTAACTATGTAAATAGCACGCTGACAAGCTTTCAGTGACTGTGCAAAATTGAAAGCTTGTCAGTCTTGTAGCCGGTTGTACACACTCGGCTAGGCCGCAATAGATCAGTAAGTTTTTCTTTTGAGTCTCGGCTCACGGCAGGTTAACCTTTTTGTTGTTTCAACACAACGCACCATAGTAATATTCTGCAAGATTTAGCCTTAGCACTGATTATGAAGTCCGGAATTTGTGGTATTTCCAATGACGAACACAAATGAACACGTCCTTACACAGCAACAAGAAACGACACAATGGCGAAATACTTTGTCATGTGACCAGTCAAGGCTGGTTGGCATGTGATGTTGCTAATAGAAACATTGACGTCACTTCTGCTTGGCGTGTTGTGTTATCGGGAATTCCTACAATGACGCAAACTAGTCATTTCCTAGAAACAGCAGATCGTCAATTCGTTTGCATTGACAAAGCGGTTAAAAACTGTGACTGTTGATATTTTAATTAACATTTGTTTAAAAAAGTTAATGGCAGCATTAATTATTTAGGTGGGGTGGGGGGATCTGCCTTAATAAGCACGGGTTGGCAGCTGATCAAAAATTGTAGCTTGAATGATTTCCGGAATGGAACTAGTATGGCTAGGTAATAAAGCCATTGGGGGTAATTGGTGGAATTCGTTAGTCTAATGACCTATCTAATTAGAATAATCAATTGTTTATTAAATGGGTGTGGCTGTAGCCCAACATCTTCTCTCTCTAACGCTGTTCATACAGGGACACCACACTGGCTTGCTGACTGCCAATCACTTTGCTGCAGATGTTTACCATTCATGCCAGGGTGTTCTTGTTCTTCATACTCAGACCTCCATACCAGCACACAGAACCGAAAGTGATGACAGACTCAATAAAAGAGCAGTAGAAAGTCTGAAGGACAGAGGGGTTCACATTCAGCTTCCTGAGTTAATGGAGGCAGTAGATGCGTGACTGACATTTCTTGTGTATGAGGGTGGTGTTTGCGTTAAAGGACAGCTTATCATCTATAACTGTTCCAAGATACTTGTACTCGGTCACACTCTCAACAGACACATCATCAATCATCAGAACAGGGACAGGGGCAGGGTTTCTTCGAAAATCTATCAGTAGTTCCTTGGTCTTACTCACATTTAGGTCTAGAAAATTATCTTTACACCAAACACTAAAACGTTCTGCAAAGTAAGTCGCATCATTATTGGAGAGATCTTCTAAGGCAGTGTCATCCGAGTATTTTATAAGAAGGGTAGAGTCAGTGCCACTACAATCGTTAGTGTAGAGTGTGAACAGCACAGGGGAGAGAACTGTACCTTGAGGGGCGCCTATGGAAGTAGACCTAAGGGATGAGAGACCTGTTTGAAAGCGAACTGACTGGGTCCTATTTACAAGGAAGTTGACAATCCATAGGATAAGCCTTGGAGTTACATTGTAACAGAGAAGTTTTTGAGCTATGAAATAGGGTTGTATAGTGTTGAAGGCTGAAGAAAAGTCTATAAAAAGAATGCGTACAAAAGAGCCAGGTTTTTCTAAATGTGTGTATGCATGGTGCAGAAGTGTGAGTGTGGCGTCGTCTGTACATCTGTTTTGCTTGTATGCAAACTGGAAAGGATCTTGATAGGGCTTGACCTGATCGAGCAGTCTAGAAAGGACAACACGCTCAAAGCACTTCATTACTATAGAGGTGAGAGCTACAGGGCGATAGTCATTGAGTGTTTTGGGCTTGTTGTTCTTGGGGACAGGGCAGACGGTAGATGTTTTCCAGAGCCTAGGTACAGTGCAATCCTTCAGTGACCAGCTAAACAAATGGCTATAAACAACAGACAACTGACTGGCACATAATCTCAAAACTCTACCGCAAATATTATCAGGGCCTACTGCTTTCTTAACATTCAGTTTGCTAAAAAGCTTCTCAACCACCTTGCCATGGATCTCAAAGTCTTCCTCAACATTGCCTGCCACATTTATTTTAAGCTGGGAAATCATGCTTCTAAGTAGCGGCTAATCTCTCTGTTTGTTTGTTTGTCTATTTTGACAAAGGGTATTTACCCGAAATATTAATAAATTGTGTTGTACCCGTCTTTTCTAAGCGTGTTTCTTTCTCCGTTGGGTACTTCTTTGCATATTACACGCTTGGCAGTCACCTTTTTGGTCCGGATTGCTTCATGCTATCTCAGACATCTTTCTCAAATCTACAATAGAACTCATTAAGTTTTTCAGAAAATTCAGTTTGTTCTTTCATTGGCATGCTACTGCTACTGAATTTTGATTTAACGTGGCCTGATAAAGTTTTAAGTCCTTTCCATGCATCTGCTAAGCTACCTGATTCAAACTGTGACTCTACTTTCTCTTTATACTTTTTCTTAGCGTCTAAAATCTGCTTCCTCAATTTATTCTGTACTGCTTTCCTTTCTACTCTGCCTCCAGTCTGAAATGCAACCTTTTTCTCATTCAATGTGGCTTTGAGAGACTTTGAAATCCATGGTTTGTTGCTGGGATACAATTTCACCGTCTTAGATGGAATAATCATATCTTTCCCAAAAATTGTTAAACCCTGACATGTGTTCATCACTTGTAGAGTTTGTTTATATATAGAATCTTGTTGCTATATAACATTGCTGACTTACATATATTATATCAAACATAGTTTATTCCACTTGAATCCTTTTTTCTTTTTTTTTTACCTATGAACAAACAACGTTGATATACTTACACATGACCTAATAACAATGCGCACTGGAATGCCTGACATTTCACTCCATGTAGACTTAACAGAAAAGTCTACTGGGCATTAGAGTCAGAAACTGTATACATGTACATTGCAATGTCATAAAAAATTGAAACAAGTTGTTTTGATGATCTGCCAGATGAAGATGTAGAGATGGATACACATTGATACAGCTGTGTTACTATGTGATGAAAGTTGCCGTCTCCATGTTTTAATTGGTGGCACAATGGGTTTTCAGTGTCTGGAATTTTCGTGCAAAGTTTACTTTGTTGGTGAATTTCATGCTAACCCTTGTAGGAAACTCAATAGACAATTTTTTTATACTGTAGTTTGCTTGGAGCTATGACCTACACACTCTGTTTATCTAGCTACCACAGTTTTGAAACAAATGTGTTTAGAAGTGAACACAGTGTCATTTATACAGTACTTCCAGTACAAGTATTTGTATATATGTAATCCTCTTTGTGTCATTTTTGGCTCACGTGTGAAGCAAAAGTGAGTATGTTTTGGGCCAGTGGTCATCCGTCTGTCCTCTGCCCGCCGTTGTCCGTTAACGTTGGCATTTTCTCAGAGACTATTCAAGCCACATTCTTCAAACTTTGCCCAAGGATACTTTGTGGTAAGACCTTTCTAAACATATCAATTTGAGTGACCTCTCACAAAGGTCAAAGCCACATGGGATCAAGAAATAGGTCAAAAATAGCTATAACAAAAGATGTTTTTTCTCTAATACTATTCACAACTTTAAACCAACTTGCTACAGAGATACCTAATGGGAAGATCTTTCTATGCACACTAATTTGGTTGATCCCTCTGAAAGGTCAAAGGTCACGAGAGTTCAGGAAATAGGTCTAAATAGCCATATTTTGACAAAAGATGTTTTTTTCTCAAATACAATTCACAACTTAAAACCCAAATTTGGTACAGAGGTACCTGATGGTAAGACCTATCTATGCATACTAATTTGGATGACCCCTTGAAAAAGTCAAGGGTCACAAGAGCCTGGCAAATGTGTGTAAAATGCTGATGTTTTATAAAATTGTAGGTATTCCCAAATTTGGTATAAAGATAGCTGATGATAACACCTTCCTATGCATACTAATTTAGTCGACATCACAAAGATGTGTGAAAAATGCTTACATTTTCAGAAAACATGGACTTTGCTGCTGCAAAAGCCAGCCCTTGTCACAAAGGTCACACATGTAAATCGGTCATACACGTGAGCCATAATGGCTTTGCCTTTCTTGTTCCTTACTTCTTGAGCGCATTTATCATTACTGTGTGTGTTGATACTGTTCATGTAATCTTGCTGATTTCAAGATTTTGAACATGCCTTTGTAAATACAATTCCAACAAAGAAAGAAACATGCTTAGAAAGGACAGACTCAGAACTTTATTAGATATTTGGGTTTGATGCTTTTAATACAGTCTAGAAAACAGTTCAGTGCCTATCTTGTTCATTTGTCATCTTGTAAAAGAACAAGACAAGTATTGAATTGTTTTCTTGTCTATAAATCCATTTTGAAAGAAGGGTTTTGACTAGGAAATTTTCATAAATTGTGCTGTACTTGCCCTTGTTCTAAGCCCATTTCTTTCTTGGGATATTTTTTGCATTTTGGAAGTCACCTTTTTGGTCTCTATTTTTGTATTCCTTTATAAGATTGTGTAAGAGTATGTTTGCTAAGGAAGGTGGAAAGATGTGATGCAGCTGAAAGTAAGAATTAAAACAGGGGTAGACTAGGTTGTTTGAAATGACAATTCCAATGTGAAGATATTCCACGCAAATCTTGCATTTTTTCCTTTTTTCTTCACTGTTGTTCAAAAGTCTGTTAATCTTAAGTCTAAGGCAAGATGTTTCTATGAAATATCATCATGTTGTAAGTTATGATTATTATTTAAGAACAGTAAACTGTTAATTGTGTTTTGTAATCAAATGTGTTCTGTTCAGTATATGTAAATTATCAAGAATGTGTCTTGGAAGTCCCAGGTGACATCATCAATGGCCTCACAAACATTGACAGAAATAACCAGCAAAAAATCCCACAACATCAAAACAACAACCAACAACAACAACCAAAAAAAAAAAAAACACGCCAAAAATCCAACCAAAAACTCGCTTTGAAAGGCCAAACTAAATTTTCAGGCTAATACCTCTTTTCACAGTGGAGCCCTACGCTGCCAGTAGATGCAGATTTTGTTCTGAAATCTTCCACTTTAGACTCTCCCAAAAAGGGGGTCACAGGATGCTAATGGATGGCACTGGTTGCTGTATCTAAGTTATACGCTGCAGGTGAGTTAGCTCGCATAGTTTCTTTATGTTTTACGTGATTTACAGTCATTTTTTTAAGGTTGGATCTCAAACACAATTTCCTGGGGGGGGGGGGGGGGGGGGGGAGCTTGACTTCGCGAACGAAGATTCTACAGGGGTTGTCCACGTCGTCTGCAGGCACGCTCATGGCTGCGGAGGCCAATCTGGGACAGGCAGGTTCGACTGCAGTGGCTGCAAGGGGAGGTCTGGTCAGGGTTCTGAGTTGCGGCGTCTCTGTTTTTTTCTCCTGAGCCGCTTGTCCCTAAGGCTAGCTCTGCAAGAGTCCTGAAAGGAGACAGCTGCCTTGTGAATGGTGGAGCGCCAGGTGTCACAGTCCGCAGCAAGGGAAGACCACTGGCGGTGGTCGATGTGGCAGGCTTCTCTAGTTGAGACAGTCTTTGTATCAGTCTCATCTTTGGTGCCCCTCTGTCTCGGGGGTGTCCAGTGGCGAGCTGCAGGCGATGGTCCTCTATCCTGGAGACGTGCCCCGCCCAGCAGATTTGTGTCTGCAGCAGCAAGACCTCGATGTGTACGGTTTCTGCCTGTTCAAGGAGGACCTCGACGTTGGTGACAGTCACTCCAGTGGATGCCAAGGATGGTACGCAGGCAGTGCTGGTGGAAGTGTTCGAGGAGTCGTAGTTGGCTGCGGTAGAGGGCCCAGGACTTGGAACCATACCGCAGGGTGGTGAAGACGACAGCTCGGTACACGTTGATCTTGGTTTTTTTCAGCTGTTGATTATGCCACACCTGTTTGAATAGTCGCCCGAAAGTGCTGTTCACTTTTGCCAGCCGGTTCCTTGTCAATCTTGGTGTCTGACGTGATGATGCAACTAAGGTAGGTAAACTGGTGCACTGACTTCAGTTCAGACTCACCAATGGTGATGTGGGGAGGGCAATCTGTGTGTGCAACGAGGGCAGCATCAGCAAAGAGCACCTCACCAATCAGTCGGTCTAGGGTTTTGGTGTGGGCCTGCAGTCGTCTGAGGTTAAACAGGCTGCCATCGAGACGGTACCTGATGTATACGGCGTCGTCATCGTCGAGGTTCTCTGTGGCCTGCTTCAACATCATGCTAAAAAAGATGATGAAGAGGGTTGGTGCCAGCATGCAGCCCTGCTTCACGCCGTTGAGAATGGGAAATGGTTCTGAGATCAGTGTTGAGTCTGACCTTTCCTTGCTGGTCCTCGTGCAGCTGGATGATCATGTTGAGGAACTTTGGGGGACAGCCAAGTCGCTCCAGGATCTGCCACATGCCTTGCCTGCTCACAGTGTCGAGCGCTTTTGTTAGGTCAACAAACGTTACGTACAGCCCTTTGCAGCACAAAGACCACGTCGGTGGTGCTCCTGTTGGCTCTGAAGCCACACTGGCCCTCTGGGAGGTGGTCTTCAGCAATGGCAGCTACCAGCCGATTAAGGAGCAGCCTTGTGAGAATTTTCCCGGCAATGGACAGCAGGATAATTCCACGATAGTTGGAGCATATCATATATATATATATATATATATATATATATATATATATATATATATATATATATATATATATATATATATATATATATATATATATATATATATATATATATATATATATATATATACTTTAAACAAAGGCATCACCCAAAGCCCAAAATGCACTGCAGATAAGCTCCAAGGGACGTAATTTTATGCAGTAGGTGTTCAGTGGAAGGCTCAAAATGACAGGTCTGTCATTCCTTCTCTCCCACTACCGCTTCCACCCGGGTCTGTCCTGGGGGACTTGTGCGGGGTTAACTACTTTTTAGTTCCCAGGGTCACCCTGGTCAGCCCCACAGGGTGGGTTTTCCCCTCTATTCTGGGGCATGTCTTTCTGTCTGCCCTTGGTCCATTCACCTGTATTCCTTTTTTAATTAAACTCTCCCTGCTGTCTGTGCTCTTGATATTGGATGTGTGTTGCTAAATGGTCTTAGGTTTATTTAGCGTATTAGACCGGCTGGCGACATACATTCAATATTCTGTTTAGGTTTTTTTTTCCCGCAAGCAGTGCAGGCACATCCTGAGAAACTCTTGTTGCTGTCGGGACGTTAAGCAATGTACAACCAACCAACCAATCTCCCACTACCCTCTCTTTTTAGATCTAGTAAGCGATGTAGTCACACAAAGGGCAGCTGATGACACAATGCAAGCTTATCGGCCTGGAATTCCATGGCATTGGCACAACAGAGCATTCTTAGAATTGAAATGATGTTTTGTGTGACTCTGCGTTGTTTGGTCCTGCGGAGTTTCTTTTGCGGGTTTCCGTAGTTTTCTCTACGATTTAGGTGAGAAGACACTTCCTGCATACTGAAAGCATGGTATCATCAAGACAGCCGCTGCTGTTTGTCACAGTGTAAGGATGGCCTCATTTGAGATCGAAAAGGAGCTTTTGTCCTTTCTTGACCGCAGCGCAAGAACTGACTTAAAAGCAATAGCTATCGAGCAGCTTCTTGGAATGACGGGAACAGATGATGGGAAAAACTTAATCGGTCTGTCCCCACGACTTCTGAATGCTGTCCTGCTGCTCGTTGCCGACACAAATGAAACTGTTGCAAGAAATGCAATTTTGTGTGTCGTTAACTTGTCATCAGATGATTCTTCTGTCGCTACACTTATGGCGTTGAAAGAGTGCAGAGATACGATGTTGTATTTACTCCAGAGCGCGGTTGATCCAGGATACAAGCTAGCCGATCCTGCCTGCAGTGTTTTGTCAAATGTAACGCGATTGCAGTCGTGTGCACATGCGCTTGCTACAGATGTGCTTGAGAAAGTGGGCCTTGACAAAATAGTGGAGGCTTTGTGCAAGACACGCTTCAACAAAGACGCAGACCTGCACTACCTGGCGACATTTCTGATGAATATGACTCAGGTGTCAGCAGTGCGCCGTAGTCTCTTGGAACGCCCAAGAAGTCTTATAAAACAACTCCTTCCATTAATAGCACTTGCAACATCATCCATCCACCGCAGAGGCATTGTTGGTGTAGTTAAAAACTGCTGCTTCGAGTATGGTACGTATGTGCACAATTTTAACCCATTTACTATTTAGCCCAAAGGCCGCATTTGAGAAATTTCGGAGCTGTTGCCAACGACTATGTACCAGTTTTAGATAGATTGACATTAATTCAAGTCATGGGGCAGATTTGCTTGGCGCCAATCTGCTGTGACCTTTGAATTGCCATGGTTGATCCATCTCCTGCTGCAGTGCATCAGGGCTAAATAGTAGTACTCAGGTTACACTTCCACAGTTTATACTGCTGTGTTTTTGTGCACATTTGCGAGTGAAACCAAGGAACTCTACCTCATTAGCATTAATTACCTTAGAAGACTAAGTTATACGTGCAGCTACTGTTACGTTCATGCCCCCCCCCCCCCCCTTTCCCTCGGGGCATTGTATGCATGGTGTTAAACTACTGGAATCTCCAAGCGTCAATATTAATGACACTGTGTAGATTTTGCCAGTATTGGAGGCAGAACAATCATGAACTTGCGCTTTGCGGACGACATTGATGGCCTTGCAGGAACAGAGAAGGAGCTAGCTCAGCTGGTGGAAAAGCTGGATAGTACAGCCATTGCATATGGGATGGAAATCAGTGCAGAGAAAACCAAACTGATGACCAATAACGCCAGTGGCACTGACACTGAAATCATGGTTGGAGGCCAAAAACTGGAAACAGTTAAGAAATTCAAATACTTAGGAGCCATTGTGACAGATGAGGGATCAAAACCAGAAATACTGTCCAGGATTGCACAGACAACAACAGCACTGACAAGATTGAAGACCATATGGAAGGACAGAAACATCACACTCTGCTCCAAGATCAGACTGATGCGCTCCTTAGTCATCTCAGTGTTCTTGTATGCCTGCGAGTCATGGACCCTCACAGCAGACCTTGAAAGGAGGATACAAGCCACAGTGAAATGAGATGTTTTCGAAGGCTGCTTGGCATCTCATACAGAGATCACATCACAAACGAGGAAGTGGGAAGCAGAATCAGGCAAGCCATCGGGCCCTATGAAGACTTATTAGCCATTGTGAAAAAACGCAAACTGAAGTGGTATGGGCATGTCACGCGTTCAGCAGGGCTTGCCAAAACAATCCTGCAAGGCACTGTGCGAGGAGGACGAAGGAGAGGAAGACAGAGGAAAAGATGGGAGGACAATATCTCAGAGTGGACAGGACTGACGCTGGGCGATACGCTGAGAATGGCAGAGAACAGAGAGGAATGGAGGGAGCTGGTTGCCAAGTCAACAGTGGTGCCCCAACGGTCGGCAAGACTACGGGATATAGATAGATAGTAGATTTTGCATGAAAAATGAGCATGAATTTGTAGCATAAAGTTTTCAACTGTAGAACCAACGACCACAGGACTGTTGACCAACACAGTAAAAAAAAACACCACACAACTATGCACTTTTGCTATGTAGTGTTTATACTGACCAGTGTGTTTTGGATAATGTAATGTAGGACTATGGAGTCAATAAAACATGTATTTTGCATATATATATATATATATATATATATATATATATATATATATATATATATATATATATATATATATATATATATATATATATATATATGTAGGACTATCAAGACAAATGTAGGACTGTTGACCATAGGACTGTAGATCATTATAGGATGGTATGTAGGACATTCAAGATGCCCCCGCTCTATCCAGCTCTCCCCCCACCCGGGTCTGCCCTGGGGGACTTGGGTGGGGTTAGGTATTTTTTAGTTCCCAGGGTCACCCTGGTCAGCCCCACAGGGTGGGTTTTTCTCTCTATTCTGGGGCATGTGTTTCTGTCTACCCTTTGTCCATTCATCTGTATTTGCCTTTTTAAAACTCTCCCTACTGTCTGCACTGCCTGTAGCTCTTGATATTTGATATTGGATGTGTGTTGCTAAATGGTCTTAGCTTTATTTAGGCCCCATGTGTTAGGTTTATTTAATGTATTTGACCGGCTGGCGACATACATTCAATGTTCTGTTTATTTTTATTTTTTTTTATTTTTTTTTTTTTTTTCACAAGCAGTGCAGGCACGTCCTGAGAAAGCCTTGTTGCTGTCGGGACGTTAAGCAATGTACAATCAATCAATCTATCCAGCTCAGTTTAGTCAAGATGGGATCTCTGTGCTCAGAAAAGCCCATATATATATGCATTCCTTCCGAACCCATCAGAAGGCTTTCCTGAGTTTCTTTCGAGATCGTACCAGTATTTCTTTGTTTGACTATGGATCTCTTTCAAGTCTGCCCAACACCCGCTGCCCCTCTTCACACCTCTGCTGTTGTGATCGACTGTGTGGTGCTCTTGGCTCTGTGCCTGGAGATGCTTTCTCATTTTTCTTACGTCTGATCTGCCCATCTGTAGCCCCTGTGTGACCTCTGCCTTGCCACACTGTCCACAGGAATAGTAGTTTAGTATTGTCTTTTTGAGCTAAGCTTGTAAACCTCATATTTTTAGCAAATAACTTTTAATCCTGATCATTCTGATACACCCATTGCTTAAAATAAATTTGACTGATAGTTCAAGGGAGGTGCTAGAACAGCTTGGCGCCTCAATGGAGCTTGTTTAGAGAAGTGATTATATTGTGTTTCATTTGGTGGTGAACATGAACATACTGGGATTGTTGTTACTGAGTGTTTACCCACTAATTATTTTATTATGGTAGACTTTAATTATGCAGCGTGTGTAATAATGTGTAATAATGTACTGAGACGTTTGTATAATAAGTAGTGAGGGTTAGGACTAGGTTGAAACACGCGTATTATGTATGCATATGTAGAGGTGGGTGTGAATGTATAAGTGCCGCTCAGTTCAGTCCATAAAAGATGTTTGTGTGAGATGTGTAAGAGTTATGTGTAAAGATTTTGTAGTGTTTACTTTATCCATTTGGAATTTGTAGCTGTGCAAGTGCAGGGAGAAAATGTTCATAATTATGCTATAATGTTTTTATGTCTTGTTTGTACTATTTGTTATAAATGTACCACAACCGAATTTCTCTTTTTGAGATAATAAAGTACTCTTATTCTTATTCTTATTCTTATTCTTATTCTTATTCTGGCACTACCTTGAACTAAAACAATTGATCGCCTAATCTGTAATGTACAGTAAGCAAATTTTTATAAAATCAGCCTCAGGATGTAATGGGTTAAATGCATATTTTTTCAAGACAACTCTAAGAAAAATAGATGATCAAAAACTTTGGTCCCAACTTATTTTAATTTTCCTTTACTGCATTAGTCTTGACAACAGTGGTTCAGCTGCTGTCCTTGGGAAATGTTGAACATGACCTATTTATACCCTGTTGGAGCCCCCAGTCAGCAACACTGACACATATTTCACGCTCCTCATGTTGATTGTTTGATAGAATGGTCTTTGGAAAAACGTCAGATCTGTGCATTGCTTGTCACACTTTCAGCGTCAGTGATGCAGGTCATTGGTCACTGAGGCCTGAACAGGGCATCAACTTTTATGTAGGTCATCGCCATGACCTCTTGAGGGTAATGGATGAACCATTGGGACAGCTAAATTTTAAAATAAATTAGGACCAAGTTTGATAACATATTGTTCTTAGCGTTTTTCTGAAATAAATGAAAAGTTAATTGGAAAAGGCAAGCTTTGCTCAAACGGACAATACTTGTATAGATCTAATCAAGGATGATCTGTAGGGCAATCAAGATGCTCCCCTCTATCCAGAGGAATAGTACTGGTATCCAAATGGTATCCACACTGGTTACCCCCATTGATCCTCTCATGCATTAGCAGATTGAGGGAGACAACCACTGTTGAACCAGTGTGGATGTATTACACATACCAAGGGGAATTGCTCAGTAATGGAGGGGGATGGCTGGCTGGCGATTGAGTGCCTGAAAAAATGGAGGGGGGGGGGGGGGGGCAGGGATTTATTTCTGTCCAGCGCTGAGTAATTCCCAGTGGTATGTGTACTATTTCTACCAGCACTAGTCTCTCCTATTTGGTCTGTGAGTAACTAGTGTAAATGTTACAGTTAACATTTAGGTGTATTTCTGCAGATGTTCATGCGTGGCTGCTGTCCGAGGAGGTGGACATACTGCCACGTCTGCTGCTGCCACTGGCCGGACCAGAGGACCTTGATGAGGATGACATAGAGAAGCTGCCCCCAGACGTGCAGTACCTGCCTGCTACACATGCACGTGAATCTGACCCTGAGATTCGCAAAATGTTGCTGGAGGCACTTACTAAGGTTGGACGTGTCCTCTGCTTGAAAAGGCTCAACTGCTTTCCTTGTTTTCTTCCCAGAATTCCACCTCAACAAAAATTGTCTTTGAAAAAAAAGGACCGCTTGCTTGAAGTGTTCCATTGGTCTTTAAAGCTGTCACGCTTTTCTATAGCGTGACCTGTTTTTTGTTGGTGCGATCTAAACAATAGTTCACATATTTTGGCTCACGTGCGAAGCAAAAGTGAGTATGTTTTGGTCCAGTGGTCGTCCGTGGTAAACTTTAACGTTGGCATTTTCTTGGAGACTATTCAAACCAGATTCTTCAAACTTGGCACAAGGATACTTTGTGACAAGACCTTTCTAAACATACCAGTAGTTTGAGTGACCTCTCACAAAGGTCATGGTCACAGGGGATCAGGAAATGTCAAAAATAGCTATATTTTGACATAATTTATGTTTTCTCAAATACTATTCACAACTTCAAACCCAACTTGGTACAAAGATACCTGAAAATAAGACCTGTCTATGCATACTAATTTGGATGAGCCCTTGGAAAGGTCAAGGGTCACTAGAGCTCAGGAAATAGGTGAAAAATAGCCATATTTTTTGGACAAAAGATGTTTTTACTCAATTACTATTAACAACTTCAAAACCACATTTGGTACATAGATACCTGATGGTAAGACCTATCTATGCATACTAATTTAGATTACTTCTCGGAAAGGTCAAGGGTCACGAAGGGCTCAGGAAATCGGTCCGAAATAGCCATATTTTGACAAAAGATGTTTTTTCTCAAATACTATTCACAACTTTAAACCCAAACTTGCTACAGAGATACATGATGGGAAGACCTTTCTATGTACACTAAGTTGATTGATCCCTCAGAAAGGTCGAGTCATGACAGCTCAGGAAATAGGTGAAAAATAGCCATATTTTGACAAAAGATGTTTTTTCTCAAATACTATTCACACCTTTAAAGTTTAATGCCAAATTTGGTACAGAGATAGCTGATGGTAAGACCTATCTATGCATACTAATTTGGATGACCCCTTGGAGAGGTCAAGGGTCACAAGAGGCTGGCAAATGTGTGTAAAATGCCGACTTTTGATAAAATTGTAGGTATTCCCAACATTTTTGCAAATTTTTCAGCCAAATTTGGTACAAAGATAGCTGATGATAAGAACTTCCTATGCATACTAATTTAGTCAACTTATCACAAGGGTCATGGGGGGTTGACACAAGGGTCATGGGGGGTTGACAGATGTGTGAGAAATGCTTACATTTTCAGAAAATTATGGATTTTGCTGCTGCATAATCCAGCTCTTGTCACAAAGGTCACACATATATGTAAATCGGTCATATGTGTGGCATAATAATAATAATAATAAGCGCATTAAATAGGCGCTTTATCCCAATTGAAAATCGGCTCAAAGCGCCGCCGCGAACTGAACCCAACAAGCACGCTCACGTGAATCACGCACATTCACTCACACACTGTACATAAACACAGAACATTCACGTGGTGCTAAGGGCAAGTTCAAGCGAGCTACTGTAGTTTTTGGAAATTCAAAATCGTTTGTATTTGAAATTTGATTAAGTGGGCTGAAACTGATACCAAAGTCGTAATGGCTTTGCCTTTCTTGTTCTCGAATACTATTCACAACTTCAAGCCCAAATTTGGTACAGAGACACCTGATGGTAAGACTTATCTATGCATACTAATTTGGATGACCCCTTGGAAAGGTCAGAGGTCACAAGAGTCTGGCAAAATGCCGATTTTTGATAAAATTGTAGGTATTGCCAACATTTTTGTAAATTTTTCAGCCAAATTTGGTACAAAGATAGCTGATGATAAGACCGTCCCATGCATACTAAGTTAGTCGACTCATCACAAAGGTCAAGGGTCACGGGGGGTTGACAGATATGTGAAAAATGCTTACATTTTCAGAAAACATGGATTTTGCTGCTGCAGAACCTTGTCACAAAGGTCACACATATGTAAATCGGTCATACACGTGAGCCATAATGGCTTTGCCTTTCTTGTTTGTCTCAGGAAATGTCCGTCTCCCTTTATCAAATTGTAGACTTAACTTTTGCTTTTTTTCTTTGTTTTAGTTATGCAGCACAAGAACAGGACGGCTCTATTTGAAAGACAAAAATGTTTATGTCATTGTGCGTGAGCTTCACAAGTGGGAAGAAGAGGAGAGCAACATTCCATCAATACTCCACTTAGTGGACCTTCTGATTGGTGATGAACCACAACAGGGAATGGAAGACTTGCACACAGTGGAAGTACCGCCTCACCTGCAGGAGAAATTCCAGCATGATGAGAAATCAGCATCCTGAGACCAGGAGTGACAGTCTTCAGTGCCGGATGGATTCAGCTTTTTCAAATTCCAATAAAGTTGAATCCAGCTGTTTGGTTTAGACAGAACAGTCCTTCAGCCATCTGCAAAAGGCATACATTCTCATGAGCCCCTGCCGCTTCAGGGGCTCATGAGAATCTATGCCTCTTGTTGGCATAAATTACACGTACAGATTGAGTACTTCAGCCATAGAGTGCCCATAGACTTTTTCAATATTTTGGACTCACTCATGCAAGCTGAATGCATACACAGTCCAAGTAACACTCTCCTTTCATGAATGATCTACAAGACACTGCTGGTGCACAGTGTTTGAAAAAAAAAAGTGAAAAGCATTGGTAGTGCTTTTTGGCTCACATGCGAAGCAAAGTGAGTATATTCTGGGCCAGTGGTCTGTCGTCTGTCCGCCTTTGTCGGTGGTAAACTTTAACGTTGGCATTTTCTCGGAGACTATTCAAGCTACAGTCTTCAAACTTGGCCCAAGGATACTTTGTGGCAAGACCTTTCTAAACATACCAATTTCAGTGACGTCTCACAAAGGGCAAGGTCACATAGGATCAGGAAATATATTCAAAATAGCTATTTTGGGACATAATTTATTTTTTCTCAAATACTATTCACAACTTCAAACTCAAATTTGGTACAAAGACACCTGATGGTAAGACCTTTATATGCACACTAATTTGGTTGATCCCTCGAAAAGGTCAAGGGTCACAAGAACTCGGGGGGAAATAGGTCCAAAATAGCCATATTTTGACAAAAGATGTTTTTTTATCAAATACTATTCACCACTTAAAACCCAAACTTGGTACAAAGATACCTGATGGTAATACCTTTCTATTCATACGAATTTGGTTGATCCCTCGGAAAGGTCAAGGGTCACAAGAGCTCGCGAAACGGGTCCAAAATCGCCATATTTTGACAAAAGATGTTTTTTCTCAAATACTATTCACAACTTCAAACCCAAACTTGCTACAGAGATACCTGATGGTAAGACCTATCTATGCCTACTAATTTGGATGACCCCCTCAGAAAAGGTCATAGGTCACAAGAGGTCAACAAATGTGTATAAAATGCCAATAATTGTAGTTATCAACATTTTTCAAACTTTTTTCAATCAAATTTGGCACAAAGGTAGCTGATGATGAGAACTTCCTATCTATCCTAATTTAGTCGACTCGCAAGGGTCACAGGTGTTTGACAGATGTGTGAGAACTGATTAAATTTTGAGAAAACATGGATCATGGATTTTGTTAGTGCAGAAGCCATCCCTTTATTGTCAGACGTGTGGATCGATCATACACGTGAGCCATAAGGGCTGTGCCTTTCTTGTTGTCAAAAATGTTTCCTGCAGATATCATTGTGACAAAAAGTTGTACTGACAGCCTGTGGGTTAATTTTTTCAAATGCAGTGCATCAAGAGTGACTTGTGCGTCGATTGTGAAAGGTGTTACTCAAGTCAAGCCCTGGGAGGGAGTTATTACTGGTAAGCTACTGTACAGATTGTTTGGTAAACTGGTATGGGTTCTGTGTACACTCAGTAATGTCTGGATGCCTCAAGTTAACCCCTGTAGCCCCACTGTGCCACAGCAGGAGATGGATCAACCATGACAATTCAAGGGTAGTGCCACGTTAGCTTGGCATCTGATGGTGCCAAGCTAAACTGGCACTATTCTTGAGTTATTGTGGTCGATCCAGCTCTGCAACTGGTACATAGTCATTAAGGGGAGACACGGTACCGCAAAAACGTCAATTTTGGTGTCTGAAGTGTTTTTGGGTTGACTGGATTTTTGGGTTGTTTGAACCCCCTAGAACCCGGCCACAACCATAAAATATCACAAAATACCTTTTATTTACTGTAAAAAAATAAATAAAGTGAAGCACCTGCTCAATGTTTCAAGCATTTGCGACGTCTTTTGCTCGAAAACATCCAATGTTTGGACCCTGACAACACCGCTTTGCGAGCGACGAATGCCGCCATGTTTGGGTTCATTCGAACCGGTTCCGTCTCTACTTTCCCATTCACCAACCAGCTAAAGGTTACAAAGGCTCTATAAATAGCTATTGGCGCAAAACCGACGTCACGAACGACCGGAGATTTCCTTATACGAACGTTATTCTCTCTTGGCTTGACTTCGCAAACGAAGATTTTATAGGAGTTGCCCACGACGTCTGCAGGCTTGTTCGTGGCTGCGGAGGCCAATCCGAGACAGGCAGGTTCGACCGCAGTGGCTGCAGGGGAAGGTCTGGTCAGGGTTCTGAGCTGCGGCATCTCTGTTTTTTCTCCTGAGCCTCTTGTCCTTAAGGCTAGCTCTGTGAGAGTCCTCAAAGGAGACAGCTGCCTTGTAAACGGTGGAGCGCCAGGTGTCACGGTCCGCAGCAAGCGAAGACCACTGGTGGTGGTCGATTTGGCAGGCACTAAGTGACTTCTTGAGACAGTCTTTGTATCTCTTCTTTGGTGCCCCTCTGTCACGGTGTCCAGTAGCAAGCTCGCCGAACAGGGTGATCTTTGGTAGGCGATGATCCTCCATCCTGGAGACATGCCCCGCCCAGCGGAGCTGTGTCCGCAGCAGCAAAGCCTCGATGCTCACAGTTTCAGCCTGTTCAAGGACCTCGACGTTGGTGACATAGTCACTCCAGTGAATGCCCAGGATGGTGCGCAGGCAGCGCTGGTGGAAGCGTTCGAGGAGTCGTAGTTGGCTGCGGTAGAGGGCCCAGGACTCAGAACCATACAGCAGGGTGGTGAGGACCACAGCTCTGTACACGCTGATCTTGGTGCCTGTTTTCAGCTGTTGATTGTGCCACACCCGCTTGAAAAGTCGCCCGAAAGCGCTGTTCGCTTTTGCCAGCCTGCTGTCAAGCTCCTTGTCCAGCTTGGCGTCCGACGTGATAATGCAGCCAAGGTAAGTAAACTGGTGCACTGACTTTAGTTCAGACTCGCCAATGGTGATGTGAGGAGGGCGATACACTGTCTTGGGTGCCGGCTGATGAAGGACCTCTGTCTTTTTCAGACTGACCTCGAGTCCAAAGAGCTGGGCAGCATCTGCGAAGCAAGACGTGATGCGCTGCAGGGCTTTCTCTGTGTGTGCAACGAGGGCAGCATCATCAGCAAAAAGCAGCTCACGAATCAGTTGGTCTAGGGTTTTCGTGTGGGCCTGCAGTCGTCTGAGGTTGAACAGGCTGCCATCGAGACGATACCTGATGTACACTGCATCGTCATCATCGAGGTCCACTGTGGCCTGCTTCAACATCATGCTAAAAAAGATGGTGAAGAGGGTCGGTGCCAGCACGCAGCCCTGCTTTACGCCGTTGAGAATGGGGAATGGTTCTGAGAGGTCATTGTTGAGTCTGACCTGGCCTTGCTGGTCCTCGTGTAGCTGGACAATCATGTTGAGGAACTTTGGGGGACAGCCAAGTCGCTCCAGGATCTGCCACATGCCTTGCCTGCTCACAGTGTCGAACGCTTTTGTTAGGTCGACAAATGTTACGTACAGCCCTTTGTTCTGTTCGCGGCACTTCTCCTGTAGCTGTCTCAGCACAAAGACCATATCGGTGGTGCTCCTGTTTGCTCTGAAGCCACACTGGCCCTCTGGGAGTTGGTCTTCAGCGATGGCAGGTACCAGCCGATTCAGGAGCAGCCTTGCAAGGATTTTCCCAGCAATGGACAGCAGGGTAATTCCCCGATAGTTGGAACAGTCAGACTTCTCGCCTTTGTTCTTGTACAGGGTGATAACGACTGCATTACGGAGATCTTTTGGTAGTGTTCCTTCCTCCCAGCAGCAGAGAAAGAGGTCATGGAGCTTGTTGTGCAGTGCTGTGCCTCCATGTTTCCAGATCTCTGGCGGTATTCCATCAATGCCTGCTGCTTTGCCACTCTTGAGCTGGTGGATGGCTGTGAGGGTCTCTTCAGCGGTGGGCGGTTCGTCCAATTCAACCTTTACTGGGAGGTGTGGGATTTGTAGGACGACTGCTTCTTGAACAGTGCGCTCAGCGCTGAAGAGGCTCTGAAAGTATTCCGACCAGCGGTTCAAGATGGAGGTATTATCTGTGAGGAGTGCCTCAGGCAGGCACGAACGTTATGCTAATGAGATAATACTATTTTCGGAAACCGACCAATGAGCAGAGCGCGCCGAGTGTTCTGGATGACTTCGGGTTTTTCCGACCAGGCTCCGAACGGCTTCGGGTCTTTCCGACTGTCCCACAATGCACCATTACGCATGGCGTACAACTCGATCAAAATACGAGAATCGCTCATTCAGATCGCGCATTTTCAACGTGTGCATATATCCAAGACTGAGAAACCTTTTGCTTTTCATTTTCTCATGAGAAATATGTTTCTATATGTGGCTATTCCATTTTTTTGTTGTTTTTTTGTTTTGTTTTTTTATCCCATAGGTGTTTGTTATGGCACAGTACTCCGTTTTGCTTGTCCAATCTTTGGGGACCGTTTTCTCAAAATGTGATTTTTCGACCAAATAAAAGGTTGTATCTTTTGAATGGCTATTTGGATATGATATTTGTAACATGTGTTGCAATATTTCTGTGCATGGAATATGAGTTTAGTGTATTAGTTTGTGTTTGGTGACCATGTGAATTGCTGTTTTCGGTCTCTTGATGACTGCAATTTATAATGATTATTTCTAGTGCTCATTATAAAATTACTGATGTACTGAATGCAATTTCCATGCACAGGTCTATTTAGCACATAAATAGATTTAAAAAACAAAAAGAAGTGAGAGAATATAAGCATTAGTTCAGACACAAGAACATTTTGGAATTAGCTAATTTTGCAAGGTTTTTCCCAGTTTTTGATGCATTAAAGTCACAAAAATATTTTTTTTGACATTTTTCAAAGTCTATATATAATCCAGCAGTTATTTTACATCATAAAATGACAACAAACAACCAACAGTTTCTGAAACAAAAAAATTCATTATTTGACTACCATGTCTCCCCTTAAGTGACCTTTGAAACTTGGACATGTGGCCTTGGGGTTAATGGGTTAAAAGAAGCGTCAGAAGACGGGATTCTCCTGTAATTAGCCAGCAGAAGTGCATGTTTAGAGAATATGAGTTAACAGACCGTGCAGTATGCAAAGTGACTGTATAGATGCTACAGCAAAATTATGTGATGCCAGTTGTTACGTAGGTGCTTTCTCCAATTCTGTGAATTGGCTCAATGCCCCAGAAACTGAACCCAACACCAGAGATAGAATGAAAGGGAGATCACTCCCTCGCTCTAAGGGCTAGTACAAAAAGTGAAGCCATTTGGCAGATGCCCACGCAGACATGTCCCCTTTTACAGAGAAAGCTGCACTGATGACACACTGTTGCTAGTACCAGAAATAGTATGAGTAATAGTCCGGTCATACTAGGTAGGGCCTCACTTAGTGCCTGCCAAATCGACCACCGCCAGTGGTCTTCGCTTGCTGCGGACCGTGACACCTGGCGCTCCACCATTCACAAGGCAGCCGTCTCCTTTGAGGACTCTCGCAGAGCTAACCTTAAGGACAAGCGGCTCAGAAGAAAAAACAGAGCTGTCGTAACTCAGAACCCTGAACAGACCTTCCCCTGCAGCCACTGCGGTCGTACCTGCCTGTCCCGGATTGGCCTCCGCAGCCACAAAAATGCCTGCAGACGACGTGGGCAAGCCCTATAGAATCTTCGTTCGCGAAGTCAAGCCAAGAGGTAGGGCCTACCCTGCATTGTCGGAAGTGCAAAATGTTTTAAGGCCAGACACGGTACCCCAAAAAGTCATTTTTGGTGTTCCTTAGTGTTTTTGGGTTGAGTGGATTTTTGGGTTGTTTGAACCCCTTAGAACCCGGCCACAACCATAAAATATCCCAAAATACCTTTTATTTGCTGTAAAAAATAAAGTGAAGCACCTGCTCAATTTTTCAAGCGTTTGCGACGTCTTTTGCTCAAAAACATCGAATGTCTGGACCCTGACTACACCGCTTTGCGAGCGACGAACGCCGCCATGTTTGGGTCCATTCGAACCGGTTCCATTTCTACTTTCCCATCCATAAACCAGTTGAAGGCTACAAAGGCTCTATAAATAGCTATTGGCGCGAAACTGACGTAACGAACGACCGGAGATTTCTTTGAATGGACGCTATGCTAATGAGATAATACTATTTTCCAAAACCGACCAATGAGCAGAGCACGCCGAGTGTTCCGGGCAACTTCGTTTTTTTCCGGGCGGCTTCAGGTTTTCCGAACGTTCCACAATGCACCATTACGCATGGCGTAAAACTCGATCAAAATATGTGAATCGCTAGTTCAGATCATGCATTTTCTACGTTTTACATCCCTTCAACAGTTATTTCACAAAGTCCATCAGTTATAATCGTTGGAAATGTCTCCAACGGCTTCGAAAAAGTTGCGTGGTGCACAGCTAGCAGCTGCGATGTTGAATAATAAAATAATAATAAATAATTATGGTATTTATAATGCGCTTATCTTATAATAATTATAACTCTAAGCGCGCACTCACAACTCGCACACGCATGCGCACGCTTTAGACAATGACTCATGTAACACAAATAGTGAAGATACATTACGACGGTCAGCTTGGGGTGGGGAGTGTGGTGATATAGTGCTAGAACTGTTGAAAGAGGTGAGTTTTGAGGGCGGACTGGAAGGAGGAGAGCGAGTGTTTCTGACGGAGAGAGAGTGGGAGAGTGTTCCAGGTAGATGGACCGTATACTGAGAAGGAGCGGGGGCCGAAAGTGCTGAGTTTGGTGCGGGGGATGAGGAGGCGGAGCGGGGAGGAGTGTAGGGGTGAAGTAAGTTGGAGAGATAGGCAGGAGTGTAGTTGTTCAGGGATTTGTAGCAGAGAGACAGAATCTTGTATTGGATGTGTTGGGGGATGGGGAGCCAGTGAAGGAGCTTGAGCAGGGGAGTGATGTGGTCGGATTTTTTCTTCCTGAGGACGAGGCAAGCAGCATTGTTCTGGACACGCTGGAGAGTGAGAGTGGTGGAGTGAGGAAGGCCGGAAAGGAGAGAGTTGCAGTAGTCGATGAGAGAGACAGCGAGTTTGGTCGCAGCTTCGGTAGTGAGGTATTTTCTGATCTGACTGATGCGGCGGAGGTGGAAATAACATGCCTGGGCCGTGGCGGAGACGAAGCTGGTCATAGAAAGAGAGGAATCGAGGATAACGCCAAGGTTCTTGACCGAGTCAGAGAGGGAGATGGGGGTGCTGTCGAGTTGAAGGTGGAGAGAGGGAGGGAGCTGGGAAAGTTTCTGGCGAGTGCCTACCGGCATGGCTTCCGTTTTGTCTTCGTTCAGTTTGAGCTTGTTTGCTGTCATCCAGTTTTTCACGTCTTCATAGCAGTCAGCCGTGCGAGTCAGTAGTGTCTGAGTGTTGTCAAGTTTGTCTTTGTCTAGTAGTTGTGAGTCGTCAGCGTAGAGGTGGTGAGACTGGATGATGTTGGACAGGGGGGAGGTGTAGAGTGTGAAAAGGACCGGGCCCAGGACGGACCCCTGTTGAACAGACGAAGAGAGATGTGTTCAAGCAGACGAACCCGAGAGAAGAGAGAGAAAGAAAACATTCCTAAGCCTCATAATGTAAATGCCGATGGGACGGTGGTGAAATCCACAACGCCTAAGAAACTTGAATTGATGAAAGATGCTCGCGACGTCAGCATTGGTCAGTAAATGATTAAGAAAAAAATGGTTTTACACATCGCTCAGGTGTATCTGAAACGGCAAATTACAGCAGACACTTTGTGCACCTGACAGTTTCCTTTGACATTTTACCTGCAGAAACTTCATCAGTGTGCATAATTATATCCAAGACTGAGAAAACTTTTGCTTTTCATTTTCTCATGTGAAATATGTTTATACTGCATAATTCGCATATTGATGACTATAAAGCTGAATTATGACAAAGTAAAAGTTGATCTTTACCTTATTGTCTGTTTTTCTCATTTTCACTTTTTTTCATCTTTCATTGAATAGATCTCATAAGCCTGAATAGATCTCATAAGCCTGAATAGGCACAGCATTCCAACTTTGCAGTTATGATTGTTATTCACTTTGCTGCATTTTGTCAGAAGGATTTTGTGATTGCACAAGGGGAAAAAAAGTTGTGGCTATTCAATTCCCCCAAATCGACATTTTCCCTCTTTCGGCTCATGAAGCGTATTTCATGATGAATAACTTTTTTCCCAACAGCTTCAGAATAAAATCCTTCTGACAAAATGTAGTTGTTTTGACAAAGAATCACCAGGAAAAAAACTTTATTTCTAAGTTTAGTAGTGTTTGAGATCTATTGCTTTAAATTTGTACTAAAATGTGTATAAGGTGGCCATCTTGGTTGGTTTCCAGGGCAACGGGAAGTCGTACACACCCAAAAAATACTTTTTTGGTCTCAGCTCACCAAACCCTATCAAAATACATTAACAGTTTAAAACAGATTCTAGACAGACAAAAGCTCATATTTGGGGTGTAGTGTCTGGCCTTAATGGATCCTGAATGATTTTGGGGTGCTGAATTCGAATCCGTTGTATGCCACGCTGTAAATGTTGGGCATTTTTCTGTATAAAGCAAAATCCAAGATGGCCAGTAAAAATACTAATTTTTATTCCGGCACATGTAATTTCAATTCAGACACTAAAATTCTTATTTTGTTAGATTATGTCCAAAGAAATGTAGTAAATATAGAATTTTTTTGTCCATCAAACTGCAGAGGTTCTGAAACGTGGACCTCCCAACCGTTTGGCTTAAAAAGAGAAGAAAAAGTCCGATGTGAGAAAGTTTCCCTCTTGTCTTGCAAGTGTGGACATCTCCCCTTGAAATACTAAACACAATCACATTTTTTTTTTTCAGTCCATGTTTTTTTGTTTGAGATTTTGAGTACATGGAAAATCTGATAATCTGATTTTTCCTCTGGGAGCTTTCTGTATAAAGTCCTAAAGAAAAACATTGCACACACACACCCCCCATGAGGAAAGGTATCCACCCCTGCAAGCGTAAAAGTGGCTTTATTTGGATATTTTTTATCGTGAACACTTACAGACTTATTTTGTGAATGGTGACTTTTGCTGTGTATCAATTTACATATACTTCACTCTGATTCTTTCACATCTAGTCGGGGATTACGACTGAAAGCATTATTGCATTTTTGTTTCCTCAAAAACATTACCAATGACATTACTATTAGGAATGATCACTTAGCTTACCCAATTTCAGCCTAAGACTCCATTGTGTAGAGAAACAACTAGGAATGCGACTCTAGGGCGCTGTAACTAGGGGCCCCGAGTAGTCTCCCGTCCCTCCCTATCCGGTCACGTGACCAACAGTGTCACGCCAGTTTTTTGCTTAGCTTACCCTGAACCAGTTGGGTTCAAGCCTACTGGACTTTCGGCTGTGTACGGGGTGACCGTTCGTACCTTGGATTACTTCATTTTCCTTGGATTATCTCGTTTACGTTGGACTACCTTCGTTTGGTTTACGTTGTGGGGTGCTTTGTGTTTTCTCTTGGATATTTGTGGCACCTTGCTTGGATTCCACCAACTCGGCCTCGGTTGGATTCCTAGTGACCTTCGTAGCGGGTTCCCCACCAGCTTTGCGGCCATGGCAAGGAAGGTCATGTCTCGGTCTTTGCCCTCAACCGGCGCTTGTTTCGGCTCTTATGAGGTTCGTACACGCGTGTGCTCGTTTTTGCGTTGCTGCGGGGAGCCCACGCCCGGTCGACTTTCACCTTTTTGCAATGTGTTGCAGTTACCAAGTGCGCACCTGCACCAAGTGCGGGGGCTTTCGGTGGCCTAGCGACACTCATGCGGTTTGCCTCCCCTGTTCCGGTTGTGCCTCGGGACACACCTGTGATGAGTGCGCCGCTTGGGTGGAAGAGCGATGGTCACAACTCTGGGGATTCTATCAGCGCGAACGACCGGCACCATCCCAAGTCTGCCCACCCTCTCTCGCGCCCCCCACCTTGACTGGAGATGGGAACAGGCGCACCCGCTCGGACGTTGGTGAGAGAACGCCTCGTTGGGCTCGACTTCGGTCGCCCCATCCTATGACCATTGCCAATGCCACTAAGCTGGATGAGGCTAAGAGAACTTTGGGCGCCCGCTTCTCCCAGGAGACAAGCCCCCGCCGACTTTGGTCGCCCCGCCCCGCAGTGAACGACCGCACCTTGGACGCTGTGCTGCCTCCCGATGCCTTACCACGACAGGACCGTCGGCGGGATCGCTCCCCACACCCGCAGACACTACGACGCCTGGCTACCCCTCCCCCGTCGCGCCCCTGGGACCAGGAGGTTCGTGACAGTCGCCGCAGCTCCCGACCTCGCACGGCGCCCTCTTTTTGTCAGGCCACAGCGCACCCCTCGAGGGACTGACTGTCCTCGCGCTCGCCCCGCGGGTCCCGGCACCAGTCGCCCGCAGCGTCAGAGCACTCTCGCCGGATCTGACAGGCTTGCTCCCCACGCAGTCGCTCCCCTTGTGACCGCTGCCCTGCTCCCAACAGCAACGTCTCGTCTTGGCGTTCTTCACGAGATGCCTCATTCGCGGTTCCGCCTCCCAATGGACGGACTCCCAGGTGAGACGTTTCCCCCCCAGCTTGAGCCCCCGACGTCATAACGACACAAGTGCGGCCTCCAGTTCCCAGACCGCCACCCGCGCCGCCAGTGGACGTGTTCCCCTCGCGCTTCAGTCCTCCTGCGACTGTTCTCAGCCCCGGCGACGATGAAGCTCTCAGCCTGCTACCGGAGGACTCCGTCTCGGTCCTCCTTGGCAACGACAGTCGGTCTCCCTCTCCCCGCTCACCTGCGGACCCCTGGCACCGAGGATGGATACCGCCCTGGATGAGGCGGCGCGGCTGATTGCGGCCTGTCCTCCGCCAGAGGCCTGCCCACCCCACCCCACCCTGCTCAAGAGGAAGGCGTTGGCCTTCATGGATGCCTCCAGACAAGCCAAGAAGTCCCCAGGCTTCCGGGACCTAGTGGCACATTCTCCGCACAAGTGCAGCAGACAGACTTCGGCGATATTGATTTTTCCTCCGAGTTCAGGTGGCCGGAGGGACTGGACATCTCCTTTTGCCGGCGCTGGTATGCGGGTCATTCCCAGGCCTTCTTCTGCCCGCTTCCTACGGTGGAGCCGGAGATGGAAGTGTATGCGGGCCGCGGCCGGACTGCGCAGCATTACGTTCCCCCGGGCTTGGACAAGACAGCGACCCTCGTCCGCAACACTCTGGCCTGGCAGTGATTCAACGCATCGAGGCCTCCTGGCACCCGTCTATCTCACTGCTCATGGGAGACCTCCTCGCGGTCGCTGCCAACTGGGTGGTGTATCACTCCTCCGCCAACGCGATGGCCACTGTCTCGAACTGCGACCTGATGCGACGGGATGCTGTCCTCCAGGCCTGCCCTGACCTGCCCCCTGCGGTGAATAGACAGCTGCATCAGGCCCTGCTCGGCAGCACGCTCCTCTTCTGCTGCCCTACCTGGCAGACGGTACAGGAGGCGAATAACGATGTCTGGCCCAGCTGCGCCGCTCCCCCCCCCTCCCCCCCCGCTTTAAGGCTGCCCACAAGGTTGTGGGTCGCGCCCTGCGGATCGTCAGACCCTCCGCCCGCCCCACCTCCGGGCGCAGCCGTTTCCCCCCCCCCCCCCCCCCCCCCCCCCCCCCCGCGGACCCCTGTCGCCGGCCGCTCCTTCCGGACCCCCACCGGACCCAAGCCCGCCCGACGCCCCGGGCGTCGGAGGTCCCCCTGACTTCCCCCCCTCCTCAGCCCCCGCCGACCACTCCAGGGCCTCCAGTCAGCAGGAGGCTCGCTCTCCGCAGCGATGTGTGGCGATCGCTGCTCCCGGAGGACCCTTGGGTTCTCTCCACTGTCTCCAAGGACCTCCTGATCTCGTTTCGGTCTGCTCCACCGCTGCGGCGCTCTCCCCTGTGGATCGGAGTCCCGACCGATCAGCTCAAAGCCGATGTTCTTCACAGCGAGGTCACCGCCCTGCTGCAGAAGGCCACCACAGAGGTGGTCATGCGATGCGACTCTCCAGCCTTCTACAGTCAGCTCTTCATGGTGCCTAAACCCGGCAGCAAGTGGCATTTCAGCGCCTATGTTCTGCATGGAGACGGCCAGGGCCCTGAGAGCGTCGGTACAGCCCATGGATTTCGCTGTCAGTCTGGATTTGTTGGACGCTTACCTGCACGTCTCCATGCACCCCGCCTCCCGACATCACCTGCGCTTCGCATTCGACGGCATGGTCTACCAGTTTCGGGCGCTCCCTTTCGGCCTCAACCTCAGCCCATGGGTGTTCACTCACGTCATGGATGCCGTCGTCGCCAAAGCCAGACAGTCGTCCTCGAGCCCCACCTCGAACTACCTGGACGATCTTCTCCTCCGGAACCAGTCGGAGTCAGCATTGACGGGGGACAGAGATGCGCTTTTAGACCTGCTTGCTCGGCTCGGCTTCCTGGTCAACCTGGGCAAATCGGACTTTGCACCCTCCCGCCGATTTGTTCACCTGGGCATGGAGTTTCTGACGGACAGCAACTTGGTGAGACTTCCAGAACCACAGATCCAGAAGCTGGCAACCTTGGCCCAGCATATGTCTCAAGAGGAGGCGGTCCCCGCCAGAGTATGGTTACAGCTCCTGGGCCTGATGAGCGCGGCGGCAGACCTCTTACCCCTCGGCCCGTTCCAGTTGCATCTCCTGCTCCACTGGCATACTTCCTCCGGCGATCTCGCGGCCCCAGTACCGGTTATCCCACTGCTACGGCCTCATCTCCTCTGCTTGGCGGATCCCGCATAGCTCGCATCAGGAGTGCCCCTCTTCTCTCTGCCACCCCAGTTGTCTCTGTGCGTGGATGCAAGTCTCGCCGGGTGGGGCGCGCACCTTCTACCTACCTTCCTCACCACATCTGGCCGCTGGCCCCCGGACCTCGCAGACAGGCACATCCACTGGTTGGAGCTGGAAGCAGTTTGGCGAGTCCTCATCACGTGGCAGAGTCGCCTCCGACACCAGAATCTCCTCGTCCTCTCCGACAAATCCACAGTGGTCTCCTACATCCAGAAGCAGGGCGGGACGCGCTCCCCCTCCCTCTGCATCCTTCTGTACCAGGTGGTGGTGGTTCCAGGATCGTGGCGTTTCTCTCCGAGTGCAAAACATCCCCGGCCACCTGAATGTCTTAGCCGACTCCGTCTCTCGGCGCGGCCAGCTTCTCCACACCAAGTGGGCGCTCCACCCGGATATCTTTCGGATGATCTGCGCGCAGTGGGAGACACCCATGATCGACCTCTTTGTGACGAGGTGAAATCGACAGCTCCCCCTCTTCGTCTCCCCTATTCCGGACCCCCTCGCCTGGGCGGTCAACGCACTCTCCATTTCCTGGGAGGGCCTCAACGCGTACGCTTATCCTCCCACGGTGCTAGTTCCCAAGGTCCCGCTCAAGCTCGAGGGTTGTAATGCGGTTTTGTTACTGGTGGCCCCGTTCTGCTGGACCAAGTCTTGGACCACCGACCTCCTGAGCCTCGCCACGGGTCCCCCCCTAAGGCTCCCCACCCCGCGCACGATGCTCAAGCAACCCCGGCAGCAGCTGTTCCACCCGTGCCCAGAGCGTCTTCTCCTACATGCCTGGAGATTGTGCGGCGCTCCCTCGCCTCTAGAAGCTTCTCAAGTGCAGCGGTGGAGGCTGTCGCTGCAGCCCGCAGGCCTTCGACCAGACGTTTCTATGAGGGAAAGTGGAGAGTCCTTCGGTCCGGGTGCGACGACCAACACCTCTCCCCCACAGATCTGACTACCCTGCAGCTGGCCGAGTTCTTCCTCTGGCTCTTCGTCGAGCAGAACTTGGCGCCATCCACCATCAGGTGTTACCGGGCCATGATAGCTGACACGTATCGCCACTTGGGCCGCCCGGACCCCAGCGCTTGCAAGGACCTCGCCGACCTTATGGCCCACTTCGGCCTTCAACGGCCTGCCCCCCACTCATTGATTCCACGATGGGACATACCCTGGGTGCTGACGTGGCTCAACTCGGTCCTCTTCGAACCGCTCCCCTTGGCTCGGTTCGCCGATGTGACCCGGAAGACCTGTTTCCTCCTGGCCCTCGCCACGGCTTCCAGGGTAGGCGAGCTACACGCCGGCCTGCAGTTCAGAACGGATGGCTCGGTGCATCTCCTGACCGACCTGTCCTTCCTGGCCAAGACTCGGTCCCCGTTAACCACGCCCCAGGTGATCACCAACTGGCCGCTGAAGGGGGTGAACCTTCCCCGGGAGACCAGACAGCAAGACCCAGTGAGGGCCTTACTGGTGTACCTGCGCCGATCCAAACCCGTCCAGAGGGGACGGTCCCGCCTCTTTCTTCCTTTGTCCCCAGGAAGAACAGACATCTCGGCCCAGCCGATATCTTCCTGGCTCCGCTGGGTTTTCCGCTCCGCCTACCAGGACCTCTTCACGGAAGGAGCTAAAGATGGGGCACAAAAGGTTAGAGCCATGGCTACGAGCGTCGCCTTTGACTGCAACTGCGCCGTCAAAGACATTGTGGCAGCCGTGGGCTGGCAAGCGGAATCGACCTTCGCCCGGTTCTACCTCAGGGACTTCTCGGGCCAGCAGGATAACTTAGCCTTGGTGGGGTACATCGCCACGGCGCAACACTCCCCAGTCCCAGCGCCATAGGCGCTGTACATAAAGCTTAGCTGAAATTGTCGGGAGGTTGCCTCGGGGGAGGGCAGGTCTGGTTAGCCCGTTTGCAGGGGGTAAGATTCTGGTCGGCACCTGCCTCCTTTTTGCTAATGTCATTGGTAATGTTTTTGAGGAAACAAATGATTTTTTCTCTAATATGTATTTTTTCGAAAAATACTGATTGATGAAATTACTCAGAGGACCCTCCCGCCTACCCCGCTTGCCGCCAGTATGCTAAGCACGCAGACTGGCGTGACACCACTGGTCATGTGACCGGGTTGGGAGGGACAGGAGACTACTCGGGGCCCCTAGTTGCGGCACTCTAGGGTCGCCTCCCTAGTTGTGTCTCTACACAACGGAGTCTTAGGCTGAAATTGGATAAGCTAAGTCTTGGGTGGGGTTAGGTATTTTTTAGTTCCCAGGGTCACCCTGGTCAGCCCCACAGGGTGGGTTTTTCTCTCTATTCTGGGGCATGTGTTTCTGTCTACCCTTTGTCCATTCACCTGTATTTGCCTTTTTAAAACTCTCCCTACTGTCTGCACTGCCTGTAGTTCTTGATATTGGATGTGTGTTGCTAAATGGTCTTAGCTTTATTTAGGCCCCATGTTGTAGGTTTATTTAACGTATTTGACCGGCTGGCGACATACATTCAATTTTCTGTTTATTTTTTTTTTCACAAGCAGTGCAGGCACGTCCTGAGAAAGCCTTGTTGCTGTCGGGACGTTAAGCAATGTACAATCAATCAATCAATGGATAAGCTAAGTGATCATTCCTAATAGTAATGTCATCGGTAAGTATTTTTCGAAAAAATACATTTTAGAGAAAAATTCATTTTTCACACCAATTACACGGGCACGTGTAAAACTTGTTGCAGGTCAGGTATAGCCGACCATATACCTTGTATAGGTGACTACAGAGCTGGAACTGGTCTTGCAGCTGCAGTCCATGAGGTTCAAAACTGAATCCGCTGCAACCTACTGATTTTGCATTGTATTTGGCTCATTGCATCTTAAATTGACATTCAGACTGGGACTGATGTCTTATACATAGCTGCCAACCATGAGGCAACCAAATTCTGGAGTTGCGGAGACACTTCGTACATGATACATTTAGACGCTAGACCCTGGCCGAAGAATCAAACGACCGGGGGAGGGGGGGGGGGGGGGTAGACACTAGACCTTGGACATCTTGCTCCGGCCAAATAATCAAACACAGTGCCAGTGTGCAGCGATGTTTATGTCTGCCCGGCACATTTTATGAGAGGCATAGTGTTCACCCTTTCTCCATTCGTCGCAGCTTGTAGTCTGGTTGGAACTTCACCAACCACTTCTGCTTCTTTGGAGGCATGATTTGTGAAAATCGCTAAGAATGTGCTACAGATCAGGGAAAATTCGAAGGAACCGGAACAAACACAGAATGGATGGAAATTTGCTGCGCATGCATAATCAAGACTGGCTGTGGGTCCCTGAAAGCTTAGCGGTACAGTATAGTGGCAGGCTCTCAACTGCAGGCGCTTGACCCCGAGCGGTATGCCAAAATGCCTCGAATTTTAAAACAACGCTTGAAAATCGAGAAAAATGTACAAGAAACAGAAAATCGGGACGACAAAAAAATCGGGAAATTCCCGAAAACATCGGGAGGGTTGGCAGCTATGCTTATATGGAGATGGAGAGCTTGCCACGTTCCAAAACGCACATGATGGTGAGCACGTAGTAGTGGGCTTCAAATATGGACTCTGCATCTTGCTGCCATATGCAGATATTTCCCCTCATACTCAGCCATGTGTGTGCTGGGTTCCTGGTCGCGGAATAAGTACTTCTTGCCTCGTGGCAGTTGTGTCTCCAGTGCCAGAAAGCGGTCATCAAAGGACTGAAGCTTGTTGGAGGCTGTTGGCTGACGATCTGTCACAACTCGTCACAGAGTGTGCAGCGAGTATATTGGGCATGACCTTTGCATGATGTTTTAAATCATTCATGCTGTTTAATCAGTAATGATTTCTGTTCCTTAGCAACAGATATGCTTGCTTTGATCAGTGGAGTTCTTCCAGCAGGCTGTAGATGTGACTTATGCCTTGCTGACGGATTGACGGGCAATACAGTTTAATGCTGCTTGGGTAATACAGGGCAAAATCCACATGCATCACATGCGCTGTTTCGGTATACCTCATGATCATTGTGACAGCAGCAATGACAAAGTACGACGCTCTGGCTGGTGTGTTACCGGGAACTATATTATTAGATCTGTGACAAAATTATGGCTTTGGTCACATCGAGACATCAGGAAAACACTATCTGATTACATCACCTTGCCTAAGACAATGACGTAGCGTCTTGACTTCTATGCAACCTTCCCATCACGCCGGCCTGATTTTTGTCCAGTCCAGAGAATTTCATTGGTATCAAGAATGACATTTTCTGGGGAATCCTAGCTTCGTAGGATTCATACAGACCGTGCAACGTGTTCTTCAGCACAGATCTGGCATTGATCTTCGTCCAACAGAACTGTGGCGATTGCCAACTCATGTGAAGAAACGAAACAGCTTAAGTGATGATGCAACGATCTCTAGCAGCCGTGCATAAATGAACGCAGGGTCCATGCTCTGAGCATCCTCCATTGCTAGGCTTTGAAGCTGTTATCTGCACAAATGATGTGTTCTTCACTTTCGTTTGATCTTGCTATGAAAATCAGCAGTCCGCACTGTTTCTCAGACTGCTAGCGTATCGTGAATAATGACAGTAGTGTCATTCATGACACACCCGGAGCAGATGACTAGTCTTGTTGTAGTTGGGTTGCATGTCATACAGACATCAATGCAGATGGGGAGCGCCTCTCTTATCTTGGCCCTGTTCTCAGCATCTTCCTTGACAAGGCTTCTTATGCTCCTCTTTGTGAAGAGCAACCATGTTCTGGACCTCCGATGTCACGCCTGATTTGAAAGCAGATGCTGTGGGAGTATATCCCTAAGGCAAATGTGGACAAGAGTCGAACTAGTCATGCCTGATGGTCCATGACCATAACATGCATGTTGTTTCTTTGTACTGGTCTAATCACATGCCATTCTAAAGGCCTGCTTGGTGCCACATGACATAGGTATTACTGTTGTTTTGTACCCACAGTTTTGCAGTCTTGCTCTTGCGTGTTGACAACCTGTTGCAGCAGCGGCTGGCCGTTTGTGAACACAGTCCATTTCTGGTCGGCCTTATCTGTAAATACATATGCTCCAGAACCGACCATTAAAAGTACTTGGACACCAATCCTGGTAGGTTTATTAAAGATAAAAGTGCAATGTACTGAGTGAATGATTACTCTTCAGTTGGCTTCGTCTGTATGCTACTGAATGCCGAACACACGCACAACCTAGCATATATACCATAAACACACTAAGCACACACACACATAGAGAGAGGTGTAGGGGGTGTGGGAAGAACTGAAATTATCAAACTTTTCGACAAAAATCAAAGTGGCTCTCGTCATACTGGATGGCTAGCGCTTGGATGGATGGTCTAGGCAATATATACAATAAACTCCGGATATAACAAATCGCCAGGGGACCCAAATTTTTGTTATTCCGAAGTTTGTTATAAGCAAAGCAATTTACAGCACCTGTCGGGACCTCTGAAAAAAGTGTTGTTATATCCAACTTTTTTAATTATTCGACCTTGTTATAAGCAGAGTAGACTGGCGCATGTTCATTAAAGCCGCTAAGACAATGCTTGTCAAGTGCAGACAATGTTTACATAGCATTGTCTGCTATAATCATCCAATTGTTAATGACCTCTGTCAACACGTATAGCGGTGTCAGACGGCCTGTTATTGTTTCGCCCTCGACTGGTCCACTAGCCACGTGACAGGTAAGCTAACCGCTGCACTGAGCAGATGGCTTAGGTTGCAGATGAGTATCCTAATTGCATCACCCCTCAGCTGAAAATGGACTATGCGGGCTGAGCTAAATTTACTCACTGGGATGGGGCAAAAATGTGACACACACACCCAAACTTTCGATGGCTGTACAGAAAAACGTTAAAGTCAGTTTTCCGAGTGGCATACATCGGATACGTAACTAGAGGGTGTTAGACAACAATAATCCGCTACAAATTTTGTACTTCCAACAAAACACACTTCAGTATATTTTACATAGACCCATGCCTGGACTGTAAGTACGTAAATTGTGATGATATTCAGATTGGCATACAGACCAGTAAATCTGTATTGGGAAAATGAGGATCATGTATGTTTGAACTTGTGAACGGACAGCGGTGTTGTTACTGAACATTCAGTTCCCATTTTCTGCTTCAAATAATGAGAATCTGGCATTTCTATCACGCACATACATGTACACACACACACACACAGTTAAGTTGCATTTAAGCGGTTACATGACAAAAATCAAACACTTAACCATTCGTTTACCTATTTGCCTTGAAGAACTAATGGACTGCCATTCTAAAGGAGTGAAATTTAGTTTTGGGAGTCAAAGGATTATCGCAACAACACTCGGTACCTTCATATTGTAGAAATCAACATACCTATAAAGTATAATATTGTGATTGCTTTTTAGTCTTTTCATCGACATACTGGGGAGGATTGGGAACATTGAACAATGTCAGCAGAGCAGTCTTCATAAGGCCATATTACTTTTTTTGATGGGTAAAGGAAATGACCACCTCAAGATGATCGGAAAACAGTTTCTGTTCAGATATGGTGGTGTCCTCCCTATCAGATCCTGTCTTCGGCAGTTTTGAACCCAACGCCTACACCTGGAGAAAAACAGCTACACCTGGAGAAAAACTGTTGTAGTATTTGAGCGAGGCATAAGGTTTACATCCAGCGGTTTGTTTACACGTAAACGCAATGCATTTGCAGACTTGAATTAAATGCATCAGCGATGACAGCCAAGAACATTCTCCTGCAACTAAACATGTATTTTGTTTTGATCAGTGCAGTCTCTATGCTGACGACACTTTTTAAAAGAGACTAACCACCATGTCTCTGTGATTTCAGCAGAGAGCCTGTCGGACAAATTCAACAACCTTGTGAATTGGGACACCCACCACAGGAACTGTGACTAACTTGGCTTGCTCAATACTCCGCTTCTTGGCCACCTACTGACATGCCTCGCATGAGCGACGGTATCTAGCTATGTCTCCAAAGACACCTGGCAAGTAGAAATCTATAAGCAGACAGCTCTTTCTTTTCTGAACTCCCCGCACATGACCTGACAATGGGATATCGTGCGCAATCTGCAAAATCTGCTCAGTACGCCATAGGAACAACAGCTGATGATGTCTCCATGCCAGGGTGTCCATTTCCGGCAACACTAACACGACAGGTTCCCCTGTCCAAGTGCACACAACAGCGTCTTATCGCCACATGGATAACACCGACACGTCAGGCTTCCCTGTCAAAATGCTCATGATAGTGTCTTTTCACCACACAGGTAACCCAAGCTGCAACAGCCTGAAGACAGGTGTCGATGCTAATGGGGCTACATAAAATTTGGCTACTAATGAGAAGAGCCACTCCACCCGAGCGCCTCTCCGAATCCGAGCCTTTATGGATAGTGTTAAAACCATTAAAAGACACAGGGTCAGAAGTCTTCAGGTAAGTCTCCTGAAGGGATATTACTGAGGGGTTATAGGACTTGACTAAAAGACGTAATTCCTCAAAGTTAGCGTGAAAACTACGACTATTCCACTGAAGCAGAGTTTGGTCTTATGTGGGGGATAAGAGTTTCCTCCACCACCCCCCCCCCCCCCCCTTTTCCTTTGCTTTGGAAGGAGTCGAAGAAACAGGATGGCCGGCTCCCGGACCTCCTCTGGTTCTATGGAGATGAGGTACTCACAAACCAGATAGGTGAGGCTAGCGCTGGCAGAATTGTATAACAAACCAAGGGGAATTACTCAGCGCTGGACAGAACAGTTAGATCCCCTGCCCCCGCCTATCAGGCCACGGACCACAGTGGTGTTTCCGTACTGTCCAGTCTCTTAGCCTTAGTCAGTCCCAGTCATCCCCTAATTGTTCAATTCCCTAAAAAAAACACTATCGCCCACCAGCTGCACATTTGCCATGCACAAAATACCAAAAAAAACAGCACATGACCCGTCTCATTTCTTGGCTATGAAACTGGTTCCTTACCAACCCCACACCCAAGCACAGCTGAAATCAGCGTGCCCCTCAAATCACTACGTCAAAGGCAACTCAACATAGGCCCACAAATGTCCACTGGATAAGCTCAGGATGGTATGAATCAAAGCACCAAACATGTCTCCTCTCAGCTAACCACAAATTTCCAGCAAATTCCAACAGTCAGCCCAACTGCAAATTTTCAAACAAGGCAAAAATTATTTTTAAAAACACGGAGCCTCTTACTGCCTGACCTTCCCAATTTAAATGTATACCGTGACCTGTCAGAGAAACTTGTCCCACCTGAACACCATTCAATCTGCCATCAGTGCAACCCTTAGACAATAGCTAAGTCAAACCCAAAGTGACACCCTTGAAAGTTGCTGCATCTTTATGTTATGGCCCATTATGTGAAGTGCCTTGATGTGGCCTTTACAATGCTGTTGATGTGTTGGATCATGCATATCTGATGCCATGAAAAACAGCCTAGATATGGTCAGAATGCCTCCAAAATTGGCATGTACATCAAGTAATATATCTGATCTTCAGAAATGTTGCATTTGAGACACAGGCAGATGAAAGTGTTTTTTTTTTTTCATATTTTTCCATTGCCTACCCCCCTACTTTTTCTGTTTTCCCAAGTTTACACACACATGCAATACAGTCAAACTGACTTCTGGTGGGCTGGACAACTTTAAAAAGTTACCATGACACTGACACTGATGAAAAATGAGCTTTGAGACCCAAGGCCATTTCCTTGTGTATCTTAGGGCAGCCCAAAAGACAACACCCAGGCATCCTCATTGACCCTGTTGTCTGGTGACAACAAGCTGGAAGAGGCCTGTAACCAGCTGCCATGCCCTATATGCTGCTGGCAATCTTTCCCTAGGCAAAAGGGGTCATGAAACAGCTCTGCAATTTAAACATCAAGTCTATTGAGCTATCCCACAGGGAAAAGACTATACACAAAACAACCAAAACTATGCTATGCGGGACACGCCGCATACGCTAACAAGTGTCTGGAGTGCTGATTTAGGAGGTAGCATAGAAAAATGGTTATGTACAGTTCATTTTTATATAAAACACACTTGTTAGAGTCTCAAAACACCTCAGCTCATCTTGTAGATGCAGTAGGCATGTGTGTGCCAAACTTGTGAACACTTCTGTAAAACCCTGTACTGGTGCCCGCAACTGCTGGTCCCATAACAATGCACTCAAATGAGCTTTACTCAGTGTACAAGTGCTTGTGTTTGGTTTAGAAAAGACACCAGAGACATCCCTCATGACAATTACAGCAGAATGACACCTCAGATGCAACCAGTGTAGCAGTATCATGCAAAATAACACTTCTGCATGTCACAAAAATTTGGCCGCTTATTTCACTCCGAGGTCAGTGGTCTGAGGAAATGCACATGCTAACACTGTTTCATTGTAGTTTTTATCTTAACCTTTGACCTTAAGCCCCCAACCCCGCCCCCCCCCCCCTCTTCCCCCCCCCCCCCACCTACCTCCAACCCAAACCCCTACCCACCCCACCCTACACCCACCCCACACAACTTCAATAACTGAAAGAGTGAATTTTTTTTAACGCATTTATCAAACTGAACACCCCAAACCCCACCCCTTTCAAGGTCAAGGTCAAAGGTCACAGCTCATGGTCGAAGGAAAGACTCATGACTACCTGTAAGAAAAAAATAAATGAGCAAATACACTAAACCTAGCTCACAGTGCAGGTAAACAGGGTGTTGCCACGCAAAACGCCTATAAAACTGCATGCACAGCGATTTTTCGGCAAAATTTCAAATTTTTCATGATTTTCTTACTTTTCCAACTGCAAACATCCAAACTCAATGATCTGGTTACACTAAACCAGTTTCCGGTCTATGTTGCATATGACATGTGGTGCACCTGACAGGCCACGGACCACAGTGGTGTTTCCGTACTGTCCAGTCTCTTAGCCTTAGTCAGTCCCAGTCATCCCCTAATTGTTCAATTCCCTAAAAAACACTATCGCCCACCAGCTGCACATTTGCCATGCACAAAATACCAAAAAAAAACAGCACATGACCCGTCTCATTTCTTGGCTATGAAACTGGTTCCATACCAACCCCACACCCAAGCACAGCTGAAATCAGCGTGCCCCTCAAATCACTACGTCAAAGGCAACTCAACATAGGCCCACAAATGTCCACTGGATAAGCTCAGGATGAATCAAAGCACCAAACATGTCTCCTCTCAGCTAACCACAAATTTCCAGCAAATTCCAACAGTTAGCCCAACTGCAAATTTTCAAACAAGGCAAAAATTATTTTTAAAAACACGGAGCCTCTTACTGCCTGACCTTCCCAATTTAAATGTATACCGTGACCATCAGGCACACATTCGCCAGCCCACAGAGAAATACGCAGGTATAGAACAAGACGATCATCTACATCCCTAAAAAGGATGCATCAGGTCTCTTATATAACCCGTGTCTTTCTCCGGAACTTAGGAAGTAGGCAGGAGAAACATACATACACAAACAAGAAGGTGCATTACTATATGTGGTCGGGTAAATACCCTGAATTCCCACAGTAGATGCACAGAACATTACACAACAATGTAACGATACAAATTTGCCTCGAGTTATACTGAGATACTCACAAACCAGATAGGTGAGGCTAGCGCTGGCAGAATTGTATAACAAACCAAGGGGAATTACTCAGCGCTGGACAGAACAGTTAGATCCCCTGCCCCCGCCTATCAGGCACCCATTCGCCAGCCCACAGAGAAATACGCAGGTATATAACAAAACGATCATCTACATCCCTAAAAAGGATGCATCAGGTCTCTTATATAACCCATGTCTTTCTCCGGAACTTAGGAAGTAGGCAGGAGAAACATACATACACAAACACGAAGGTGCATTACTATATGTGGTCGGGTAAATACCCTGAATTCCCACAGTAGATGCACAGAACATTACACAACAATGTAACGATACAAATTTGTATCGTTACATTACACAAAATTTGTATCGTTACATTACACAACAATGTAACGATACAAATTTGTATCGTTACATTGTTGTGTAATGTTCTGTGCATCTACTGTGGGAATTCAGGGTATTTACCCGACCACATATAGTAATGCACCTTCGTGTTTGTGTATGTATGTTTCTCCTGCCTACTTCCTAAGTTCCGGAGAAAGACATGGGTTATATAAGAGACCTGATGCATCCTTTTTAGGGATGTAGATGATCGTCTTGTTCTTTACCTCTGTGGGCTGGCGAATGGGTGCCTGATAGGCGGGGGCAGGGGATCTAACTGTTCTGTCCAGCGCTGAGTAATTCCCCTTGGTTTGTTATACAATTCTGCCAGCGCTAGCCTCACCTATCTGGTTTGTGAGTATCTCAGTATAACTCGAGGCAAATTTGTATCGTTACATTGTTGTGTAATGTTCTGTGCATCTACTGTGGGAATTCAGGGTATTTACCCGACCACATATAGTAATGCACCTTCGTATTTGTGTATGTATGTTTCTCCTGCCTACTTCCTAAGTTCCGGAGAAAGACATGGGTTATATAAAGAGACCTGATGCATCCTTTTTAGGGATGTAGATGATCGTCTTGTTCTATACCTGCGTATTTCTCTGTGGGCTGGCGAATGGGTGCCTGATAGGCGGGGGCAGGGGATCTAACTGTTCTGTCCAGCGCTGAGTAATTCCCCTTGGTTTGTTATACATATGGAGATGAGGGGAGTGAGCTGCCGCAGCACCAGCTATGACAACTTCCACTCCCTCCATCTGCTTCTCCAATGCAGCATATTTATTTTGAAGGGAGACATCAGTGGTCCCCCTTCTGGGCGACCTGTTCTGTCCGACCTCATCTGCAGGCAGCCGGAGTGGACCTGGACAAAGTTTCGGAATCTCTGCAACACATCACTCCACCCTGACTGTTACCAGTTCCCGACATCTTGCTGGACTTGACCGCCCACAAGGACTCTACTCCACCAGCCATATACCAACAGAGCCTGCATGAACTCCTTTCAAGTTTTCCTGGCTATTGTCGTATTTATATGGATGGGTCAAAGTCTGAGGATGGGAGAGTGGCTGCAGCCGCAGTGTCCTCTCGCCATCCTAGACGCCCATTTAAGCACCGCCTCCCAGACCATCTGTATTTAATGCAGAACTGCAGGCGGTTCTGATGGCACTCATGCATGCTTATCCATCTAAGAAAAGAAACTTCCTGATTCTCTCTTTCTGCCCTTCAGGAACAGACAACCCACTGCTGGTGCAGATTAGAGAGCTCTACGCAGACTTGATGAAGGAATATTATGACATTTTTATTTGGGTCCCAGGGCATGTGGGCATTGAACGCAACAGGATCGCAGATTCTGCTGCCAATGATGCCCGCAACGACCCTGTCCCTGACGCACAGACTGTTCATAGTGATTTTAAACATAGCCCGTGAGTGGCAGTCCGAGTGAGACAAAGAGGAAGCTAACAAGCTGCATGAAGCACTTCCTCTTCCGACAGTCTACCTTACCGCTGCGGTAGCCGCCGTGAGCAGACTGTCCTTGCTCAGCTCCACATCGGGGACACGTATGTTACGCACTCTTATTTACTAAACCAGGAGGAGCGTCCGTGGTGTTGTCTGTGATGAGCAGTATTCTGTTAAACACTTTTAGCTGTCTTGCACTGATCTAACTGACTCAAGATATAAACACTTCACAGCAGACTCCTTGAAGGTTTTGTTCCGGGATGTACCCCCGGACAATATCTTCAGTTTTCTGAGAGAGTGCAATATTCTTAATAAGGTTTGAGCATTCATAGACTATGTTAATTCTAGTATTTTGACCTTTTTGAGAGTGTAGATGTTTCCTTTAAAGACCTGTGTGACATTTTAGCATGAAATATTTTTAAGATATATTTACATCTTAAGACCTTTCTGTTAGTCTGGCTGGACAGATTTGTACCCATCCCACCATGAGATGGCCTTAGTTGCCTGCTCAGCTTTAAATCCTAATAACTAACTGCCACATTTCGGGGTCTACGCAGGTTGAAAAAAAAGAAGAAAAAAAAGCTTACAGTTAGAGGAATCAAGAAACCCTCGACGTAAAAGTGTCAAGAGATTTGGCCTCAATGACCTCATGGGGAAGGGCATTCCAGTCCTTGATGGTTTGAGGAAGGAAGGAGTGCTGTCTATAGAGGGTACGGCTTGGAAGGAGCTGGTATTGTTGGCAATGACTTTGGCATTAACTGGCTGAAGTTTAGATGGGTGAATGCTGGTGCAGACTAGACTGTTGTGCATCTTGTACATGAAGGCGAGCCTTGTTACCTGCCTTCGCTGTTTTAGAGATGGCCACTGTAGCTGCTGCAGCATAGACAATACGCTGGAGGGGTTGTGGCGACGGTTTAGGATGAAATGGGCTCCACGTTGTATGGATTCCAGCCTGTTGATGTTCTTTTGAGTGCGAGGATCCCATACCACACAGGTATATTCAAGAAGAGGGCGGATAAACACCTTGTATGCTTTCTCCTTCAGGTTGACATGGCATATTTTCAGGTTTCTCCCGAGGAAGCCTAGAGATTTGTTTGCTTTCGCACACTCAGAGTCAATGTGTTTATCCCATGATAAATCAGACTGGATGGCGACACCAAGGTATTTAACAGCTGATACTGTGTCCAGGATGTGGCCATGGAGTTGGTATGGAAACTGGAGCGTCTTCCTAGAGTAAGTAACTGTCAAGACATTACACTTATCGGGGTGAAACTACACGTACCATGCCTGTTTCAAGATCAAGTTGGAGCTGCGCCTGGTCCTTGTAGGAGGTGACTGTGCGTAGTACGGCTGTATTGTCGCCGAACAACCTTGCGTCCGAGGATAGTCTGTCTGGAAGATCATTTATGTAGACCAAGAAGAGTGATGGGCCCAGGACCGAGCCCTGCGGCACTCCAGACCGTACACTGGCATACTCATAGTGTCTTAGCTTATGAACAAGCAGACTGGTTACATTTGTCAAATGCCATGTCCAGGTCCATGATTAGCATGTCAGTTTGGTGGCCTTTTTCCATATTCTGTCGGGTTTTCAATTAACCCTATCAACTAAGTCTCGCAGGAATGCTGCTTTCAGAAGCCGTGTTGCTCTGGACAGAAGATGTTAAGCGACTCAAGGTGGCCATAGTGGCACTGACAACCATGTGTTAAAGCACATTACAGGGGACACTCATCAGTGACACTGGCAGATTAGTTTGATGGAAGATACTGCTCACCTTTTTTGAAAATCGGTACAATGTAGGCATCCTCTCCTCTCTCCATCCTTTCAAAATAATACTAATTGGATAGAACCTTCATTTCCACTTTTTTAATTTTGGTTTTACAATCTGTCTTTGCCAGCCTCCTGCTCTCAACTCACACTCTACCAGACCCTATGGTCTTTGACAGTATACTGACCACTGCCCCCACTCATTACTAGCCCTTCATCCCATCCAGGCTGCACCACTGAACAACTGTAAACACTACCAGTCACACCCTGACTATTGCTTCTACTGGACCCTGAATATCTCTACATCTTTACCAATAGTGTAGCACTGACAAGGAGTAAAACGATGTCCTAGTAGATTTTGCATCATGAAAACTTGTTTTAATATGTACATTAATAAAATTTGCTGAATACTGCAAGTTTGTAGCGATGTCACTGGCATGGGAAATTGTTTGACCTGCTGTGCTCTCAAACATTTGCCAACTCGTCTTCGAACGTTGAGCTTGTATGGTTGTTAGAAACTTCTATTAAACTGTGTATTATGGCTTTGGGCTAGCATTGAGACAGTGTCTTCGTAAAGGTAGGGTCGATATGTCTTCATAAGGCTTCATATTTAACCTTTTCAATGATTGCAAGATATAGAGAACGGGTGCCATCTTGTTTGTGCGACCTACCACGCGTGTTTCGCTCCCAGTGTTTTAGTGGTTTTTCGTTGGATGTACTGTTTCGTGTGCTTAAAGTCTGCTGAGTATCGTATAAGAGTGCGCTGATGAGGATTATGCTTGTGTTTCGTCGGATCTGGTTGCTGTTTGAGTGGTATCGTATTGAATTGTGTCTGTCATTTGAATTTTTGTTTACGTCACCATTTTGCTTCTTCCGCAGCGTGGGTTCGCCGGGCCTTTCCGCCACCCTTTTCTTTGTGCTGCGTGCTAGTGTGTGAAGTGTTTACTGTGTGAGTCTGTTTGCCACCCGTGGTTGCATCCGCCGCTTGGTTGTTGTAAACTCGTTCGTGTTCCTACCGTTCTATAGGTTTACGTGTGCTCTCCCGTCGACATCTCGCCCTCCCCACTTTCGGCGCCATTGCCCGATCTCGCCGCTGACCGACCGGAAATCAGGTCGCTCCCCTACCACACCGCTCACACACACACCAGCACACACACACTTACACCCTACTGAACCCTCTTCTCGTCTTCCTCTTTCTTGTCCTCACAAACAATCATGCTCATCAAATACACACGCCAACAACTGCTATCTCTATGTCGCGACGCCACCTACAGCGCGGCCAGTGCCGCTGACAGTGTTGCAGATGCCTTACGCGGTATCTGATCGCGAAAGAGAGGCCACAGGGGCGGAATTAGCAAAAGGCGGGACTCGCCACCACAAACACACACTTCTTCCCCTTTTCCTATGCCCTTCCGCCTCCCCCCCGATTTCTCCACCTCCCTTCCTTCTTCTCCCATTTCTTTTCCTCTCTTGCTCATCTACCGCTCACTGCTCTCCTCGGCCGCCCCCTCCCCCGCCCTCCTCCCCTCACCCCCTCCTCCTTCGCCTTTTTCCTCCTCGTCCCCTCTCCCCCCTTTCTCCTCCTCTTCGCCCTCCCCCTCCCTCAGCTTTTCCTACTCCCCTTCCTCCCCCCCCCTCTCGCATCCTTTCTTGCCCGGTTCTCCTTCCCCGTCTTTTCCTCCTCCTCCCCCCCCCTCCATCCTCTTTCCTCCCTCCCCACCCTCCTCTTCCTTCGCTTCTCCTCTCTCTTCCTCTTCTGGCTCATCCAACCTAAAACTGTGTCTGTTCAATGCACAGTCTGTCTGCAAAGATGGCAAAGCCGACGTGATTTTAGATTTCATTCTAGACAATGACCTAGATGTTGCCGTGATCACCAAAACGTGGCTCCGCTCAGCTGGCGACGAACCCATCATCACCAGCGTCACTCCGAGTGGCTACCGCCTGGCCTCCTTCCCGCATGTTTCCAGAGGGGGTGGCATTGCCATCATCTACAGGGACTGTCTTTCTGCTCACCTCTCCTTCTCTCAGTCTCTCCCTTTTGCTCATCCCTCCTTTGAATTTGTCGAGGCCGTAGCAACACTCCTTGGCCAGTCCCTCATCTTTTCATGTATCTATCGCCCCCCTCCAAGCTCTCAAAACAAACTCACAAACTCCATGTTCCTCACCGAGTTCGACCTCCTCATCGACCACTACAGCACACGACCCGGAAAACACATCCTTCTTGGCGACTTTAACTTCCACTTCGACAAACCCGACCACCCTGACACAAAAAGCCTTTGCACGTCACTTTCATACCACAATCTTACACATCACTAAACCCACCCACCGACTCGGCCACACCCTCGACTTGATCATCACCCAGACCTCCGATCAACTCTTCCTCGACTCTGACACCTCTTCTGTGCTTCCCTCCGACCACCTCGCTATTCTCGTCACCCTCAACCTACCTCCCCCGAAAAAAACCAAGCTCTTTGTCTCTCGTCGCAAACTAAAATCTGTCAACCGAGAGAACTTCTTCGACGAAGCTGTCGACCTTCTCTTGGACCCCGCCCCCTCTCCCGATCTTGTATCCCATTTCGATTCCTCCCTTCGAAAACTTCTAGACACCCATGCCCCTGTCACCACCTGCTCCATACCCAACCGACTCCCCTCCCTCTGGCTCACTGATGACATAGCTGAGGCCAAGCGCGAGCGTCGACAAGCGGAACGCCGCTGGCGATCATCTGACCTCACCGTTCACAGAGAGATCTTCCAAACCACCAGATCCAAAGTCTGCAGAATGATCTCTGACTCCAAACGTAAACACCTTCAAAACGAAATCCTGGAATCCACTTCTTCCAAAACCCTCTACGCCACCATGAACACACTCCTAGGCACTTCTAAAGACTCTCCTCTTCCCAACACACACAGCAAAGAAGAACTCCCGTCCGCTTTCTCCTCATATTTCTCCGACAAAATCCAAACTCTGCGCAACACACTCGACACTCTGCCTTCTCCGCCTTGCCTTCCTGACCCCCCCTTTTCCGGCACTCCCCTCTCGTCCTTCCGCCCCGTTCCTCAGGATGAAGTCCTCAAGGCCATAAAGTCCATGCCTTTCAAAACCTGCGAACTAGACCCCCTCCCAGCTTCTCTCTACCGGGACGGCCTCCCAAAACTTTTGCCCTTCATTGCCGACATCATCAACACATCTCTAGAGAATGGCTCCGTCCCCGATATCTTCAAGTCCGCCATCGTCCGTCCTCTCCTCAAAAAACACAACCTCGACCCAAACGAACTCAAGAACTACCGCCCAGTCTCCAATCTCTCTTTCCTGTCCAAGCTTCTTGAGAAGGTTGTCCTCAACCAACTCAACCTCCACCTCGCTGACAACCTCCTCAGTCCCTTCCAGTCTGCCTATCGCAAACATCACAGCACTGAAACAGCCCTTCTACATATCCTAAACGACCTGCTTCTCTCCACTGGCTCGGGCAACATCTCCCTTCTTACGCTACTCGATCTCTCTGCCGCCTTCGACACCATAGACCACTCTATCCTCCTCCACCGCCTTCACCACTCCTTTGGCATCACTGACTCTGCCCACTCCTGGTTTCTCTCCTACCTCTCCGACAGAGAGCAGTCCGTCACCATCGACGGCGTCTCCTCCAACCCAGTCAGGCTCTCCTGCGGCGTTCCACAGGGGTCTGTCCTGGGCCCGGTCCTTTTCACACTCTACACCTCTCCCCTGTCCAACATCATCCAGTCTCACCACATACACCACCACCTCTACGCTGACGACTCACAACTACTAGACAAAGACAAACTTGACAACACTCAGTCACTACTGATTCGCACGGCTGACTGCTACGAAGACGTGAAAAACTGGATGACAGCAAACAAGCTCAAACTGAACGACGACAAAACGGAAACCATGCTGGTAGGCACTCGCCAGAAACTTTCCCAGCTCCCTCCCTCTCTCCACCTTCAACTCGACAGCACCTCCATCTCCCTCTCCGACTCGGTCAAGAACCTTGGCGTTATCCTCTATTCCTCTCTTTCTATGACCAACTTCGTCTCCGCCACGGCCCAGGCATGTTACTTCCACCTCCGCCGCATCAGTCAGATCAGAAAATACCTCACTACCGAAGCTGCCACCAAACTCGCTGTCTCTCTCATCTTATCTCGCATCGACTACTGCAACTCTCTCCTTTCTGGCCTTCCTCATTCCACCTCTCCCACTCTCCAGCGCGTTCAGAACAATGCTGCCCGCCTCGTCCTTAGAAAGAAAAAATCCGACCACATCACTCCACTGCTCAAGCTCCTTCACTGGCTCCCCATCCCCCAACGCATCCATTACAAGATTCTGTCTCTCTGCTACAAATCCATGAACAACTACGCTCCTACCTATCTCTCCAACTTACTTCACCCCTACACTCCTTCCCGCTCCCTCCGCTCCGCCTTCTCATCCCCCGCACCAAACTCAGCACTTTCGGCCCCCGCTCCTTCTCAGTATACGGTCCATCCACCTGGAACACTCTCCCACTCCCTCTCCGTCAGAAACACTCTCTCTCCTCCTTCCAGTCCGCCCTCAAAACTCACCTCTTTCAACAGTTCTAGCACTACATCACCACACTCCCCACCCCAAACTGACCGTCCCCCACCCGGGTCTGCCCTGGGGGACTTGGGTGGGGTTAGGTATTTTTTAGTTCCCAGGGTCACCCTGGTCAGCCCCACATGGTGGGTTTTTCTCTATTCTGGGGCATGTGTTTCTGTCTACCCTTTGTCCATTCACCTGTATTTGCCTTTTTAAAACTCTCCCTACTGTCTGCACTGCCTGTAGCTCTTGATATTGGATGTGTGTTGCTAAATGGTCTTGGCTTTATTTAGGCCCCATGTGTTAGGTTTATTTAATGTGTTTGACCGGCTGGCGACATACATTCAATGTTCTGTTTAGTTGTTTTTTTTTTCACAAGCAGTGCAGGCACGTCCTGAGAAAGCCTTGTTGCTGTCGGGACGTTAAGCAATGTACAATCAATCAATCAAACCAAACTGACCGTCGTAATGTATTTTCACCATTTGTGGTACGTGACTCATTGTCTAAAGCGTGCGCATGCGTGTGCGAGTTGTGAGTGCGCGCTTAGAGTTATAATTATTATAAGATAAGCGCATTATAAATACCGTAATTATTATACCAACTGTATGAAATTAATTTGACTATGATAGTTTAAGGGTGATGCCAGATGTTCTGAAACAACTGCCAAACACGAAGATATTAAACAATTGAACGAGTGACATTTTTGGGAATGAGTAAATTTTGTTGCACTGATGTTCGTTTTGGATTCCTCAGTGGGATTTCATCGTGTGTATGAGGAAATAATGCAGTTTTGGCCATTGTTTTACGCCAATAGGCGTTTTTGTCTGGATAGTTTTTGGCTCACATTTTAATCAAAAGTGAGTATGTTCTGAGCCAGTGGTCGTCCGTGGTAAAAACTTTAACGTTAGTATTTTCTCGAAGACTATTCAAGCCACAGTCTTCAAACTTGGTCCAAGACATTTCTAAACATACCAATTTGAGTGACTTCACAAAGGTCAAGGTCAAAGGAGATCAGGAAATATATAAAAAATAGCTATACTTAGACATAATTTATTTTTTCCAAAATACTATTCAAAACTTCAAACCCAAACTTGGTTCAAAGATACCTGATTGTAAGACCTTTCTATGCATACTAATTTGGTTGATCCCTTGGAAAGGTCAAGGGTCACAAGAGCTCAGGAAATGGGTAAAAAATAGCCATATTTTGACAAAAGATGTTTTTTTCTCAATTACTATTCACAACTTCAGAAAAAAACTTGCTACAGAGTCAGACCCAAACTTGCTACAGAGATACCTAATGGTAAGACCTATCTATGCATACTAATAAAAAGACATGGGAATTGCCAAAGCAAAAATCAGCTGAAATTAGGGGAAAGGAAATTCCCCCCCCCCCCCCCCCCCCCCCCCGGGAAAAAAAAAAGAACTACGATGTGTAATGATGTCGTCTGTTCCATCTCATACATATACTGACAAGCAGAAGAAATGTGACATCAGTTGAATCAATGTAAACATTAAAGTGTTTCCGATGATTCAACTGGTGTCGCATTTCTTTTGCTCGTCAATATAGTACAGTATGCTACTTTAGTTATGGAGCAGCAAAGAGGGATACTTTAACATATACACATCGTTGAAAAATTCGTTCTCAATCATGGCCTTAGTCGCCTGCTCAGCGTTAAATCCAGATAACGGTTCTCGATCCTGGACTTATGACGACGTGTAGTCGTTGTGTCTGAATGTGTTCACTCAAGGCCACAAATCCCAGATTGCCATACACGACATCTTTTGCACACAGAAGACATGCCATTCCCACAACATCGATCTTCCGAAAACGAGTTCCCAAGCATTCAGTCTTGTCTGCTTTGCTATTAGTTTCGACTATTTTGGAAAGCCACGCCCACTTCCACCTGTCTCGAACACCTTCATCCTCGAATGGATCAACGCGGTTGACAATTTTAGCTATCGAAGACATAATTTATCACCATGTGTTGAACTCAAAACACTGTCATTTCTCCGAATGAAAAATTCCTAGATGGCGGCCACAGAAATGAAATCTGCTTCTAAAAAATGTGGAGCGACATGATTTGAAAGACGGTGACAAACGAAATTGTACCAATAATTTTATTTCAGAGGATTTTCTTTTCTCCCTGAGGAATGTGAAATTATTTTCCGTGGAAAACCACGGATCCGAGGACAATTCCCATGCCTGACTAATTTGGATGACCCATCAGAAAGGTCAAGGGTCACAAGAGCTCAGGAAATAGGTCTAGAATAGCCATGTTTTGACAAAAGATGTTTTTTCTCAAATACTATTCACAACTTCAAACCTAAACTTGCTACAGAGATACCTAATAGTAAGACCTATCTATATATACTAATTTGGATGACCCCTCGGAAAGGTCAAGGGTCACAGGAGCTCAGGAAATAGATCAAAAATAGACATTTTGACAAGAAATGTTTTTTTCTCAATTACTATTCACAACTTCAAACCCAAACTTGGTACAGAGATACCTGATGGTAAGACCTATCTATTCATACTAATTTGGATGTCCCCTCGGAAAAAGTCAAGGTCACAAGACCAATATATATAAAATGCCAATTTTTTATAGAATTGTACAGAAGCCCCATTATTGTCACACATGAGTGGATCGGTCGTACATGTGAGCCATAACGGCTTTGCCTTTCTTGTTTCATGTTTTTGGAATGTGTAAGACATTGGGACAGAGAGAGATGTGACTGCTAAGTCTCTCTTTCGGAGCTATATACTGTAAAACTAAAAGCGACTACTAAAAAGAAAAGAAGGTACCAAAATGTTACCTTCCTGGTGAGCTTATTCCACCATAAGCAGATGTAGGGGGCTGTAGTCAATGCACAAGCCCCTGACAGCTACTGCAATGCGAGAGATTTTAGATCTAGCTTCCACCATTTTATCAACAAGATCTTGGAGATAAGGATTGATTGATTGATTGATTGTACATTGCTTAACGTCCCGACAGCAACAAGGCTTTCTCAGGACGTGCCTGCACTGCTTGTGAAAAAAAATAAACAGAACATTGAATGCATGTCGCCAGCCGGTCAAATACATCAAACAAACCTAACACATGGGGCCTAAATAAAGCTAAGACCATTTAGCAACACACATCCAATATCAAGAGCTACAGGCAGTGCAGACAGTAGGGAGAGTTTTAAAAAGGCAAATACAGGTGAATGGACCTCGGGTAGACAGAAACGACATGCCCCAGAATAGAGAGAAAAACCCACCCTGTGGGGCTGACCAGGGTGACCCTGGGAACTAAAAAATACCTAACCCCACCCAAGTCCCCCAGGGCAGACCCGGGTGGGGACTTGGAGATAAGGAGATTACATCACTTGGAGATAAGGAGATTACATCACTTGACAGGAAAAATGACGTCATTACTGTAGTTTGAAAGTTCCATACAGACATCCTGTGATAGTGTTGAAAAAAAGCTGAATTATTGTTACAAAGCTTTCCTTACAGCTCTGACTTGATATATCGCAAATTGTTATATCGCAATCCCTGATATATATATATATATATATATATATATCGCGGGGGAACCTTGGATCCCCCCAAAAAAAATTGGACCGACCGCAGATGGCGGTGAACCGCGAAATAATTTGTCACCGGCCTTGGTTGTATCGCGCTCCACGGGGTGCTGCACACACGCCCGACACCACAGCTGGGATGGCGTCCACACACTGAACACCCACAAACCTTCCCCAAAGGAAGATTGATTGATTGATTGTACATTGCTTAACGTCCCGACAGCAACAAGGCTTTCTCAGGACGTGCCTGCACTGCTTGTGAAAAAAAAAATAAACAGAACATTGAATGTATGTCGCCAGCCGGTCAAATACATTAAATAAACCTAACACATGGGGCCTAAATAAAGCTAAGACCATTTAGCAACACACATCCAATATCAAGAGCTACAGGCAGTGCAGACAGTAGGGAGAGTTTTAAAAAGGCAAATACAGGTGAATGGACCAAGGGTAGACAGAAACACATGCCCCAGAATAGAGAGAAAAACTCACCCTGTGGGGCTGACCAGGGTGACCCTGGGAACTAAAAAGTACCTAACCCCACCCAAGTCCCCAGGAAGAATGCATACATGCATGTATGTACATAAAGAGGGTAGGAGATAAGACTAGTCGGTGTATAGTGAGGTTCTAGGCTTCTGGCATACGTCTCCCCACTTGACTGGCTGCTGGGAGCATGGGAAACGATTCACACAGACCACCACGTGACCTCCTCCTAGATATGACCACGCACGTAAATGCAGTAATAGGAAACAGATTTGATGCGCATTAAGGTCTATGCTTTTCACAGGTGTCAAGTTTCACCATGCTCGGCAGCCAGCGATTATGGCCCTCAACCCAGAGGGTGCGAAAACCGACGCCGACCCCTCGTTAACCTCTTCTAACAAATAACACAGGCAATGATTGGAAGACCTTAGGCACTGATGTGAGGGGATAATGAATGTATATGCTTGCTGCAGAATTAGGCGGTTTGCTGTTGAAGTTGGAGGTATGCTACCCTACTGCTGCTCCTCACCGGTCATCGATCGTAATCGGATTTTCTCACTGCGTGACGATTTCAAACAAAGCATGCTAGCGAGGTGATCAACCTATTCATTGAAGAATAAAGGCTACCAAACTTCTCAAGGAAATTGTCTAAATGCCTAAATGTATTTTATGTCTGAATAGAGAAGGAATGTCAAGCAAAAATGGACCATTTCTGATCCTTCACAAAATCAAAAAGGTTCTTTTTCCATGATGTTAACAGTGCAAGTAATTGTTTCTGAGTGTACTCGGCTTTGAAAGAAAGAAAGCACAGGTGACAGGTGTAGCAGGGGAGATAATTTAGCTCAGTGTTCTAGTACAGTTGTACCAATTTCCCCCAGCACGCCCGCAGGCCCAGCAGTCCTGCTAGTGTCAGAGCGTGTAAGTACCAAGCCAATCGGCGAAAGGCATGCCGAACACACCCTTAAGGGTGAGAGTATAAATAGCGGTGCCTAGTGAAAGCGAGCAGGCGAACATCGTAGGAATGTGCAGGCACGGCGACATCAAAGCATTAAATCAATTCCTAGGGCACTTCCGCTGCCTTCTGGACAACCTAAACACAGCCCTCCAATTCTAAATTCACAGGCCTCCGCATCCTCCAATGGAACTGTAGGTTCCTGTACTCTAAATTAGACGAATTCAAAAACTGGTTAACCCCCAACCCCCCGGAAATCCTCGCCCTCCAGGAGACAGGTTTCCGGGATAAACCCCCACAAATAAAGGGGTATAACTACCCACCCATTTATAAAAGTAGGACAAACCAACAAGGAGGAGGCGTGGCAATCTACTCAAAAACCGAAATACCAATCACAGAAATCACTCACACTCTAAACCCACACATAGAAGCTATAATAGGAGAGATAACCACACCCACAAACCGCAAACTCAAAATAGTAAACGTCTACATCCCAAACCAAAGAGTCTATAACCAAATACCAATAGAACATCTTAAAGACCTACTACTGGCAGGGGACATAGTGATAGGGGACTTTAACGCCAAAAGCCCGCAATGGGACGAAAATCAAGTAACAGCAGACGCAGCAGGGAAAAAACTAGAAACAGCAATAAATGAGACCCAACGATGTATCCTAAACACAGGCGAACCCACCCACATGTTCGCCCAGGGGAGCAGTGACAACATGAATGCACTAGACTTAGCCATAACCACCAACACCATCGCCGTGGAAACCCAATGGCAAGTAAATAGTGACAATCTAGGAAGTGACCACTTTCCGATGCTAATAACAATCAATGATAAAAGCCAAAGTCCCCTACCACCAAACCCAGGAGCCCCGAAAAAAATCAACACCAAACGAACAGACTGGGAAACATACCACGAAATAACTAGGCTTACCCCAAACTGGGATGAGAACCACAGCATAGACGATAAAACGGCCCACATCACAGACCACATTATCAGATCAGTCACGGAATGCACACCTGGCAGATCTGATATTGGAAAGCCAGGGAAATCATGGTGGACCAAGGCCTGTGATCGAGAAGTAAAAAACAGAAAAAGAAAGCTCCAAATCTGGAAAAAACACAAAACGCCCGAAAATAGGATAGAATACAATCGTGCCAAAGCCATAGCAAACCGCACCATTAAAGAAGCCAAAAAAGAAGACTGGCATGCCTTCACGGAATCAATTAACATCAACACCAAGATCAAAGAAAGCTGGGACAAAATTAAAGCCATCAACAACGGTCCGAGAAGTAGCATGCCATCCCTCAAAAAAGAAAACATAGTGTACGCCACAGACCAAGAAAAAGCAGAAATACTAGCCCACACCTTTAGCCAAGCCAGCTCAAATGACAACTTAACACCAGAATTCAGGGACCTCAAACCCCATTTGAGTACCTGCTTCGAACAACCACCCCAGTCAAACAATTACGAACTAGATAGCGAGATAACGATACTCGAACTAACCCAAGCCCTAAGAACCGCCGGGAAAGGTAAAGCCCCCGGCATAGACCTAATCACATACGAGATGATACAAAAAAGCCACCCCACCATGAAAAAAGCAATAGTTACCTTGTTTAATGACATATACACAAAAGGAGTATTCCCCACACAATGGAAAAAAGCATTAGTCTTTCCCCTCCCGAAACCAGGAAAACCAACACACCAACCCGACAGCTATAGGCCCATTGCGCTAACATCCCAGCTGGGCAAAACACTAGAAAAAATACTCAAACACCGACTCATGACCCACTGCGATAAACACCACATTCTACCCCCACAACAAAGTGGATTTAGAAAGAAGCACAGCCCACTCGATCACTTAACCACACTACAACAAGAAATCCTAAACACCCACCGAGAGAGGGGAACCGAACTCATAGGAATCTTCCTTGATATAGAGAAAGCCTACGACATGGTTTGGCACGAAAAACTACTCAGCAGGCTGGGCGACCTCGGAATAACAAACAAAATGTATAACTTTGTCAAAAGCTTCCTGGCAGACCGAAAAATAACAGTAAGAATAGGTAATTCGATATCTAAAGAACACACTTTAGACAACGGGGTACCACAAGGATCGGTACTAAGCCCCATCCTATTCACACTCCTGCTCACAGGCACGTCGTCAGGCATAATAAAATAATGCAATTCGCCGACGACACCTCACTAATAGGAAAGATCAAGAGCAGACAAAGAAAGTTTAAATGGGAATTAGTAGGATTCCAGGAATTCCAACAAGACCTAACAAGAATAGAAAATTGGCTAGTAAGAGCAGGCCTCAAAATTTCCCCCAATAAAACCCAAGCAATTATATTTAGGACCAACCAAAGTCCAAAATACCAAGTGAAAGCTCCGATCCCCAAATTACAAATTGGTAAAACAGAGATAGAATATGGCCAAAGCATCAAATTCCTAGGAGTAACATTCACAAAAAACAACAATTGGACACCGTATATTGAACAAATATGCCAGTCTGCCAGGAAAGGAATAAACCTAATGCGCAAGGTCAGCGGAGCAGACTGGGGCACTGACCCCAAATCACTCCTAAACCTATATCACGCCTTCGTAATGTCCAGACTACTCTACGCAGCCCCACTACTTACCAACCTAAACAAAAGTCAAACCAAAAAGCTGATGTCAGTACAAGCGGACGCCTTGAAAGTGGCCCTGGGGGTCCCCAGACACACCCCAAACCTGCTTGTACTGGCAGAGAGTGGGCAAAAACCCATAACGCTCATAATAAAGGAAAGAGCGGCTAACCTATATTATAAAACAGTATGTATGCCAGAAGACCACCCGGCCAAATTCACTCTCACCACAGACCACAAAACCAGAGGCAAACGCAACCAAACACCACAAATAAAAACCGTAGTCCAGGAAATCGAAGCCTCTATAAACCTAAAACTACCAAGCAGAACACCGATCATACAAATAAAGGCGCCACCATGGAGACTCCCACAAATAGAAGTAGATCTGGACCTAACTAAGTATCAGAAAACAGTGAGACGGGCCCAAAATGAAAATGGAGTTTGACATTAAAAAAAACACTACATACAAAAACTACGCACTCATCTATACAGACGGGTCCCATGACCCAACCACCCACGCAACCGGACTAGGTATCCACGTCCCCAACAAATCGGACCGGGCCATAAAGCTACCAGATCACTCAGCGGTCTTCACAGCTGAACTCACGGCCATCCTAGGAGCTTATAAGGCAATAAAGAGTGACCTACAGAAAAACAAACACATACTCATAGTGACGGACTCGCTGTCAGCAATCCAAGCGATCCAAAACCTAGACTCATTCAGAGAAGACCTAACATACCTGATTAGAGTACAAGCAGCAGAACTCGCAGATCACGGTAAAACGATCAAAATCATGTGGGTCCCTTCCCACGTGGGGATCCCAGGCAATGAAAGTGCAGACAGAGTAGCGAAGAAAGGCCTCGATCAAGAATCGACCTTCTTCAACCTACCACTGTCAGCTAACGAGAGGTCCAATGCACTCAGACCCGCCTTTCAAAAACTATGGGTAAAAGAATTCCACCAGACCAAAAGAGGGAGACGGAAAAATCTCACAAGGGTACTTAACAACATACCCACCCTTCTTCAAGGCAAGAGGAAAGACCAATCACGGCTAACAAGAGTCCGATTGGGGGGCGAAAGATACCTAGTCCACCCGAACCAAATAGTATGCACATGCGGCCACATACTCACTACGGAACACGTACTATTAGACTGCCAAAATATAGAAGAAACCAGAGCCACAATAGCAGAAAGACTGAACACGCCCCTCACGTTAGAAGGCCTCATAAACCCTGACCCTACAACATGGTCCACCACCACCAAACTCACAATACACCTGCTCAACGAGCACCCCCTAGTTAAATACATATAAACAAACAAGGAAGGAGAGAGAAGGCAAACCACACCATCGACCCAGCGAGACCGGGACCCGGACACCCACTGGAGCACGGGCTCTCCCCAACGACCCAACCGCCCAAGGCGCGGACAGGCATGATGAAGGATAGAATAAAGCGATGCGCGTACATCAGCAACAGTCAAAATAAACCCCCTCCCCCCCATCCCCCGCCCCACCCCCCCTGGACGAAATCAGCGAAAGCTGGAAGTCCCGATCCCTTTCTAAAATAGCATAGCATAGCAAAGCGAGCAGGCTTCCCGCAAAGGGAAAACTCTGTTCTGTAAAAGGACATAAAATAGTAGTGAGGCTTCCCGCAAAGGAAAACTCTGTTCTGTAAAAGAACATTAAATAGTAGTAAGACTTCCCGCAAGAGAAGACTGTTCTGTAGAGAACATTAGTAAGTTAGAACCCCTTGTAGGAACAGAGAAAGTAACTATGGGTGTTTTTAGACAATTTCTATAGATCCCAAATTTCCATTGTTTTTGACCACATACTACCACACCTTCACGCCGCCCATTTTTTTCAGCACCTCGGCATGCTTATCTAAATTACCGACCGCTACTGAACACGCCACTGCATTATTATTTAAACAGTCACCATTTTATGTACCTCTCAGCAGAGTAATACCAACAGGGGGTTAACACCTGAGCTAATTAATCCATCGGTTATGTAAACATTTACACACAAAAATGCAGTAAATCAGCGTGGACCATTTGCGTAGCTTATGTGTGGTGTATTTCGGGAATTTCCGATTTGGTTATAGCCAAAACAGTAGTTACTTCCCTTAGAAATCTATTTGTAGCGGCTTACGGCTTTCGCCGCTCACATTTCTGAGAATATAAATACACAATTACTCGCTTATCTATGACAACCGACTAAAACAAGGTTAATAAGACTACTAACAATGTTCACAGCTCAATCGGTTATATGATTAGTTAACGTTACAGACCTGAAAATCGATCAATACATGGAACCGGTCGCCGGAAAAGACACATTGCACAACTTCCTGTATTGATCTTATATTTAAGTAGGTAAAAATAACTACATTGTCCTGGGCCGAGGCTGGCCTGGTGGTCTCGACCCCATTACACATGTACCGAGTAGATCGTGGTGCCGTTTACTAGGTACGTGTGTGGCGTAGGTTCGAATCACCTCAAAAATCTCAGAAATTTTCGTTTCGGTAAATGTCTGAGCTGTGAGATTCTATCTGGGGTGTGACGATCCAATAATTTAAATAATTTAAAAAATGCCGGCAAATAAATAAATAAAACAAATTGTGCGCACGGGTAAAAAAAGGGGGGAAGGGAAAGGGGTGGATAAGGGGGATAAGGGGGTTAAGGGGGGCTGGGTGGGTGGGTGGGTGTGTGAGTGTGTGTCCGTCTGTCTGTCCATCCTTCCCTCGTCCCGTCTAGGTGACGGAACACCGCATCCGATTCTCAATGCCTTTCCAAGGGAGGCATGTTTGAATCCTCTCTTGAAAAGGCCATTGAGAATCGGATAATAGACGGGATTTTTGTTAAAAATGTTTATATGTTAACACCCCGACTCATATAATATCAGCTTTAATCTGTGGCACGCTAAGAAAAGCAAGGTGAAATTATAGCTAAGAAATGTCTGAGCAAGACGGAATTCTGATTCTGTTTACAAAGGACGGTAACTATCTCATGTGATCATGGTAACTGATTGATTGTACATTGCTTAACGTCCCGACAGCAACAAGGCTTTCTCAGGACGTGCCTGCACTGCTTGTGAAAAAAAATAAATAAACAGAACACTGAATGTATGTCGCCAGCCGGTCAAATATGTTAAATAAACCTAACACATGGGGCTAAATAAAGCTAAGACCATTTAGCAACACACATCCAATATCAAGAGCTACAGGCAGTGCAGACAGTAGGGAGAGTTTTAAAAAGGCAAATACAGGTGAATGGACCTCGGGTAGACAGAAACACATGCCCCAGAATAGAGAGAAAAACCCACCCTGTGGGGCTGACCAGGGTGACCCTGGGAACTAAAAAATACCTAACCCCACCCAAGTCCCCCAGGGCAGACCCGGGTGGGGTATCATGGTAACTGAATGAACAGAAAGCAAAAGACTTCCGTGAAAAAATAGTACAATTTTCACCCCCTCAATTCAAGCCTGAACAAATCTGGGTCATTCTCTGGAAAGGTGGTCAGATTTGTTACATGGGGAGCAAAAAATTAACTTTAATAAATTGGAATAATATGTATATATTCTGATGAAAAAATGATGCTTTTGTCCATGTGCAGTGAAATCAGAGCAAGAGAACTGTCTTTTTTTGTGTAATTGGTGTGTGAACAGGTGGGTCGACAAGTGTCTCGGTTGTAACACTGGACACCAAAATGATATTTGATTCAACCAATATTCAGTGCAATTCTTTCCAAAAGTACTCTAAAACTATTAACTCAGCCAAACTACACACTTTGAAGAGCTTCCAATGTTTTTTATGTGATTTTTGATATTTGGCACTTGCAAATGAAATCTCTCCTTAGCACGCGTTAATTTGGGATTATTCACTTTTAGCTCACAATATAGGGAGCAGAGGCAAAAGTCAAAGAACACTATTGTGTATCGCACTGACACCTAACCTTTGCTATGACAAAATATGAAATAAGTTGTCACCATACTGTGGCCGAAAGAAGTGCATAACTGAATCATGACTTGGTTGTAACGCAGACACCGTCTATGTTGTAACGTTGACACCACATAAATAAAAGGGAGCAAAAAACCAAAAGTAATGTGGAAAAATCACTCTTCCCATCCAAAGCAACCAAAAGTAATGGAAAGCAAATATACCACAAAAAAGAAACATGTATTCAATAAACAGGCACTTCTGGGACGCTAGGTTCTGCAGTTGGTCTTGGCTGACGTTTCCCAGCTGCTCGTGGTTTGCCCCTTGCTGCTGATCTTCCCCTTAGTGCAGATCCACCTGGACTTCGGCCTTTGCCACCACCAGGTTGTTCAGGTGCCGCACGGGCCATGGAGTGTTCCTTCCACTCTCCCACGACGGCAGTGTTGGGGCAGGCTCCTTCTCCATACAAGCAAAACTCACACATGCAAGACAGGTGCCTGCTGATCAGCCGACCCATACCGCCTGACTTGATATGATGGAACTGACGTGACCCAGGGACCGTCTTCATCACCCTTTCTAAACGGTCCCTGTTCACCATGCCTTCTGGCACCCAGAAGAATGTTCTTCGGAAATGCTGGCAATGGTTGGTGGGCTGCTTGTTTAGGCTGCTTGCTTGGGCATAAGCAAAAAATTCCTCAGCGGTCGTGACAACAGCACGCTTTCCTTTCACAGCTGTCGCGACATGGTGCTTGATAACTGCTGCCTCACCATCACATGGCGACTTGCCATGCCTGCTGCCAAAATAGCTCCTCTCCACCCTTGTGCCGAAGTCGTCCACACATGCAGTGATATCTGCAAAAGGTCCCTTAGATTTGTATTGGCTGGAGCATCCATAAGACCACTGCAGCACAATCTGGGGATGCAGATTCCTCTCCACACGCAGGTGGTTCAGCGCAAGGGTGAAAAATGTGTGGACGGCGTGGTGGTCATACCGAAGGTCAGGACTGATAAAGATGAGAGATTCATACACGCCGCCATCGCAGCTGTTACACTTGTAGTAAGTGGAAATTGGGTGAAGCGTCACTTGTTCCTTGTTCCAGTGAGCTGATTGGACTTCGTCCTGCAGCAGACACGAGTAGTTCTCCGCAAAATCCATGACAGCGGTGATAAGGTTTAATGGGAATGGCTTTGCCGTCCGTAGTTTTTCAAACTGAGAGTGTTGTCACGCAGTTCGGAACAGATGCCCTGATAAAGAAAGCTACTTCCTTTTTCAATTCTGTCACCATTTCCGTTACGGTGCCCACGCACTTCAAATGTACTTTTTTGCTAATCTCCTTCCCCTTTCGTTCTACTTTTTTGTGGTCCAGAAATACCAGGTGATCTCCCTGCGATTCATCAATGGAGCCAGATAGTCATCAAGTTTATCCACGCCACAGTCTCCATATTGGCGATAGTGGCAGTCCTTGGTGGAATTGGGACAGGTTGTGATTTCTACAGCATGGTACACATGCCGAATCTTGCATGCATGGGTGGTGTTGATACTGTTGATAGAAAACAGCTTGTTTTCGACATTTGCACAATACTCGCATAAACACTGCCTCAGCTGGTTTGCCATCATTTTACGCACATGTGCAGGCCTCCTCTTTGCAAAAGTGCTAAAAGCAGTCTTCCCTCCTTGCTTAACATAGTCGTTGTGCAGATCTTTGAGCGGCCTATGCAGCTCCTGCCGGGCCTTTCCTTTCCTTACCAGCTTTTTGTCTGGCAGAGGTGTAGCTGTTTTTTCGAAGAAGTCACCAACTTCTTGGGACAGTTCTTGACTTTTCTTCTGCCTCTGTTTTTTTCTTGTCTTTTATTTTTTTCATGACTGTCTTTCTGTTTACAGTCAGAAGTTTGCTTCTAGAACTGATGGATCCGTACTTCTCACATATCTTCATCACCACTGATCGGGTCGTTCGACTCTCCTGATCGCATTTGTTCTTCAGGTGTAGCATAGCTTGCTGTAGCGTTTCACCAAGCATTGTTGGGTTTGTATTACCTCGCAGCTCCTGTATGGCCTTTTTTTTTCCTGGGAGTCGCTTTATCAGCCAGTTGGTTCCAGGTCTCTGCATACTGTTGTGGGTCAGAAGGCATTGCTTGTTTAGCACGAAACAATGCAACGCGCTGTGCTCGAGGGGTACGTGTATACTGTGGACTTTCGCTAGTGGTCTGGGGACTATCACTGGTAGTCTGTGTGCTTTCAGATCTTTGACATGCAGAAAATTGTCTTCTCTTTTCCTCCTGATAAGCTTGTCTTCTATTCCGATTTATTGCAGCTTTCATTTGGTGAGAGTAGTTCTCCCGCTGCTTCTGTTTCTGCAGTCTCCACACCTCCCTCTGTTTTTCCTGCTGCTCTTTCTCACTTCTCGTTGTCCGTTTCTGTGGAATATTGCCAGATAACTCCTGCAGACGTTTTCTCTCTCTCATTTGTGCCATCCACATCCTTGCTAGCTCATTGGTCCTCTTCTTCTTTTCCTCATCCTGGTTGATGGTTTCTCTGTACAATTTGCACCTAAGTTTGTTCATTTCAACATGGTCTGCATATCTGTCAGGATCTTCTTTGAGTTTTTTGCGATAAGCAGCGTTTACGTCACTTTTGCTTTTTCTCTTCCTGTGTTGCTGATACTTAGAACCAGGTAGCGTTGGAGGAAGAGTTTGAGCTTGGGGTTCAGGTGCTGATGTTTTCTGGTTTTGTTGGAGACGCTGGCTTTTTCTGACAAGTGGGCACTCTTCAGACATGGCTAAAAAAAAATAATAATAAAGAAATCAAAAACCTATGAGCAGATTTGAACTATACTAAAATGCAGCCTCCTTCGATGACTGCTGCCCCTCCCGAAAACATATTAATTAGATACAGAATTAATCTGTACCAAATACATAAGCAAGCAAAACAATTTGGTACACTGAAAGCATTTGATTGTTTTAAATGTCTTCTTTGTAACTTGGACATCTTTAGATTAGTGTCCCTGTTACAACTACGTAATGACATCTGTTATACTTCATCCTCAATGTATTACTTAATGTATTAGGCAAAATGAATAAAATTACAAGCAAACACAGCTCTATCTTGAAGCCAAATATACTTGCTATCTATGATAAAAAGGAAATACAGATTTCTGGGAATCATAAATATCCTTTGATATCACAGTCTTCTTTGTAACATGGATACTTCCATTTCCGAGTCCATGTTCCAAACAAGCAATAAAACAATCAAGATCTGGTAATACTACTTTATAGATCAGATAATAAAAAAATAACACTACTTAATGTAACACGCAACATATTCGAAAAACAGTGTTAGTAAACACTTTAATAACACTCAACATATTAGAAAACAGTGTTAGTAAACACTTTAAACACAACGGAGATTCTGCAAAATTATAACGCGGTTACGGCATTACAATCTTATTCGTATCAAAGACGCTACATTGTCTGTGTCCTATTTACGAAGAAGTCATGTATGTGTCAATACTTCCGACTTTTATGCCTAAATTGCAAGTGCTTCAAAGCGCATTGAACAAAGATTAACTTGCACAATAATATGACACAGGCAACAGAAAATTCGTTTGAGTGAAAACTGCTAGCATAAAAATACAGTGAAAACCGATGCATCTGATCTCTGTCGTAAAAAAGACATCCCACACCTTCAAGTCTTTGTGACAAATGTGACAAAATGCACTGTACATCAAAATAACATGTATATATCAAAATAAATAAACACAAAACATGCATGTAAATTTTGAAACACTCTCAGGAACTATTCTGCAAAATATGAAATTTGTAAGCTCTCTGCTTTAGTTAAAATTCGTTTGCAATTACGAATGTTCAAAGTGGGGGCTGAAATTGCCTTGGTCACGGCACACCAGTCAATCGATTCTTTTTTGCTACAAAACTTTGCAAACAATAGCTGTGAACACATAAAAACAGTAAAATAAGCATTCATGATTGATTGATTGTACATTGCTTAACGTCCCGACAGCAACAAGGCTTTCTCAGGACGTGCCTGCACTGCTTGTGAGAAAAAAAAAATAAACAGAACATTGAATGTATGTCGCCAGCCGGTCAAATACATTAAATAAACCTACAACATGGGGCCTAAATAAAGCTAAGACCATTTAGCAACACACATCCAATATCAAGAGCTACAGGCAGTGCAGACAGTAGGGAGAGTTTTAAAAAGGCAAATACAGGTGAATGGACAAAGGGTAGACAGAAACACATGCCCCAGAATAGAGAGAAAAACCCACCCTGTGGGGCTGACCAGGGTGACCCTGGGAACTAAAAAATACCTAACCCCACCCAAGTCCCCCAGGGCAGACCCGGGTGGGGTAAAATAAGCATTCAGGTTTTGTATTCAATAATTCAAAACATAACGTACCGGCGCAACTCTTCGTTTTAAACGCTTTTCAGCGTGCCGACCGAAGGAAATGGCGCCTAAATCTTAGTCGTAAACATGGACGGAAAACGCGGACACTACCGTTAAAAGTCCCCAGTTCTGCCTCCCAGCACACACAGTGTGTCGTTTTCACACAGCGATCACTCACTGTGTCATTCCGCATCCGGTCGGCACTATCCATTCAAGCGTCCGTAAACTCGGTCGTGAAAAATATAGTTCATTAGACATCACATTTGAAACGCGAATTCCGGACGCGAAGATACAAGTGACGCAATTTTGTTTTATTTCTACCGTCATTTCTTCCATTACAATTGCTTTGTGTCATATATCAGTTAGCTAAATATTTTGTTTGGCGCAGAACACTAAATTTGGTCCGTTCATTTCCGTATTAATTTTTCATTGATTTATTTTTATCTTTATGTCAGTGGACACGATTTGTTACAAATCAGACGTGAAATAAAAATTACTTTTTATCTCACAGCAATGCGTAGTATTAGAAAAGTGATGATGGAGAGTAAAGTTTTGGATAAATACATCTTAATTCAACCGTTTCTTCCCCAAAACTGTGAGGTATTTATGCTTTATTTTTGAACTCAAATTTAGTCACTTGTCTATGTAACAAAATGGCGATCTGAATTGTGTGATTTTCGTCAATAAAACCACAGCTGTAAACCAAACGTTTACAAACAAGCACAATTCACTGTATCATGGTGTTCATTTAACATATCTGTTGCTTAAAAATATAAACATGAGATATCCTTACACTCTTAATATTCTGGTATATGCAATTTTATGGTGCACATCCCATAGGTCCACCTTTCCAGAGAATGACCCATCTATAAGATGCGGTTGAATATGACACAGTAAGTGGAAGCAGAAGCAATGGATATAACGAAGCTGAAACAACCAAAACGTAAGGTAAGTAAAATTTACTGTGAGAGACGGTGGTATGTTGCATTAGTCATTTTTAACTCAGTGTGTAGTACCTGAGTCAAGACAAGCCTTCAATTCCGCCGAGTCACTCACTGTCTCTGTGTGTTATTACAAAGTTAGCACAGTCTAAAGTGATTGAGCTATCTTAACACCAGTGGCCAACTACACGCCACGTGGGCCTTAACAACCACGTAAGTAACCGGACCGGCGGTTACTAATGCGGTTTACTAAGCTGTGTTTAATCAACAGTGTTGGACGGCGCGGCGTTAATAGAATGTTGATCTTTTCAATCATAGTCATTGCTATCACTTCCATACCGTGGACAACTAATAAATTTAAGACAAAACACAGAGTTAAATGTCTCTGTTTACAAGGGTCTTAGCAAGCTGTGTAATCTCATGTGATCATTGTATCCAGCGTATACAATGACGTAGCGTCTTAAAAACGAAACTAAGTGTGTGGTGGCTAATCAAGTGTACGTGACATACAACCATGACTGAAGTGTGAGTGCATGTGTCTGTAGATATGTCTGTCTGCCTTGTTTGTCTGTCTTTGTCTGTGTGTGTGCGTATGTGCGTGCATGTGTATTTGTTTGTCTGTGCGTGAGTGTGCGTGTGTGTATGCGTGTATGTGATCGTATGTGTGTATGCGTGTTTGTGTGCATGCGTCTGTATGTGTGCATGTGTGTATTATATTAATCGGAATGCGTCTGCCTGTAATGTGTGTGTGTGAGTATGTAAATCCCGTAAACCGGGGACACACACGGGTTATACACCCACAACCGGGGACTTCCAGTAAACGGGGACGTCGCCGATTCCAGACGATTTGAGTTATCATTTGCGACGTATATTATGACTGAAAACAATGTTACTGGTGAAATATGAGCAAATTCTGACGTATTTGGTTCGTATGGTTACACACACACACACACACACACAGAAAAAAAAATGACATACACACTTGATAACATTTTTTTTTATACCTACAGATACTTGATAACAAATTTCCAAAGTCACTTATAACTGACAAATAACTTTACAGGTAACCTTTTAAGATCCTATAAATTAGTTATAAGTGACTTAAGTCAAGAACTTATAAGAACTTAAACATAACAAATTGTAAGTTCCTGACTTAAGTCACAACTTACTCAGACAGATTTGTTAAGAAACAAGGACAATGAAAAACTTTTTTTTAGTAATAGTCTGGTGGTGGTGGTGGAGCTGATGGGGTTAAATAGTTAGGCGGCATGACATTTTTCTGTGAAGTGTATGACATTAATAAACGATTACCAAATCTGATTTTTATTTGTTTAAAAGATTGTGTAGTTTTTCTGTGGTTTCCTGAACACGGATCTTTTTCCTTCCGCTAAAAAACTAGCCTTCAGTTCTTCAACATTCACAGGAGATTGACTACGCATTTTATTTTGTATTTCAGACTTCTGTTTTTTATAATTATTTAAATCATCCTGGACTCGCTTAAATTCATCGTCATCAATACAATTATCATTTAATGCCTTACTGATAATAAGTTTCATATTGCTCAGCTTTGCACCGGCCAGCGTACTCAATGCTTCATGTTTTTGTAATTTCGTGTGAAACCTCTTGTTTAGGGCTTCCAAACCAAAACAAGCCAGGCATGTAGCAACGCTAACACCCTCAACTGCAATTCCAATTAAACTTCCAATTCCTGTGGCAAACAGAACAATACCCCCCCACAGAACAACCAGCTGAAACTGCACCAACAGCCATTGAAGTATTTTGAACAGAATTGAAAACGGTCTTATACCGTCTGTTACACCTAGTGTACCTCGCCTCTTCACTTTCCAAATATTTAATTGCTTCTGTAATATTCATTAAACGAAATGCGTCTGCCTGTAATGTTTTATCCGATGCAATTGATACAGCTGTCACATGTGGATCAGGCGCAAGCGTTGATTCAGTCGGCTCAAGCGTCGGTAGTATTGGATAGAATTTAACCTTTTTTTTTATTGACAAATATTTTTTATTTAATCAATGATTACATTTTGCAACTCGTCAAAAGTATACAATTTGCTGGCATAATAAAATGAAACAAGATCAATGTGTTCAAGGTTTATGTAACTTAGACGAACAAAAGTTGTTTTGTCGACTAATATCTTGACAGCTGGAACACTGCTCGAAACTTCAAAAACATCTACATTTTTTCTAATAGCAATAAAGACCTTTGTTGATTCTGATACTGTTTCATCCCATGTGAGTTTTATTCCCTGTGCAATATTTGCCTCTTTCGCAGAAGTTACAGATATCATGATAATTTCAAATACTATTGTCGCTTCTCTTGCAATCAGAAAGTTTTCTGGTGCAAACACAACAGAAGTATCAGATCTGCCCTTCCTATTTGTAAGAAGATACCTCCGTTTCTCATAATTTTCAACTTTCAGTTTATCCCTGTTATTGTTGTCTGGGGCAAAGCTTGGAACAAGGCTTACAATCAGCGGCCCAGAGTTAACAACTTTTCTAAAAACTAAGACACCTTCATCAGTGTATACATAAGGACTAATAAATTCAAACTTTATGTCCCAGTCAATTGTGGGTGCTGGCGTAGGCGCAGGCGGCACTGGTGAAACTACCCACTTATTTCCAACATGTATTAAGTTGTAGGGCGCATTATTTACTGGAACTGGTACAGTAACATCACGCAGCTGACCAAGTTTAGGAATTTGTTTTTCACCGTCTTTCATGTCGACAATTACTTTTCGCTTGTACATACCAGTCGAATCAAGTTCAAAACCATATATTTCTCCAATTTCTCCCTCCTTCTCAAAATCCTGTACGTCTGCCAAATCTTTCAACTCTGTTACTGGACATGCAAATGGTATGATTCTCGGCTTTGGACCACCACTCATTTTTATAAACAAAAATAAAATTATTTCATTTCCAACACAACACTGAAATCGTGCATTACAACTGGTTTGTTATCCTGATTAGTTACAGATATACACAGTGACTCAAAGAAACTAGAACCTAATTTCTTAAACTGCAAATTAGGAAATCTAACAACCACACTTTCACAAAATGGAGCAGTTCCAGCTGGCACACATCTCAACAAAGTCGAAGGCTTTCTATTGTGTACATTCTCAGTCGTATTTAGTTCTTTCAAATATACATTAAATACTGTGTGTACTGACAAATTGACAGGGCGTTTTCCAGTTATTTTAAGTATTTTTGTCTTCATTGTTATAATACCAAACATAGATTCATCTAAATCATCTGATCTCCACCAATCTTCACCAATAGAAAATCTAAGTAAATATATCTGAGATCCTTAACCAATTTTCTGTCAGAAATTCTAATGTAACAAGTAGGTTAGCTGGATTTAAAGTTGCTTTAATTTTAAACTTACTATGAAACCATTCAGCTATAGTACAAAAGTCATAATACCCAGGCAGTAAAGCTTCAGTTTTACCACCAAAAATTACTTTATTATCATCATCTACATTAAACCATTTTACAGTATAAAACATTTCATGGATAGCTACAGCCTTGCTACCATCACGATTATCAATCCCATTAGTTAACCACACTTGTGTCAAGATTTGTTAATGTGATAAACATTTTTATTATCTCATAAAAAAGAAGGATGGAATTTAAATCACCAACAAACGCATTTCAATTTAATGTGAATGCCAAATATAATGTCGCACCTACTTATGAACAGAAAATAATTCAATTAAATCAGCTCGATATAGCTGTAAACGAACAAGATCTATTTCAAGTGAATGTACCCAACCCCTTTGATCAATATCTAAACCCTCCAAGAAAGTGGTCTTCAAGTCCACTACAGATGTTTCAAAACCAACTCAACTTTGCTATACTGTGTTCTACTACAGGCTGTGGTGTTTCATTTACAGACCACTTGAATCACTCAAACAAACTCATTAGATCTGTCTACCGTTTCCACACGTACTACCAGCTAAGACGGATACTGTCAGAACTGCATACACCACTGCCCACTGAATCCAGTTTCAACAGGTTTAACAACCCCATGGATATGAAAGCATTTTAACGCATCTGTAATGAATTTAACATCAGTCCTGGTCCCCGTGCCGGGTATGACTTTACACAAAAACTTGATGATCACAACGGCATGGGTACATTGTATTATGCTATGAGTCACAGACAATATCCACAAGATTACTACCCTGGTTACACTTCATTCTCATCAAAATCACAAGTCTGGTTAGGATCAATAGAACAGAAACAGTCTAATGTCTGGACAACATTTATTTTAGACAAGAGTGACGGGTTTACTCAAGCAGGGGTCGAGCGCGTCAATGAGTCTATCAGAACATATGTCTGGTGTATACTAGGAGCACAATCACTAACAAAATCAAATATTTTGAATGGAAGTGGGAAGTTTGCACAAAAACAGTTTCTTGCAAATCTAGAAGATGCAATTAATTCAACAGTAGATCTCCCATCTAGCATACAACACTACCAAGACGTTCTCAGATATGCCAGATCAAAAGTTGACTTTGTAGTTGGCATCGGGTTATACATGTTGCCATCTGATCTTCAACTCCAAATGGGGACAATAGCAAGCAAATTATAATAATGAAATCATTGTTGCAGGTCGTGATCAAAAATTAGGACTCAATCAATCTGTAAACTTGGGATTGATTGATTGTACATTGCTTAACGTCCCGACAGCAACAAGGCTTTCTCAGGACGTGCCTGCACTGCTTGTGAAAAAAAAAAATAAACAGAACATTGAATGTATGTCGCCAGCCGGTCCATTACGTTAAATAAACCTAACACATGGGGCTAAATAAAGCTAAGACCATTTAGCAACACACATCCAATATCAAGAGCTACAGGCAGTGCAGACAGTAGGGAGAGTTTTAAAAAGACAAATACAGGTGAATGGACAAAGGGTAGACAGAAACACATGCCCCAGAATAGAGAAAAAAACCCACCCTGTGGGGCTGACCAGGGTGACCCTGGGAACTAAAAAATACCTAACCCCACCCAAGTCCCCCAGGGCAGACCCGGGAGGGGGGTAAACTTGGGAGCAACAACCACACATGTTCAGACGTTAAAATCATTACAGACGATAACACCCCCGACCCCGGCCCCAACACCGGCACCCATACAACCAGTACAGTCAGCCCCGGATCCATCACCAACCCCTGACACACATGAGTCAGAGAGAACTGCATTGGTAATAGGTCTAACAGGGTTAGGGGTTTTACTTCTTTATCTGTTTCATTAAATAACCCACCATTAACCCACTACTGTAACCAAAAATACCCACACATGCTCTGCCATAAATCCTACTACCTTCGCTGCTGTAGTAATCATCCAATTGACAACTGTGCCTATTATGCCAGGCAAAGCGTCCATTGCTTTCACAGCCAATTTCTTAAGCAAGTCTGATATGTGAGACAGTTGTTTCTTTACCCATGACTGTAAATCTTTTGGGTCAGTTGGTGGTGCTGGCGGACCTGGCGGTGCTGGACCCCCACCACCGCTTGCGCCACCAACCCCGGAGACAGCTAACACAACAGTGCTGATAATAAACCCAAGAGCTGTAATTAAACTAGCAATTGTGATACCCTGCTCTCTGAAAAGTGTTTTAAGTCTCTCAGCCAGAGTTGTGTCTTCGTGAAGTATTTTCTGAATAGTTTCTCTAATCCTGTTGACTTGTGTTTTCAGTTTTTCCCTCCCAATACTAATCACTTCTAACCGCCCTGATCTTTCTATCTGCAAATCATTTAATCTGTGTTGGATTCTTTCTTTCATTTCTGTGTCAAGATTCCCATTGTCTGCTGTAGCCAGTTTCTCTTTTTCATGTTCTATGTGTTTATCAAGCTCACCTAGTTTGGCAACATTATTTACCATCTCACCTCTTATCGTCTGCAGAGATTTATCCAACCCTATAATCTCCCTCATTGACAAAGGTGGATCATCTATTGTTTTCATAGCATCATTTATTTGTCCTTCAGTAAATGAAGTTTCTTGTATTACTGTGTTTGCTATTTCTGGTAGGCTTGTTACTGGTGCCATTTCAATTTGTTGCCCTGTTGGTAATCTTGTTTGCGTGTCATGGAGGGCACTAACAAGACGCGGCGTGACAGGAGACCCACCAATACCAAGTTGACGCAAGGCGCCAACACCACCTTCATTTTTGATTGTACTTAAAGCCCTAAACTTACCACGGTCTTTTTTATTAGTCAATAGTACTTTTCCTTTGTCAACAGTATTTAAATATAAATGACCCTTGCCATCAAGTTCAAACTGATTAGGGTCTATGTTGTCTGGGCGGCCACCAACATGATCATAAAACAAGTTCACTTTGGTTTCTAAAAGTTCGTGACGTAAACTGTAAGTATTTCTTGTACCAGTCATTCCAGTCATATCTGACATATCTGTTGTATTACCAAAATCATACATGTCATCCATTTCAAAATCTTCATGATTAAATCCTCCCTCTGCCATTGTTTTATTAATTTAATATTTTTTATTGTGCATAATAAAAATGACACAGTCTTACGGATCAAAGTTAGACCCATACAGAAAACTACGTGAGCCTCTTGGTGTTAAGGGCATTAGACAATCAATCGTCATCACAAACAATCCAAGTACCGTAGACCAGAATCAAACACTTCCAGTCAAGTTTCCAAACCTAGGCCCCAGTGATGTTATTGTTCCTGGCACTGCACGCCTTGCATTTAATATTGAACTATCATCAGACACAGATGTAAACAGAACACTAGTTAACAATCTTGGTAGAGCAATTGTTAGAACTATTAAAGTAAAACTTGAAGGACAGGAAGTGTTTAGTCTTGATGATGCTGGTGTGTTTTACTGTTACAAAGATCTTTGGCTCACAAGAGAAGAACGAGAAGACCATATTTACCAAGGCATACAGACAGATAATGTTGGTAAACTTCGAATCAATGCCGGAGATAAGATAACTACTGGGGTAGCCAAAGACGTTATAATGGCCGAAACATATGGAACCAGATTTTACATTCCACTTGAGTTTGAAATCCTAACAGCACATTTGCCTTATTACCAAGGAACACTGAATGACCGTCTGAGTTTTGAACTAACTTTCAATGACTACTCCAAAATTATTAAATCATCTGATCCCAATGCAACATATGAGATCTCTAACATTTCTTTGGAATATGAAATTGTCACACATGATTATTTAGCTACTCTCATTCAAAATCAGTACAAGACAAAACTACCAATTTATTATGACAGGGTGATTAGACATAGTTTAATACCCAAAGACAAGAGCGACCCAATGTGGAACATAAACTTGAACACACCTGCCAGGTCACTGAAAGGCATACTCATGTTTGTTGAACCCGCGGCTCCATACAAACGGGATTCAGAAAAATTCTATAATCCAAAGATTACACATTTGTCTTGTACAATCGAAGGCCATCCTAATCAAGTGTATGCTTCAGGTTTGTTACCTTATCAACACTACGATGAGATCACGAAATATTTTGCGGGTGGAAGGATTAGAGATAAACCTGCAAACATTGTGTGCAAAGATTTACATCTGTATGACGTTAGGATTGGTCAATACCTTACAAATAAGTATGCTCTTTGGCTAGACCTTCGTAGTACAGATGATGATTATCTTCATGGGTCAGGTCGAAAGGTTGAAAACGGCAGTGACGGGATTACAATTCAGATACAAAAAAAGGTTAAAACTGCTGCAGCCATAAATATATATTTGTATTTGATATATGACGCACAACTGAGCATAGAAGAGTGCAGACTAAAGGGTGTCATGTATTAAATTATATTGTGTATTAAAATGAACCCCTCGCGCTGGGACCATACGGCGTTGAGGCGCGTCCCCTGGGTGGTGGATAGGGGGTCCCTCGTGAGAGGGGTGCACCGAATGAAATAAGGTGCCGTGAACCAACATGGTCTAAGGGAAGGTGACCCCGACAGAAAACCCCTGGTCCTCCTAGTAAGGGGGTTGGGCGTGGGGGTAGCTTCCCCACCCTGCAAAAAAGGAAATAGCTACAAAAACGCCGACGAAAAGTGGCACAGGGAGCGCTGATGGGCTGGGAACCTCTTGGGCCAAGAATTATAACAGCAGCCTTTAGAACCAAGAAAAAGCTCAAGATGAACGTCATCCAGTGTTATGCGCCCACCAATGACAGTGACGAGGAAGAGAAACAAGAGTTCTACGACCGACTCCAGAGTGCCGTGGACAAATGTGCGGAGCGAGACATCACCATCGTCATGGGCGATTTTAATGCCAAAATAGGGGAGGACAACACCGGATACGAAGAGGTGATGGGGAGACAGGGACTAGGCTCGGAGATGAGTGAGAACGGGGAGAGGTTTGTAGACTTTTGTGCTCTAAACCGACTTGTCATTGGAGGCAGCATCTTCCCACACAGAAGAATACACAAAGCAACTTGGGTCTCACCTGACCATACAACAGAGAACCAAATAGACCATATCTGCATTAGCAAGAAATTTAGAAGATCCCTTCAAGATGTTCGAGTGAGGAGGGGAGCAGATGTCGCCTCAGACCACCATCTGCTTACCTTAAGAATGAAGCTCAAGCTAAAGAAAAGCCGCACAGAGACGACAAGAAGACAGCGCTATAATGTAGGCCTCCTGAGAGAAACTGGAGTTAGAGAAGAGTTCAAACTGGTGCTGTCCAACCGGTTTCAAGCGCTACAGGAGCTAGTAAATGAAGAGGAGGCGGTCACCACAGAGCAGCAGTGGAAGGCAGTTAGAGAGGCGCTGAACTCAACCTGCAAAGACACTGTAGGGTTCAGGAAACACCACCACAAGGACTGGCTGTCAGCACAGACCTTGAAGAAGATAGAAGCGAGGAAGCAGAAGAAAGCAGCGGTCAACAACAGTCGCACGAGAGCAGCCAAAGTAAGGGCACAGGGGGAATACTGGGAAGCCAACCGCGAGGTGAAGAGGAGTATCAGGGCAGACAAGAGGGCCTACACAGACAGCCTGGCAGCAGAGGCAGAAAAGGCAGCAGGCAGCGGCAACATGAAACGGCTCTACGACATTACCAGAAGATTGTCAGGTAAGTATGGCCATACAGAAAGACCAGTAAAAGACAAAGAAGGCAAGCCTATTGCAGACAGAGCAGACCAACTCGACAGATGGGCCGAGTATTTTGAAGAGTTACTGAACAGACCTAGCCCACCCGACCCCCCCGACATCCAGCCGGCAGAGACCGACCTACCCATCAGCTGTGACAGACCCAGCCGGGAAGAGATCAGAAAAGCAGTGGCATTTTTGAAGAATGGCAAAGCAGCAGGGCCAGATGGCATCCCAGCGGAGTCTCTGAAAGCAGACCTAGAGACAACAGTTGAGATGCTGTACCCACTGTTTGGAAAGATCTGGGAAGAGGAGGTGATGCCAGCTGACTGGAAGGAGGGGTACCTAATCAAGCTTCCCAAGAAAGGCGACCTCAGCAAGTGTTCCAACTACAGAGGAATCACCTTGCTGTCAGTACCAGGAAAGGTCTTCAACAGGATCATCCTAGAGAGAATGAAGAGCTCCGTTGACCCCCAGCTGAGAGACCAGCAAGCAGGATTCAGGAAGAACCGATCATGTACAGACCAGATCGCCACTCTCCGCATCATCGTGGAACAGTCTCTGGAGTGGAGCTCCCCGCTGTACGTCAACTTTGTGGATTATGAGAAAGCATTTGACAGCGTGGACCGAGAGACTCTGTGGAAACTCCTACGACACTACGGTGTACCCACAAAGCTCGTCCGCCTGATCAAGAGCAGCTATGATGGCATGACATGTCGCGTGATCCACGAAGGGCAGTTCACCAGAGAGCTCCAGGTCAGAACTGGTGTCAGGCAGGGGTGTCTGCTGTCTCCGTTCCTCTTCCTACTGGCCATAGACTGGGTCATGAAGATGACCACAGAGCACAGACGAAGTGGAATACAGTGGACACTGTGGACACAGCTTGACGACCTCGATTTTGCAGACGACTTGGCATTACTGTCCCACACTCATCAACAAATGCAGGACAAGACCACGAGGCTTGCTGACATCTCGTCCCAAGTGGGCCTCACCATTCACAAACAGAAAACAAAGACAATGAGGCTGAACGCAACCAGGGAAGAACCAGTCTTGCTTGCTGGCACCCCGTTGGAGGAGGTGGAGTCCTTCACCTATCTCGGGAGCATCATAGACAAAAAAGGCGGCACTGATGCAGATGTTAGAGCACGAATCGGTAAAGCCAGAGCAGCCTTTCTCCAGTTGAAAAAAGTGTGGAGTTCCAGAGAGCTGTCACAACACACCAAAGTCCGGATTTTCAACTCCAATGTAAAAGCAGTTCTCCTATATGGAGCAGAGACATGGAGATTGACAAAAACCACAGTCAACAGAGTACAGACCTTCATGAACAGTTGCCTTAGAAGAATTTTGAAAATCCACTGGCCAGAGAAGATCAGCAACGTCAGACTCTGGGAGAGAACAGAGCAGATAACAGCAGAGAATGAAATTGGGCGAAGAAGATGGGGATGGATCGGTCACAGTCTGAGAAAGCCAGCTTCCAGTATCACTAGGCAGGCATTGTCATGGAACCCCCAGGGAAAGAGGAAAAGAGGTAGGCCGAGAAACTCCTGGCGTCGAGACCTCCAAGCAGACATAAAGAGACTGGGAACCACCTGGAGTAGAATCGAAGGAGAAGCACAGGACAGGAGTTGCTGGAGGTCTCTCGTCGACGGCCTATACCCGGGTAGGGGTGACAGGCGTAAGTAAAGTAAGTAATTAAAATGAACCGGAGCTTAATGACACTCGACCCACACTGTGGATTGTTTTGTGGTGCCACAGGGTGTGGTAAAACTGAATTTGTTCTTAACCTATTACAAACAAGATACATACACCACTTTGAAAACATTGTAATATTCTGTCCTACAATCAAACACAACAAAGCTTATCATAACCGTTTATTCATTTGGACTGACAGCAACATATACTTAGTTGACCCTGAGAAAAAACTGAATGACTACCTACAATATTTTTACAAGCAATTTGAAGGACAGCCAACTTTGTTTATTGTTGATGACTGTTCAGCAGAGAAAGACATTGTCAAGAAGAGAAACTCTCTAGCAGAACTTGCTTTCAGTGGCAGACACGCAAACGTCAGTGTATGGATTCTCACTCAGAAATATAATGCTGTACTGAAAGATTTTCGAGAACAGTTAAAGTTTATCTGTTTGTTTTACTGTAAGGATCGTGACAGCTTTGAAGACTGTCTCAGAGAGAACGATGTCATCCCAAATAAGCATGAACGAGATGATGTAAAAAATAAACTGAAATCAACTAAGCATCTAAAGCTGATTTTAAAGACAGATCAGCCCACAGGGTATGGGTTGGTGAATTAATTTATATATTTGTTTGTCCAATAAAAAATGACAGACAGACAAACCCAAGTGTTTGATGTTACAGAATGCTTCAAAGATGTTGAGCGCTTTACTGACTTAAAATCACGTGTGTTTGAACCCAGCTTTAAACTCTCAACACCGACAATAAGAATATACATGACATATAATGTTACTTCAGAATATTCAGATAGATTACCACGTTATGATTATGAGACGGTTGATCTTAAGACAAATGCTTTTAAAGTTTATAATGCTAACAGTGGCCACTTGCGTTGGTTTGAGGTACTGTGTGAAAACATATTTGATCAATTAAGAAAACTACATTGTTACATTGAAAGTGTTACATTCAATAAAGTGATATTACACCTGCAGGACAAGACTTCAAGACAAACACCAGGGAAATGGTTGACTTGTTTACCATAACTACAGATAATACAGTATTACATATGGTGTGTCAGTGGTATTATTTTTTCATTTATTATTTTGTCGGACAAATAAAAATGACGGACAATGCTCAAAACCCATCAGGCTCATCAAACCTACATAATGTGTTTCACACAACAGACTTGCCTATATCTAATACTAATAATGTCTATGAACCAATAGAAAACTCTTTTTCTGTCATACAAGATCATCTTCTTACAGGCAGTGTAAAGATTCAGATTGTTGCTAAAATAGAATTTACTAGAGTAGACAGTGAAGTGATTGTATCATATATATCAACAAGACAACACACAGTTAACACAAGAAGGGAATTGGAGAACGTGTTTAGAGACAGACTATTACCTGACTTCCTCCAAGCAATTGACAGTGCAAAAATGAATGGGTCTGGTTGGCATGAAGGCCGTGTACATGAACTACAACTAAAGCAGTCAAGGTATCATCCTATATTAGGTAAATCATGAATACCACTGCCAACAGAGGTTGCAAACAAAAGGCTGTTGTTAATATTCAGAACAATGACAACTATTGTTTCATGTGGTGTGTGCTTGCTAAACTACACTTTGACCAAATTTGTAAGTGAACTCAACTTCAGTGGCATTGAGTTCCCTGTTAAAATAGAGGACATAGACTTGTTTGAAAAACTAAATCCAGGTATATCTATAAATGTGTTTGTGTGGGATAATGAGTCTGTTGACAAGTTACAACCCATTAGAGTATCACCACTTGCTCCAACATATGGACAGTCAGAAGATAAATATGTTGACATGTTATTAATTGGCCCTGCCGGTGATGACAATAACTTCCACTACACAATTATCAGAAATATGTCACGTCTAATTCATGGGCATACAACAAAACACAATGGCAAACAGGAAGTGTGTAAGAAATGTTTACAAAGATTTTCTTCTATTGCATGGCACACAAACATGTTTTACACTGCAGGTCGGCTGATGACATACAAACTGTACTTAAGTATCCAGATCCTGGTAGTCAAGTATATTTTAAGAACTATGGGAATCAACAAAAGCTGCCGTTTGTAGTGTATGCTGATTTTGAATCACTGGTAGTACCATATGAGGGTCCTGTTCCAGAGTCATTACCAAAGACTATAAAGTTGAGTGACCAAGTGGTGTGTTCTTTCGGTTACATTATTGTTAGGTCAGACGGTTTGCATTCAGAACCTGTTATCTACAGGGGTGAAAATGCAGCATGTTTGTTTTTAACAGAAATGAGACATCTGTATAGTCAGGTAGTACAGTATCTCACAACATGTCAGATGCCTTTGGTGATGACAGAAGAAGACAAACTAAAATTTGATGCACCTGTGACGTGTTGGACTTGTGAACAACCCCTCCAGGGTGATAAAGTTCGTGACCATGATCACATAACTGGATGCTACAGAGGTGCTGCACATAACAATTGTAACTTGTTATTAAAAACAGATCCTAAGACATATAAGTTACCAATCTTTTTTCACAATCTAAAGGGATATGATTCGCATATTATCATGCAGGCTGTGGATGAGTCTTACAAAAACATAAATTGTATTGCACAGACAACTGAAAAGTACTTAACCTTTAGGTTAGACAAATTAGCATTTTATGACTCCATGCAACATTTGTCTTTAGGTCTTGCTAGTTTGGCAGAAGGACTGACTGAGTATCCAATAACAAGTAAATATTTTGAGCCAGACTTGATTAAGAAAGGTGTGTATCCGTATGAGTACATCAGTGAGTGGGTTGTGTTTGAAGAAAGGAGACTACTACCAAAAGAAAATTTTTATTCCACACTTAATGGTAAAGGTATTTCTGACTCTGAATACCAACACGCTCTCGATGCATGGGATAAGTTAGGGTGTCAAACGATTGGTGACTACCATGACCAGTACTTGAAAGCTGACGTTTGTTTGCTAGCAGACGTATTTGAAAGTTACCGTGAGAAGGGTTTGTTACACTACAGTCTTGACCCTGCTTGTTACATAACTAGTCCTGGCATGACATGGGATGCATTTTTGAAATCCAGTAAGATATTTATAGATCTGTTGTCTGATCGTACGATGGGTGAAATGGTGGAACGTGGATTGAGGGGTGGTATTAGTATTGCAGCGAACAATTATGCCAGACCCACCAACAAATATCTGGACGACCTTGTGTTTGACCCCTCAAGGTCAAAATTCATTCATTACGTACTTGGACGCTAACAATTTGTATGGCTGGGCGATGTGTGAGTTATTACCCTTGAAAACTTTTGTCTGTATGATTTGTCACAGTATGATGTAACACAGTCAGGGTTAACAAACTATATTATGAATCTTGACCGAAACGACGCGAAGGGTTGGATCTTTGAAGTAGATCTAGAGTACCCACACCATCTATACGATTACCATAATGATTATCCGTTGGCTGTTTAGAAAATGAGTATGACAGGGAAAAAAGAAGACACTAAACTTGTACCGAATCTGAGTGACAAATTCAATTAAGTGTGTCACTATCGCTTGTTACAGTTTTACATCAGACACGGGTTAGTACTAAAGAAAGTTCACAGAGGAATTCAATTTGATCAGAGTGCTTTCATGAAAGATTACATAATGAAGAACACAACATTGCGTGCCAGAGACAGTAATACTGCATTTGACAAAGACTTCTTTAAGATTATGAACAATGCCTGTTTTGGGAAGACTAGGGAAAATCCTCATCACCGCAAAGATGTGAGACTAGTCACAACTGAATCAGGTGCAATTAAACTTACAGGTAAGCCACAGTACACAGGGTACAAGGAGTTTCATTCATCATTGTATGCAGTGTCATTCAAAAAAAAAGATTGTTAAACTGGACAAGCCAGTATTCAATGGTATGGCAATTCTTGAGTTGTCAAAACTGTTGATGCTTGAATTTTATTATGATTACTTTAAACCGAAGTATCCTGAGTGTCGTCTGCTATACACTGACACTGACTCTATGATCATTGATGTGTGTACTGAAGACTTTTATGAAGACATGAAAACAGAACTACACATGTACGACACGTCTGACTACCCTAAGGATCATCCACTGTACAGCACACAAAATAAGAAAGTGCCTGGAAAGTTTAAAGATGAACTGAATGGTGTGCCAATAGTTGAGTACGTTGGACTGAGATCCAAAATGTATTCTATACTGCATCAGAAAGGTAGTCAGTCGAAAGCCAAAGGAATAAAAAAAAAAACAGCGATAAAAAATAAAGACATACGTCATGAACATTACAAGCAAGTGTTAGATGGTGCATTAATGCCTGATTATCCAAACAAGTCACTGAGATCGAATAAACATAATCTTGAAATGATCCAAACAAATAAGAAGTCACTGACAATTGGGGACACAAAACGTGTTTTTCACAGTAAAGAAAAAGCTTATGCACCAGGTAATAACAGGCTCAAGTTATCTGAAGAAATAGTTGATGAACTGGTTGATGAATTAATTGATGAGTTAGTTACTGAAATGAGTAACGGTGTCTGGGGGAATAATCTGTAATTTTTCTCTGACAAATGCCCTTTGTGGGGCAGGGTCATACAGGTAATATATTGTTGCGTCAGGACTGGGGACTATTTTTTTTATATTGTGTACAGACGTTGACCAGATGGGGTCTGTCGCTCTGCGCTTGACATCATTTTCTGATTCTCCAGGTTGATATAAATATCTCACCTGTTTAGTAAATAAACTTGTGTCGGGTGCTGGGGTTGGTCCTGTTTTTGGCTCTGTAATTGATTTCAATTTAATAGCATCAGCAGGTTTTGGGCGCAAGCCTTGTCCCTCATTATTTATTGCTTTTATCACATGTGGTAATCTCTTTACCCACTCAGTGTTCCGGGTGTCATGCATGAGTTCCTTAGAATACTGGTAACTGAAAAGTCTCTCTGATAACCGTTTGTTAAAATTCTCTACAATTGCCTGTGATCTGTGTACGCCTGGAATGCCTCGTCTAACCAGTACGCCATGCTTCGCAAATAACTGATTAACAGCACCTTTGAATTCTGATCCGTCATCAACTTGAACAAGTCTAGGGAATTTTAAAGGACCTCGACTATATATTTTTGTTAATGCTGTAGCAACTGTACTGGCTGTTTTGTCAGATATGGGTTCAGCATCCTTATACCTTGAAGCTATGTCTACGACAGTCGGTGCGTATTTGTATCGTTTCTTTCTTATTGCGTCATGTGGTAGGAACAGGAGGTCCATTTGATGTGTGTCATTTGGGGTAGTGTTTTCAAAATGGGGTCTTGTTATCTTTCTTGGAGCAGGAAGATATATCTGCCAAATTGCCTGTCTCTGTAACCATTGTTTGACTTGATTGAGTGATATATCTCCGCCCATAGTGGCATGTAATTTTTGAATAGCTGTTTGTCCTTTCCAATATCCAATTGGGGAGTAATATATTTTCGATAGTTTATTTTCTACGTTCATTTTTTTCTAGCAATATAAAGACCAGTAAAAAATACAAATGTCATTCCCACTAGAACAAAGATTATCTCTCCATTTCTTTGTTGTGTGCTTGGTTTGTAGTAATCGCTAAGTTTTGGTTTTGGGATAGACATGTCATTACCAGTGACTAAAAAATACTCACGAATTGCGTCGTCTGTATTTGAAAACGTATGTTGTGCGTGACCTTCAAGTCTGAGTTTTTCATTGATAAAATCAAGTTTTTCTATTCTTTGCTTCTCATAATCTTGTTGAGCTTGAGCAAGTTTTCAGACGCCTCATTGTGACGCTTCATTTCTTCTGCAGATTCCTCTCTGCCTACTTTTGAAAAGAGATAATTTGAGCCGCTGAATGCCAGGGCGTTGACCATCGTGCCTCCAATTATTACTGCTCAAGTCGCCATATTATTTTTATTTACATAGATATATTTTCTGGAATAATTCCTTGCTTGACAAGAAAATCTTTTGTCGCAATTGAAGCTGTGATGACTACAATTAGCTTAGCGCTGTCTTCAAAATCTAATCTACTGAGGTCTGCTGATTTCATTTTGAGTAGATTTTTTCCTAGCAAAGAATAAGCTACTGCTAGTCCACTTATCACGGCAGAGTGATATACAAGGTTCATAAAGTTCTTTGTGTCGCTCATTTTCTTAGGCAATAAAAATTAAAATAATATTTTTATTTACTCCATATAAAATGGGTCAACGGCTTTGGATTTACTGGTAATGTGGCGACTTCTGGTTTTGTTTTTGGTGTGTCTGATTTTTTGGTCACTGTACGAGTCTGTGGTTTGTATTTTTTGTATAATTGGTAACCTACATAACCAAATCCGACAACAAATCCGTTGATTGATTGATTGTACATTGCTTAACGTCCCAACAGCAACAAGGCTTTCTCAGGACGTGCCTGCACTGCTTGTAAAAAAAAACAAATAGAATATTGAATGTATGTCGCCAGCCGGTCCAATACGTTAAATAAACCTACGCCATGGGGCCTAAATAAAGCTAAGACCATTTAGCAACACACATCCAATATCAAGAGCTACAGGCAGTGCAGACAGTTGGGAGAGTTTTAAAAAGACAAATACAGGTGAATGGACCAACGGTAAACAGAAACACATGCCCCAGAATACAGAAGAAAACCCACCCTGTGGGGCTGACCAGGGTGACCCTGGGAACTAAAAAGTAGTTACCCCACCCAAGTCCCCCAGGGCAGACCCGGGTGGGGGACAACAAATCCGGCAACTATATATTTTGTTGTTTGAGGTTCGGGGTCAGGGTTAGACTGGGTTGTTTGTCTCTCACTTTGATGAGTGAGTGACGGTATTGACACAAGTCCTGACGGTCCTGATGGTGCTGACGGTGGATCAGATACATGAGTCTTTTCTGTTTGTGCTTGAAGTTGTAATTTTTTTTGCCTGTTCCATTCAGCCACTCTTTTTCCAGCCTCAACCCTGCCTGGACTTTTAGCCTTAGTCACAGTTTGAACCTGCGTCAAGACCGGACTGGGGTTCGGTTGTGGAGTCGTCTGGGTTTCGTCCATTTTCTTCTGCAGTAAAATTTATTTTGGAGAAATCAATATGGCTACCAGTAACAAGCAATGTTACAACAGGTGCAAGGTAATTTTCAAACTTGTAAAACATGACGCATGCTAATTTACCAATTGAACTTGAAACAATAGGATTGCTTTCAAGGTCGTGTGAAAGACTGTCAGTGTCTACAGGTAGAAAGTTGATTGATTGTTGATTGATTGTACATTGCTTAACGTCCCGACAGCAACAAGGCTTTCTCAGGACGTGCCTGCACTGCTTGTGAAAAAAACACCCACAGAACATTGAATGTATGTCGCCAGCCGGTCAAATACATTAAATAAACCTAACACATGCGGCCTAAATAAAGCTAAGACCATTTAGCAACACACATCCAACATCAAGAGCTACAGGCAGTACAGACAGTAGGGAGAGTTTTAAAAAGGCAAATACAGGTGAATGGACAAAGGGTAGACAGAAACACATGCCCCAGAATAGAGAGAAAAACCCACCCTGTGGGGCTGACCAGGGTGACCCTGGGAACTAAAAAATACCTAACCCCACCCAAGTCCCCCAGGGCAGACCCGGGTGGGGTTAGGTAGAAAGTGACTCACTGCTTTTGTGTATAGGCATACAAGAGGCCGGCTTAAATCACGAGTCATTAGTGAAGCAATGTGGTTTTCATATTTAGAATGAAGTTTGATTAGTTCTTCAGCCGTGAGGGATTCTATATCCTCTGTCATGTATTGTTTTCCGAGATAAGCCTTCGATTTGCCTGACACAACTACAGAAAGAAGGCGCTGTTTTTTCAAGTCTAAGTCTTTGTTCTCTACAGCACTGATATCATTTAGAAGAAGTAATTCGTCTTGATTCATTTTATAATAAAAAATATTAATTTTTGAAACTATAATTAAATATATTAAATACGCATTGCAAAATAAACACACTTACATAACCGATGGATTAATTAGCTCAGGTGTTAACCCCCTGTTGGTATTACTCTGCTGAGAGGTACATAAAATGGTGACTGTTCAAATAATAATGCAGTGGCGTGTTCAGTAGCGGTCGGTAATTTAGATAAGCATGCCGAGGCGCTGAAAAAAATGGGCGGCGTGAAGGTGTGGTAGTATGTGGTCGAAAACAATGGAAATTTGGGATCTATAGAAATTGTCTAAAAACACCCATAGTTACTTTCTCTGGAACACTGTCCTGCAACAGACATACTTTAATTATTTAAAGCTGAGAAACAGTCACAAAACTCCGCCCCGCACGTGTTTTAAAAAAACTTTGCAGGACCCAGCGAGGGCCCTGTCTTCGTGAACGTTCGGCTAACTTCGGCAAACCGGTTTGCAACCCAGTTGACTGAGTTTTCAACTGCGTTTGTCGTGCTGGCAAAACTCCCGTGAAAAAGACAGGCCACTTCCTGTTTGCAGCGAGTGCGCACCGCGATCACTGATCTAAACCAGCGATATTTTTTACTGACATCAACAGTAGCAGACGACACTCGACCACCCGACGGACAGAGCAGGCCATTTGTGTCTTGCCTGGACGCACACTGGATATGGACCAGGCCGAGCTATCCGTAAGTTACACAGTACAGCCTGAAGCTTTATTTGATATCGGAAGGGTGAGAAAGGAGGGGTTATTTGTCGTTTTGTGTTTGTTGTTATAATATCTCTCTCTCTCTCTCATCCACTTTACTGTGTTGGATGTACATCACAATGCTTCTTTATTTATTTATATTATCCTATATTGGACTGGATGTACGTGTTGACAAAATTCGTTCACAACTACAAAGTGTCAGGAGTCATACTTACAGCATGTACAGCCGTGCATTCTGCCATCATAGTCCCCAGCGCGTAAAATCCGTGGCTGTCGGTCAGTTTCAAAGTGTCACAGAATCGTCTGCTGTTGTCCGATCTGCTAATCGCGATGATTTCCGTGCAACAGGAAGTGGTCTGTCGTTTTCCGAGAGTTTTGCAAGCTCGGGATACGCAGTTGCCAACTCCGTCAACTGTGTTACGAACCGATTTGACCGACTTAGGGGCAGGGCCCAAGCTGGGTCCTGTAGTCTTTTTAAAACATGCGCTGGGCGGGTTTTTCTCATTGCACCTCAGCTTTAAGTAGATAATTTAAGGACTGAGTAGAGTGAGTTAGGGTCCTATAGAACTTATTATAATTTAGGTTTTACTTGGGTCAGTTATTATGTCTAGTGTGTAGGCTAGCATAGTTTTGGGTGCTTAGAGTCTAATGAGTAGGTAAGCATAGTTATGATTTCAGGTGTCTTATGAGCATCTGTATTATTGTGTTTTGTTTTGTGCTACAATGAACGGCTTTTGACATGTCTCAGATCATGACTGATGATGAAATGAATGTACTGTAAATAAAACTAAAGCACTTATAGAAATCTTATCACTGAGAGTCAGAGATTGATGAATGCGAGAACGGATGCGAGTCAGTACTGATGTTTGTACACGTTTCAGTGTGTGATGATGGCAGCGCAAGAGTGTGTGTACGTGTGTGTGTGTGTGAGACTGAGAACATGCTGAGAGTTCGTTAACGTACTTGGCTTGTCAGTTCAGTGTGGCACACATGGCAACGCACGCACAGTCACTACTACGATCATATCAACTAGGGTTTCTCTGGATACTGTGGTAGGTCCATTGCGCGATTTGGTATTTTGAACACAACGCGAGGCAGACACACATATTTTGTGAGTGCACATGCGAGACCAGTGTAAAAGACTTGAAGATTACACAGCAATCTCCAGCCCTTCCCTAAACCTGAAAAAGGGATACGGACTTAAAAGTAGCTAAAACTAAACTAGACTGGCACTTGACTTGCACGTTGGATGGGCAGTCCATTGAGGTCTGACCATCTAATACACAAGCCAGCCAGGCTAGTAGAAGCTAGCTAACCAGAGTCCGGTTACATAGGAAATTCTGCCGCGGCTCCCCCCCCCCCACCCCCGCTTATATCACAGACAGATATATCACGGTCCCATTTTGTGGACCCCGATATATCGAGTCAGAGCTGTATTTTAAACGGTGTTATGTGATAAATACATACATGAATTTTAATTCAAGATGACTATCGAAGCCGTGTTGTCAAAATAGTTGACATTTCCTTTACCTACGTACAAAAAAAAACAAAACCCACAGCATTTGTAGTTCAGTGACCTGTTTGTTTTATTGCTTGTAATGACAGTGGTTATATATGATTACAGTCTTATTCAAAGAGTCAGAGTTGAGGCAAGCCCCAAAAAGCAACGTTTTGGGGATTTTCGGACATGGATGGTGGAGCAGAAAACTGTGCTATTTGGCTTACTTTTCGCAAGCTGAAAAATCACACAAAAACGTACAATTCTACCCATTCAAGTGCAAAAGGGCCTAGTTTACACTATTTTCTTCTCATCCCAGTACTTTTTATTGATGTCCCGAGGCAAAAGTTTCAGTGGTCTGAAATTGTTTTCAGGATCGGTTTTTTTTACACGCTATAAAATCAAATTACACTCTGTTCATGGTTTGAAGTGCTGGCATGTTCATTTGGGTGCGAAATACCATAAACAACAATCCAAGTGACTAGTGGCAGCCAGTTGTAAGTTTGACGCCGGTGAATTCCTGTGTTAACATATTGACTATCGTTTCTGTAAACTTGCTGCTCTGCGTTTCAGAGTGTGTTCGCGGTGTCAAACGCTATTGTGTTTCATGTTCATCCTCAGGATGTAATGGGCTAAAACCACCGTTTAACCTTTGGCTGTCGATAGCACTTTTTTGGGGTCCCAGGAATCATTGACAGAAAGTGCAACCGACAGCTAAAGGTTTGAAATGCCATTTGCCTGCAACATTACACTGGGACTTATCATGAGTACCTTCTTTGTCCTTTTCCATAGTACAGTTGGTAGCTGGTGAGAACGTCCTATACAAGAAGTGTGTGGTATAACAAAACACTGCTAGACATGAACATGAATAAACCCTGTCTGTACATTTTAATTGCCAGATGGCATCCCAGCGGAGTCTCTGAAAGGAGACCTAGAGACAACAGTAGAGATGCTGTACCCACTGTTTGGAAAGATCTGGGAAGAGGAGGTGATGCCGGCCGACTGGAAGGAGGGGTACCTAATCAAGCTTCCCAAGAAAGGCGACCTCAGCAAATGTTCCAACTACAGAAAAATCACCTTGCTGTCAGGACCAGAAAAGGTCTTCAACAGGATCATCCTGGAGAGAATGAAGCGCTCCATTGACCCCCAGCTGAGAGACCAGTAAGCAGGATTCAGGAAAAACCGATCATGTACAGACCAGATCGCCACTCTCCGCATCATCGTGGAATAGTCTCTGGAGTGGAGCTCCCCGCTGTACGTCAACTTTGTGGATTACGAGAAAGCATTTGACAGCGTGGACCGAGAGACTCTGTGGAAAATCCTACGACACTACGGTGTACCCACAAAGCTCGTCCGCCTGATCAAGAGCAGATACGACGGCATGACCTGTCGCGTGATCCACAAAGGTTGATTGATTGTACATTGCTTAACGTCCCGACAGCAACAAGGCTTTCTCAGGACGTGCCTGCACTGCTTGTGAAAAAAAGAATAAACAGAACATTGAATGTATGTCGCCAGCCGGTCAAATACATTAAATAAACCTAACACATGGGGCCTAAATAAAGCTAAGACCATTTAGCAACACACATCCAATATCAAGAGCTACAGGCAGTGCAGACAGTAGGGAGAGTTTTAAAAAGGCAAATACAGGTGAATGGACAAAGGGTAGACAGAAACACATGCCCCAGAATAGAGAGAAAAACCCACCCTGTGGGGCTGACCAGGGTGACCCTGGGAACTAAAAAATACCTAACCCCACCCAAGTCCCCCAGGGCAGACCCAGGTGGGGGGATCCACAAAGGGCAGTTCACCAGGGAGCTCCAGGTCAGAACCGGTGTCAGGCAGGGGTGTCTGCTGTCTCCGTTCCTCTTCCTGGGTCAGAGCACAGACGAAGTGGAATACAGTGGACATAGCTTGACGACCTCGATTTTGCAAACGACTTGGCATTACTGTCACACACTCATCAACAAATGCAGGACAAGACCACGAGGCTTGCTGACATCTCATCACAAGTGGGCCTCACCATCCACAAACAGAAAACAAAGGCAATGAGGCTGAACGCAACCAGGGAAGAACCAGTCTCACTTGCTGGCACCCCGTTGGAGGAGGTGGAGTCATTCACCTATCTCGGGAGCATCATAGACAAAAAAGGCGGCACTGATCAAGATGTCAGAGCACGAATCGGTAAAGCCAAAGTAGCCTTTCTCCAGTTGAAAAAAGTGTGGACTTCCAGAGAGCTGTCACAACACACCAAAGTCCGGATTTTCAACTCCAACGTAAAAGCAGTTCTCCTATATGGAGCAGAGACTTGGAGATTGACAAAAACCACAGTCAACAGAGTACAGATCTTCATAAACAGTTGCCTTAGAAGAATTTTGAAAATCCACTGGCCAGAGAAGATCAGCAACGTCAGACTCTTGGAGAGGACAGAGCAGATAACAGCAGAGAATGAAATTGGGCGAAGAAGATGGGGAAGGATTGGTCACAGTCTGAGAAAGCCAGCTTCCAGTATCACTAGGCAGGCATTGTCATGGAACCCCCAGGGAAAGAGGAAAAGAGGTAGGCCGAGAAACTCCTGGCGTTGAGACCTCCAAGCAGACATCAAGAGACTGGGAACCACCTGGAGTAAAATCAAAGGAGAAGCACAGGACAGGAGTCGCTGGAGGTCTCTCGTCGACGGCCTATACCCGGGTAGGGGTGACAGGTTTAAGTAAGTAAGTACATTTTAATTCATCAATGTATATGCCCTTGTCAACAGAAGCACCAGAAGTATAAATGGTTCCAACCCCTCGTGCATTCAGCAAATATTAAAACGTTTAGAACTCAAAGTCTTTTGTCCACCAGGGAGGTGCTTTCAAAAATGGGGCACCAAAAGGGTCTGAACAAATTTTTACCCCAGCTGGATTTAACCAATTCAACCTCAAGGCTGCATTTCCAATATTTTGGAGGTGTTATACCTAACCACTATGTACCACTTGCAGGATTCACCAGGATAATTCAAGGGTAGTGCTAGATTAGCTTGGCGCCTTTAGGCGCTAAGCTAATCTGGCACTACCCTTGAATTATCCTTGTTAATACATCTGCTGTAGGGCACTGGCGCTCAATGGGTTAAACTTTTTTTTTCAAACGAGTCAAATGCTCGACCACCTGAGCCATCAGCTCCGGAATCCTTGTGCATGCAGCCACCGGTACTGGGAACAGTGGGGACTGCTGTTTGCACAGTAGGGAAAAGATTTGTTGTTCAACAGATGCATGGGGCCAGTCCTAAGCTGCAGATTGATGTCTTGACACAGGACACATTTGGGTGTTCAGGCTCATCTTCACAAATGGGCAGATTCACATCTTCAGGCTGTATTGACAAGTCAACTGAACACTTGTGCTGCTCAGGAACACTCCTGGGTGATGAGGTCCCTCGCAGTCTGGAAGATGGCTACCATGAAACTCAGCTGGATGCGTTCACTCGTTCCACTTGCAAGGTTGTACCTAGATGAAACAAAACTTGCTGAACTCTTTGGCTTTTGTTGCAATGATTCTTACAAAGGGTTTAAACATGAAACAAAATGACAAAAGCCCCTGGACAGATGTGCCAACATATATCCGCCAAGCACATTTGGTTTCTTTCATTACAAATGAATTTGATCCATGAATGAATCAATATTGACTTGAAGTGAAAAATGTGGCTCTATCTTTTTATGGAGAAAATTTGACACTACTTTCTTTGCCTGGTCAGTTATGTATGGCATTCTGTAAACAAAGAATAGTTATGAAGAAGATATTGTGAACTATCAACCATCTACTGTCTGGAGCAGGTCACATAATTTGTCAGGCATGCTACAGAGGCTAAGATGGTTTCCCCTGAAAACTATGCCAGGGGTCCAGATGAGAAGCGCACCCGACATGCTACCAAGGCTAAGATGGTTTATAGTTTCGTGGAAATCTGCAAAATTGCGGAAAAGTAGCATGCCTGTTCGTTTATCACTGAGAAAATTTAAACACTATCCAAATACAAAACACAGATCCTCGCAAGCTCCTGCAAATGTCTTGCTTACACAGTTTGTAGCCAAAGTCCTTGCTTCAGTAGCAAAATGTCTTCGGGCCCACGACAGCCACAGTAGGCCCACTGCGGCCGTCATGGGCCTGAGGACCTATGCTTACTGGGTGAACATCTGGTCCCTTTGGCACTGAATTAACAAAGCTATCAGAATCTGCATCCAGTGGTAGATAAACTGTCAGCCAGCCTATTAAATGCACACAGTCCTGATGAGTCATGTGAATCCTAGCTGCCTGCTCTGTGACTAAACCAAATATACACTTCCGGAACCCAACCCTTTTCAGAGTACTTACTCAATATCAGCCATCTTCTCCAACAGCTGCATGCGCACTTTGATAGGAAGGTCAACTGGGGAATAAAGAAAGCAGGTTTGTATCTTGAGCTGCCCCCACATGCAAACAGTTGAAATAACCATCAAGTATCCTACTTCCCGCAGGAAACTCTCCACTTTACAAGCCGTCTCCGGCATTCCCTCGATCTCCTGATTTTATGGTTCAGTTAGGCTTCAGACTTCAGATGCGCTGAAATGACCTTTCTGGAGTTTCAAAATTGTGCTTTTTTTCTGGTGTAAAGCAACATAAACCATCTTGTGTGGCTGTCAGGTTTCACAGCTCGCATCGTCGTCATTTTCATTTTAAAAAAATCAAAACTAGCATCTACATTATGTGCTGGTGATTAGGTTAACAACAAAGTTGTCACTTTTTTAATCCAAAAACAACTAACTTTTGAACCAGATGATGTCAAAACAAATTTGGCATTGCTGGATTCTGAAAAAAAAGATTTGTCAGTTTTGAAACTGACAAAGTCCAATTAAAAAAGTGCTTTGAGTGCCTAACATAATAAAAAAAAAACACAAAGTCTGTTAAACCACTCAAGGTGCCCCATATCAATGGCTGCGGAAGTGTTGTATAGCACTACCAGTAGCAACACTTTACGACACTTTTTTCAGCTACTGAATGAGTTGGTACACTCAAGGTAATAAACAGATGATGTATATGACTGAATCAGTTAATTGCAGCAGCTACAACAAAATCAACACCACTCACCATGTGTGATGAAACTCTATGCTCATGCATAGGATTCACACTGGTTTTCATATGGTACAGTTTTTGTTAGCGGTTTGTTTTGTGACAGATATTCCGTGTGGCACGAGGCCCCGCGTGAAATCGTAGAGAAACGTTTGGCACTTTTTTTTAAAGTGAGTTCAGGTGAACAGAGCTGTAGAAACGTCAATACGGGGCTTTTCTGTCAGTGTGGACAGACGTGTGTGAGATACCTTAGCCCGTATTCCAAGACTCTGAAACCTAGAATTCAGGTATGTTTCTATACGTATTATTGATGGTTACTGCGTTAAGGATAGTATGCATTAGTAGGTTTATTGATTGTACATTGCTTAACATCCCGACAGCAACAAGGCTTTCTCAGGAACAGAAAATTGAATGTATGTCGCCAACCGGTCAAATACGTTAAATAAACCTACAACATGGGGCCTAAATAAAGCTAAGACCATTTAGCAACACACATCCAATATCAAGAGCTACAGGCAGTGCAGACAGTAGGGAGAGTTTTAAAAAGGCAAATACAGGTGAATGGACAAAGGGTAGACAGAAACACATGCCCCAGAATAGAGAGAAAAACCCACCCTGTGGGGCTGACCAGGGTGACCCTTGGAACTAAAAAATACCTAACCCCACCCAAGTCCCCCAGGGCAGACCTGGGTGGGGCATGCATTAGTAGGAGTTAATTCGGTTGTGTAGTTTGGTTCAGTTATGTTGGTTTGGAATTCAGTGAGGCAACCGGTGTTTTCTATGTGGTTATTTACCGAGATGGATAACTAAGGAATGCGAGGTGTGTAGGCCTAAGTCGTTATGAAGGTAGTACGTGGTTAAGTATATTCTTTTCCAGTGTATGGGATAAAGTATAGCGAGAGTTAGGTTATAGTCTGTTTCAATGTAGTGACATAGTTATGGGGTGTTACAAAAGTAGTTCGGGTTATGAAGCATGTGTGTGTGTGAATGATAGATAGATAGATAGATACTGTTTATTGCCATTTGCCTTAAGAACATAAAGCATAGGAATGTGTGTTGATGTCGTTATAATTACAAACATCACAGTCAACAATAAAAAACAATTAATGAACGTGAGTTATTTGTATCGGCCAGGTTACATAATGTATTTCATATCCAATATGTGTGTGTTTAGCAAGTGTTATGATTTGGGACCTTATTATTTATTTACAGTGCTTGTCCGAGAGTGGAGCGACGGACGCTGAGACGTCGGTCACCAGGGACCTATTGTGAGGTCATCTCTTCACTCGGTGAGCGACCGGTGCCAAGACACCCGGGTCACAGTAAGGACTGCGCTACAGAGCGAGCTACGAGGACGTCCACGGTACAAGAGACTGGACGACTCGGGAGCGTACGACAAAGGACTTGCACGCCTAGACGTGAAAAGGACTGAACGTAACTAGGCGAGAACACCAAACAGGTTGGATTGTGAGAGACAACTACCTAGCCTGGCATTTACATTGTGCGTGTGCATTAAGAGTTGATGTGCTTGTGCTGTAGATAAGCTTTTGGGGAATCTTTTAGTGTTCATCTTTTAAAAAGTCTTCGTTAGAAAGAGAGTTAGTGTGTTGTGTTTTACCGCGTGAATGCGCCCGTCTGAGTCAGTGGCGGTTTATGCGTCTGTTGTGCGAGAGTCTGTACGTGCGACTGGAGTAAGTCTGCGTGCGTTACAGTGGCGACCCTGTTTAAGCGGTAGGTTAGAGTAGCTGCGGGTGCTAGTGAGTAGCGATTTTAGAATAAGGTTTGATTGCTATGTGCGTGTTTAGTTGTCTGTGTTAGAGTCCCCTCTCTGATTCTAGGGGGTGAGATCCGTCATTTCGGTAGTTTTCTGGATCTTACGAGGAGCTAGTTCTTCTTTATTCCTGTTGTATAGCTTGTGGTATTCTTTTTCCTTGCTCTGCGGTCTATCGGGTTTTTTTTCGTTCCATCTGGACGTCAAAGTAGGTCACTGTTCTTCTGCATAGGTTGTTGATATTTTTGTGAGTTTTCGTTTGAAGTTTTTGCCGTTGATTTGTTTTGTTTGTGTATTTTTACGTTTTTGAATTTGTGGAAGATAGTTACTGTAAATATGGAGTCAGACCAGGTAGAGGTGTATATTAACAAGGGCAGAGATTAGGGCTTAAGGAGGACAAACTTTTTGATTACTTTGAGAAATGTAAGGATAGGGAGGACAGGGAAAGAGAAAGAGTCCTTAGGAAGGAAGAACTAGATGTTCAGAAACAGAAGGGCGAGAAAGAGTTCGAGATTCGAAAACTTAGAGAGGAGAAGGAGCTGGAGATACAGATACAGAGGGAGGAGAAAGAGCTAGAAATTCAGAGAGTGAGGAAAGAGAGGGAAGAGAAAGAAAGAGTATTTCAGAGAGAGAAATCCCAAAAAGAACATGCCCTGAGAGAGAAAGAACTAGAGTATCAGAGAGAGGAAAAAGAGAGACAGGGAGTTGCAGCTGCAGTTAGCTCGAGATGCGGGGTCTAGAGCAGCTCCAGATAGTGATTCAGTAGGTCGGGGATTACGTAACTTCCCTAGATTACCTATTTTTAAGGAGTCTGTGGACTCCATTGACGCTTTTCTGTGTCGTTTCGAGGCTCACACGCAGGCGTTGAGTTGGCCTTCTGCCAACTGGCCTGTTTTACTTTCGTCGGTGCTAGAAGGTCAGGCCTTGAGTCTTTTCCATAGTTTGAACGCTTTGAGGAATGTAGATTTTGATACTTTGAAGAAGTGTCTATTGCAGAAGTTCCAGTGTAATGCGGAGGGATTCATGGGAGCGCTTGAGAGCTTGTCGGCCAGAGACAGGGGAATCGTTTGCGTCGTTTGGCAAACGGTTGTCCCACTTGCTCGTACGTTGGGTCGAACTGTCCGAGATCGACCATACGTACGAGGCATTGTTTGATCTCATGTTGGCCGAACAGTTCTTTGGTAGCGTTTCCAAGGATCTAGTGGTGTTCTTGAGGGAGCGTAACCTCAAGAATACAGAGGAATTAGTTCAGAACGTGGAGGCTTTTCGACTGGCGCACCCGACAAAAAACCTAGCACGTAGGAACGAGTCACCGCCAGTCAGGTTGGTCGCCACTAACACGACTGGGGGATATCAGTACATTGTACATTGCTTAACGTCCCGACAGCAACAAGGCTTTCTCAGGACGTGCCTGCACTGCTTGTGAAAAAAAAAATAAACAGAACATTTAATGTATGTCGCCAGCCGGTCAAATACATTAAATAAACCTAACACATGGGGCCTAAATAAAGCTAAGACCATTTAGCAACACACATCCAATATCAAGAGCTACAGGCAGTGCAGACAGTAGGGAGAGTTTTAAAAAGGCAAATACAGGTGAATGGACAAAGGGTAGACAGAAACACATGCCCCAGAATAGAGAGAAAAACCCACCCTGTGGGGCTGACCAGGGTGACCCTGGGAACTAAAAAATACCTAACCCCACCCAAGTCCCCCAGGGCAGACCTGGGTGGGGGCTGGGGGATATCAGGGTGTCAATACCTTGCGTGGGGCCCAGCTGGTCAACGGTAGAGGTATTTTCCGTTTTTGACGCGGGGATAGAGGTAACAACAATGGCGGTAGCGATTGTCACAATTTATTTTAATCATTATGCAGTATTTTTGTTTTGGATAGAAGTTTCATTCTACGTGTTGTGTTTAGATGATGGTATGTTCTTTTCTGATGACGTCAAGAACATGTGACGTATGAGGTTCTGTTTGAAGGGACGGTATGCGTCACTGTGGATTTTGAAGACAGTCAGTCAAGTCATGAGAGTTTGCTCTCAGCTAGAGTTTGAGTTTTGTGAGAAGTATCTCAGCTAGAGTTTGAGTTTTGTGAGAAGTATCTCAGCTAGAGTTTGAGTTTTGTGAGGAGTATAGTATGTGGGAGATGCCGTATGATAAATCTATTGTAGAATAGACGTTTGAGAGCAGAAGGCTCAAGAAGGAAGTGTGTAAAACAAAGTATGTAGTTGTAGAACTACGAGTAACCGGATGACTATAACCGTGACCTTGTCAACGGCCAGGCCAGGCAACAGACAGGCCTAAAATAGTCTACAAGTAAACCTTTCACGCATCTTTGGATGCTCTCCAGCTGTGACGTGGGATGAATGTACTTCAGGTGGGAATGTAGTCAACGTGGTGTACAAGTGAGTCAAGTTGAACCAGGCGGTGTGCAGCGAAGCTTAGACGGGCCATCGCGAGAGAAAGTCTGATTATTTGACCAGTGGCGAGACTGAATCAACGAGCAGCGACGCTATATTCATCTTCATTCAAGGTCGGATAATTAAACTGTTAAATCGTTCGAGGATCTAAGCATCAACTTAATTAGTGACAGTTATTTTCAACAGACAATTAGAAGTGACATCGTAGTGGAACAATGAGTGTGTGAGATGTGATTAGTACTCTAAACATTGTGCGAATGGTTAAGTGTGTGCGTGTATTACAGGTGCATGTATGAATTGAGTAAATAGTGCATAGGTTTGTATACGTCTTGTCTATTGTTCATCGTGCGAATGAAAAAAATCGAATGATTAAAATCGAACTAAAAATCCAACAATTCCGTGTGGTATATATTCTTCCTCCCTGGTGTGACAGCGATCCTTATGCACGAGGAAAGCAGTCTGGGCGTGGGTACGGACGTGGTCGTATGGCTAATTCAGACACTCGGTGTTTTGCGTGTCACGAGTACGGGCATTTTAGTCGTAACTGTCCTAACAGTAGTTCAGGGGCTCAGTGTTTCACCTGTCAGGGGTACGGCCATCTGGCTCATCAATGTCCTAGTGATACTGGTATGGTGGAGGGGGCGGAGCAGCCCACTCACGTGGCAAGTTTTGCAGTCCCAGTCGGGGAGGAACCACAGCTGGGTGGAGTGTGTTCAGCTGACGGAGGTGGTTGCCTACCTCTGGGGGACGGTGTTGTAAACGGATGTCTCACTTCTATTCTCCGTGACTCAGGTACAACGACCGCAGGGTTCAGACGTAACCTTGTTAGGAAGGATAAGTTCACAGGGGAGACACAGAGAGTAATTTCATTCAGAGGGAAGGTAGAAGTTTTTCCTTTGGCCAAGATAGAGGTTGACACAGAGTTTTTCTCAGGGGATCTGATTTCTTGTGTCATCGACGAGCCAGTAGTTGATTTAGTTCTTGGTAACATAAAGGGTGTGCAGCCAGTCATCGGTAGGGTTGGCGCGATTAAGCGAGCTCACGTTCCTCGCGGTTCAGTCGCATTAGGCACGATGAGAGCTCGAAGCAAGCGAAATTGTGATCAGAGGGACCGTGTTATTGCCGTCCGGAGTCAGGGGATCGGTCCGCGGGTTTGGCCCATCGGTCGTGTTCGCCAGAGATAGAATAGTTCTGTTGCGGACAGCAATGCCGCTCACCACCCAGTCTTTAGGTAAGGCGGTCACTGCTGGTTCTCGCTCTTATGTGGTCGTCGTTTGCATTTCTAGAGGTATTAACGCATTAGGCCCATTTTCGTGTTCGCAGTGCGATCAGATTGATTGATTGATTGTACATTGCTTAACGTCCCGACAGCAACAAGGCTTTCTCAGGACGTGCCTGCACTGCTTGTGAAAAAAAAAACTAAACAGAACATTGAATGTATGTCGCCAGCCGGTCAAATACATTAAATAAACCTAACACATGGGGCCTAAATAAAGCTAAGACCATTTAGCAACACACATCCAATATCAAGAGCTACAGGCAGTGCAGACAGTAGGGAGAGTTTTAAAAAGGCAAATACAGGAGAATGGACCTCGGGTAGACAGAAACACATGCCCCAGAATAGAGAGAAAAACTCACCCTGTGGGGCTGACCAGGGTGACCCTGGGAACTAAAAAGTACCTAACCCCACCCAAGTCCCCCAGGGCAGACCCGGGTGGGGGGGCAGTGCGATCAGAGAGTGTGCATTGAATTTTAAGGCTGTTGTTTAGTTCTCTTGTTAGTAATAATAGTGTCTTGCATCCAGTTGTCTTAAAAAGAAACTCGGTCGTTTCTTTTTTTCCCCCGAGGAAACGTTTGGCACGTTTCTTTTTTAGTGAGTTCAGGCAAAAAGAGCTGTAGAAACGTCAGTACGGGGCTTTTCTGTCAGTGTGGACAGATGTGTGTGAGATACCTTAGCCCGTATTCCAAGACTCTAAAACCTAGAATTCAGGTGTTTCTATACGTATTATTGATGGTTACTGCGTTAAGGATAGTATGCATTAGTAGGAGTTAATTCGGTTGTGTAGTGTGGACTGGTTTGGTTCAGTTATGTTGGTTTGGAATTCAGTTAGTTAGTTAGTTATTTGGGTTTAACGCCGAGCAGGCAACTAAGGCCATCTCACGGCGGGAAGGGTAAAAATCTGGTCAGCCTGACTAAAAGAAAGGTCTTAAGACATGATGTAAAGATACCTTAAAAATATGTCAGGCTAAAATGTCGCACAGGTCTTTAAAGAAAACGTCGGAAGACTCTCAAAAAGGTCAAAATAATAGAAACATCATAATCTATAAACGCTCAAATCTTATTAAAAATATGGCACTCTCTCAGAAAACTGAAGATCTTGTCCGGGGGCACATCCCGGAACAAAACCTTCAAGGAGTCTGCTGTGAAATGTTTATACCTTGTGTCGATTAGATCAGCACAAGACAACAAAAAGTGTTGAACAGAGTACTGCTCGTCGCAGGCATAACACCATGGACGCTCCTCCTGTTTAAGTAAATAAGAGTGCGTAACATACGTGTGGCCGATGTGGAGCCGAGCCAGGACAGTCTCCTCACGGCGGCTGCCGCAGCGATAAGGTAGACCGTCGGACAACTTAGGAAGGGCTTCATGCAGCTTGTTAGCTTCCTCTTTGTCCCACTCGGACTGCCACTCACGGGCTATGTACGCACTAGCCACATGTCTAAAATCACTATAAACAGTCTGTGTGTCAGGGACAGGGTCATTGCGGGCGTCGTTGGCAGCAGAATCTGCGATCCTGTTGCCTTCGATGCCCACATGCCCTGGCACCCAAATAAAAATGATATCATAATATTCCTTCATCAAGTCCGCGTGGAGCTCTCTGATCTGCACCAGCAGTGGGTGGTCATTTCCCGTGCCCTGAAGGGCCTGCAGGGCAGAAAGAGAGTCAGACAGAATCAGGAAGTTCCTTTCTCTAGATCGATAAGCATGCTTGAGTGCCAGCAGAACCGCCTGCAGTTCCGCACTAAATACAGATGAGTGGTCTGGGAGGCGGTGCTTAAATGGGCGTCTAGGATGGCGAGAGGACACTGCGGCCGCAGCCACTCTCCCATCCTCAGACTTTGACCCATCGGTATAGATGCGACAATAGCCAGGAAAAATTGAAAGCAGTTCATTGAGGCTCTGTTGGTATATGGCTGGTGGAGTAGAGTCTTTCTTGTGGGCAGTCAAGTCCAGCAAGATGTCAGGAACTGGTAAGAGCCAAGGTGGAGTGATGTGTTGCAGGGATTCCGAAACTCTGTCCAGGTCCAATCCGGCCGCCTGCAGATGAGGTCAGACACGGAAAGAAAGTGGACGGACAGCTCCCGGATGGGTATCGTAAATCTCTGCAAACGATGGTTTAAAAACACAATCATAGGCAGGATTGTCTGGATGGGCCTTCAGTTTCAGAACGTAGCTGAGCATGAGGCGGATGCGGCGGAGCTTGAGAGAAGGCTCCCCTGCCTCGGCATATAGACTAGGAACTGGAGACGTCCTGAAGGCCCCAAGACATATCCGCAGACCCTGATGGTGAATTGTGTTCAGACGCTGTAGCACAGACTTGGAAGCTGAGCCATACACCACAGAGCCGTAATCCAGTTTGGACCGAACAAGGGCCCGGTACAGACGAAGTAAGACAGTACGGTCCGCACCCCAGTCAGTACGACCGACGACACGAAGAATGTCGAGAGCCTTCTGACAAGAGGTTCTAAGGTAATTAATATGGTTGCGGAAGGTAAGTCTTTTGTCAAAAATGACCCCCAGAAACTTTGCCTCCTCGGCCACCTTAATTGGCACTCCAGCAATGCTCAGGCTAGGTTCTGGAAAAAATTTCGTCTAGTTAGTAAAATGCACACAAACAGTCTTGGAGGGCGAGAACTTGAATCCATTGAGAGACACCCACCGCTGGATGCGATCAACGCACAGCTGCAAGCGCCTCTCAAGGGACGCAAGTCCTCGACCACGTGCGCACAAAGCAAAGTCGTCAACAAACAAAGAGCATTCAGAATCATCCTTGACGGCCTTTACAATGTTATTAATTTTAATACTAAATAAAACAGGAGATAGAATGCTGCCCTGTGGGACACCCATCTCCTGTTCAAAGGAGTCGGAGAGGGTGGAGCCCACACGGACATGGAACGACCGGTTAGTCAAAAAATTGTGAATAAAAACGGGCAGGTGCCCTTTAAAACCCATGTCCAACAAGTCAGACATTATGCCATACTTCCAGGTAGTGTCATACGCCTTCTCAAGATCGAAAAAAATTGCATAGACATGCTGCTTGTTGACAAAAGAATCTCGAATAAATGATTCAAAGCGGACTAAATGGTCAGTTGTACTACGGAAGCGCCGGAAACCGCACTGGAGGTCTGTGAGGAGACCCTGTGACTCAAGATGCCACACCAGGCGGGCGTTGACCAGGCGCTCCATAGTTTTACATAAACATGATGTCAAAGCGATAGGCCGGTAGTTGCCCGGGTCGGAAGGATCCTTACCCGGCTTGGGGATCGGTACAACCACAGCCTGGCGCCAAGATGGCGGAAAATGACCAGTTCTCCAGATATGGTTAAAGGCCTTGAGAAGTACAAGGAGTGACCTCTCAGGCAGATGCGTTAGGAATTGATAGTGGACGGTATCTAGGCCAGCAGCAGAGTCATTACATTTCTGCAACGCCTGCTGCAATTCTGATAATGTAAACGGGACATTATAGTCTTCTGAGTTATCGGACTCAAAATCACAAATACGAGACTCTCGTTTCTCCTTCTCTCTCTGGAAGAAAGGTGAATAATGCTCCGTTGAAGAATTATGGGCAATGGTGGAGGCAAGCAAATTGGCCACAGCTTTTTTATCTGTAACCAAACTGACACCATCTCTAAGATGGCCAACAGAAGCCGAGCCACCTCTGCCCCTAATTCTCCGAACAGCCTTCCATACTTTCTGGGACGGAGTCCGAGAAGTTAAAGATGAGACGAAGCGTCTCCAGGAAGCACGGCGTTCACGTTTAAAAATGTAACGGGCTTTCGCCCTCTGTCTTTTAAAGGTTAAAATATTTACTTGCGACGGATTACGGAAAGCACGTCGCTGAGCAGATTTGCGCACTATTTGGGCCTTGCGGCACTCTTCGTTGAACCATGGTACTCTCGGCTTTCGAGGGACTGATGCAGAAGTTTTAGGGATGGTTTCACCCGCTACGTCCAACAAAATAGTAGTAAAAGAAGAAATAGGTTCTTCAGATGACATGACCACCTCCTCTGTAAGACGAGACTGACAGAGGGAGGCGAACTGAGGCCAGTTAGCTTTCTTAAGATTCCAGCGCCCCACCGGCGGATCCTCCCCACAGCTGACCGATGACAGGACTACTGGGAAGTGGTCACTACCACACAGGTCATCGTGAACCTTCCAGTCAAAGTCCAGCATGAGAGAAGGATCACACACAGTGAGGTCTAGAACAGAACTAGATCCTGAACCTGGGTTAGAGTATGTAGGTGAACCATCGTTAAAGACACATAGATTAAGTTGAGAAAAAACATCTTCTAACATCTGACCTCTGCCATCATAGTGGTCACTACCCCAAAGGTGAGCGTGACCGTTAAAATCCCCCATGAGAATAAAGGGAGGGGGCAGTTGATCAACTAAATTAAAAAAATCATTACTACAGACCCGCAGGGATGGTGGCAGGTAAATACTGCATATAGTTAGGTCTTCTTCAAGGTAACCCGAGCTGCGACAGCCTGAAGACAGGTGTCGATGCTAACGGGGCTACATAAAATTTGGCTACTAATGAGAAGAGCCACTCCACCCAAGCGCCTCTCCGAATCAGAGCCTTTATGTATAGCGTTAAAACCATTAAAGGACACAGGGTCAGAAGTCTTCAGGTAAGTCTCCTGAAGAGATATTACTGAGGGGTTATAGCACTTGACTAAAAGACGTAATTCCTCAAAGTTAGCTTGAAAACCACGACAATTCCACTGAAGCAGAGAGTCCATGATTATGTCTTATCTGGGGGTGCGGAGTTTTTCCCCCCTTTGTCCTTTGCCTTGGAAGGAGTCGGAGAAACAGAGGGGGGCCGGCTCCCGGGCCTCCTCTGGTTCCTAGGAGATGAAGGGGGTGGAGCTGCCGCATCATCGACAACTTCCACTCCCTCCATCTGCTCCTCCAACGCAGCATATTTGTTTTGAAGGGGGACATCAATGTTCCCCTTCTGGGCCCGTGCGCACGGCGGTCCCATAGATTTCTTTGACTTCTGGTCCTGGGCAGCGTTCCTGCCGCTAGAGTTAGCGGCCTTAGAAGGCTGACCAGAGCCAGAAACCTTTGGTGTTGACAAACTAGCAGGTTTGGGTGGGGGCTGAGGCTTAGGGGCAGCAGAAGGCGGTGCCACCGGACCGGTAGCGTCCGCCCTCTGCGTTCCCTGGCTCCTCGTCACCACCGGAGGAGGATTACTCTCCAGGGGTGAGAGGATCCGAGGCTCCGCCCCCAACCAAGAAGTAGGGGTTTGACAAGAGAAGTCTTTGGTGGGGCGCTTGCCTGCCACCGCAGCACTGAAAGTATACACAAAGTTGTTATTTGAGTTTGGCGCCGCCTCAGCTGCACCAGGAACGTCAACCAGTTTTTTTGCGTCCGCAAAGGACAGCCCCTTCTCCACACGCACCTGCTGAATCCTGCACTCGGAGATCCAACGAGGGCACTTCTTGTCCAAAGCCATATGCGCCCCCTGGCAATTCACACACAGGGGGATGGCTGTGCAGGACTCAGCAGAGTGTCCGGGCTTAGTGCAACGGGCGCATAGGGCCTCTGCCTGGCGGCATGTCTTCTGCCCATGGCCATACTTTTGGCACTTAAAGCACCGAAGGGGGAGAGGGACGTACTTTTTCACTTTTAGGGAGTAGTAACCTCCCCAGATGGTAGTAGGAGCTGTGGGGGTGCCAAACGTCAGGATGATGGTAGGGAGACGGATCTCCCTACCACCTCGTTTGGAAATGAAGCGCCTGACGTAGGTCACCCCCTGTGACTTAAGGTTCCGTACAAGTTCATCTTCAGACAGTTCGGCCAATGCTTGATCTTTAATCACTCCTCTAGAGGAATTCATTGTTTTGTGGGGAGTGACCTCCACTGGAGTGTCTCCGATGGAGGAGAGCCTCAGTAGCCCATTGGAGTGTGCCCGGGTACGGCACTACCAACAAGTCACCAGACCTGAGGCGCTGGGCCTCAGGCCTGCCAACATGGCTCCTGAGGGTCTCCCCCAACAGGAAAGGGTGCAGCTTGGAAACAGGCTTCTCTTTAACTTTGCTGTGGATAATGAGAAAGCGAGGCCAGACGGCCGAAACCTGAGGCGTCGCTTCCCCACAATCAGAGTCGCTATCATTTTCAAGGTCAATGTCAGTGGCTATGTGCCGCTTTGGTGCCAATTTTGGTATTTTGATATTTTCCATATTATAGTATGATAGATATTCATCCCCCGGGGGTCCCCGCCCGCCACCGAGCCCAACAAGGGAAAGTGCAATTGTCGGCGGGTCTCCAGCCGACGCACAATGGAGACTGCCCGAAAGATATACTCAAGGGGGTAAGCCCGATTGAACCGTTTGAGCCACCGCCTTCTATCACACTGTTGAATACAGGGGAATACTGGCGTAAAGCACCCAATCAGCATCAGAGGCTATAGCATGGTGCTCCGTATAACAACCCGCATGTCAACAGGGGGATAGGGCTCGACGTGACAAGAGCCGATTGACTAGGCCGGTACGACTAGCCTCCCGTTTAGGCAGAAGTCAAGGCCAAAGTGGAGTGTTTCAGCCACCAGGATCCTCTTCTCCCCCGACACGGGTCTCCAAGCACGGCAAACACTTGGGATCCAAAGGACCAAAAGCTCACGCGTATTTTTAAGGACCAATCCAACATGGTAAGACCTGGGTAAGCACAGCTCCTTAAAAACCGGACCAGTGAAAAAGACTGAACAACATATCTGCTGACATCAAGTCCTAATCCTGGACAAAGATGGCACCCGTCTGCTAGCCCACTCAGTCAGGGACCGAGTGGACTACCCACCCACGCCACGTGGAGGCCGGTGCCGGGTAGGCTTGGAATTCAGTGAGCAACCGGTGTTTTCTATGTGGTTATTTACCGAGATGGATAACTAAGGAATGTGAGATGTGTAGGCCTAAGTCATTATGAAGGTTCTACGTGGTTAAGTATATTTTTTTCCAGTGTATGGGATAACGTATAGCGAGAGTTAGGTTATAGTCTGTTTCAATGTAGTGACATAGTTATGGGGTGTTACAAAAGTAGTTCGGGTTATGAAGCATGTGTGTGTGTGAATGAACGTGAGTTATTTGTATCAGCCAGGTTACGTAATGTGTCTCATATCCAATATGTGTGTGTTTAGCAAGTGTTATGATTTGGGACCTTATTATTTATTCAGATTGCTTGTTGGAGAGTGGAGCGACGGACGCCGAGACGTCAGTCACCAGGGACCTATTGTGAGGTCATCTCTTAACTCAGAGTGAGCGACCGGTGCCGAGACACCCGGGTCACAGTAAGGACTGCGCTACAGAGCGAGCTACGAGGACATCCATGGTATGAGAGACGGGACGACTCGGGAGCGTACGACAAAGGACTTGCATGCCTAGATGTGAAAAGATCTGAACGTCATAAGGCGAGAACACCAAACAGGTTAGATTGTGAGAGACAACTACCTGGCCTGGCATTGTGTGTGTTTATTAAGAGTTGATGTGCTTGTGCTGTAGATAAGCTTTTGGGGAATCTTTTAGTGTTCATCTTTTATAAAAGTCTTCGTTAGAAAGAGAGCTAGTGTATTGTATTTACCGCGTGAATGCGCTCGTCTGAGTCAGTGACGGTGTATGCGTCTGTTGTGCGAGAGTCTGTACCTGCGACTGGGGGAAAGTCTGCGTGCGTTACACCATGGTACACTCTGTCAAAGTGTGTATGTGGGGGTATGAAAACCCTTTACGATTTTGAAAGAGGGTATGAAAACCCCTTGCCTTCTGAGGATGTACAACCCTGGATATGAACAGAAAACACATCTTGGGATGCAGTCACCCACAGCGTAAGGTGAAGGTGAAACCCATTTCACACTTACTTTCAGTTTCAAAGTTCATGAGTACCGGTCAGTCTCATCATGGTGCGATGACTCGTTTTTAGAGCTTAATGTGGGTAAGAATTGACCTTAATATTTATTTTATGAAGAATAAGCAGGATCACAGTTGAAAAAAATGTGGAGTTCCAGAGAGCTGTCACAACACACCAAAGTCCGGATTTTCAACTCCAATGTAAAAGCAGTTCTCCTATATGGAGCAGAGACATGGAGATTGACAAAAACCACAGTCAACAGAGTACAGACCTTCATGAACAGTTGCCTTAGAAGAATTTTGAAAATCCACTGGCCAGAGAAGATCAGCAACGTCAGACTCTGGGAGAGAACAGAGCAGATAACAGCAGAGAATGAAATTGGGCGAAGAAGATGGGGATGGATCGGTCACAGTCTGAGAAAGCCAGCTTCCAGTATCACTAGGCAGGCATTGTCATGGAACCCCCAGGGAAAGAGGAAAAGAGGTAGGCCGAGAAACTCCTGGCGTCGAGACCTCCAAGCAGACATCAAGAGGCTGGGAACCACCTGGAGTAAAATCGAAGGAGAAGCACAGGACAGGAGTTGCTGGAGGTCTCTCGTCGACGGCCTATACCCGGGTAGGGGTGACAGGCGTAAGTAAGTAAGTAAGCAGGATCACAGTAAGACATGATACGGAAGTTGTCACTGTCCAGAAGTATAAATACCTGGGCACCATCTTCGATGATAAACTGAATTGGGATGACTATACTAAAACTGTTGTGAAAAAAGGCCAGCAGAGATTGTATTTTCTGAGAAAGCTCTGTTGACAGGACCATTTTAACTTTGTTTTACAAATCTTTCTCAGAATGCATAGTGATGTTTTCGTTCATTTGCTGGTTCCCAAATCTTAGTGTTAAAAACAACAAGGCAAAGCCGTTATGGCTCACGTGTATGACCGATTTACATGTGTGACCTTTGTGACAAGGGCTGGCATCTGCAGCAGCAAAATCCATGTTTTCTGAAAATGTAAGCATTTTTCACACATCTATCAACCCCCATGACCCTTGCCCTTTGTGATGAGTCGACTAAATTAGTATGCATAGGAAGGTCGTATCACCAGAAATCTTTGTACCAAATTTGGTTGAAAAATTTGCAAAAATTTGGGAATACCTACAATTTTATCAAAAAGCAGCATTTTACACATTTGCCAGCATTTCGTGACCCTTGACCTTTCCAAGGGTTCATCCAAATTAATATGCATAGATAGGTCTTACCATCAGGTATCTCTGTACCAAATTTGGGTTTGAAGTTGTGAATAGTATTTGAGAAAAAACATCTTTTGTCAAAATACGGCTATTTTAGACATATTTCCTGAGCTATCGTGACCCTTGACCTTTCCGAGGGATCAACCAAATTAGTAAGCATAGATAGGTCTTACCATCAGGTATGTCTATACCAAGTTTGGGTTTGAAGTTGTGAATAGTATATGATAAAAAAAAACATCTTTTGTCAAAATATGGCTATTTTTCACCTATTTCCTGAGCTCTTGTGACCCTTGACCTTTTCGAGGGATCAACCAAATTAGTACGTATAAACAGGTCTTATCATCAGGTATCTTTGTACCAAGTTTGGGTTTGAAGTTGTGAATAGTATTTGAGAAAAAATAAATTATGTCAAAATACAGCTATTTTTTACCTATTTCCTGATCCCCTGTGACCTTGACCTTTGTGAGAGGTCAATCAAAATGGTATGTTTAGAAATGTCTTACCACAAAGTATCCTTGGGCCAAGTTTGAAGAATGTGGCTTGAATAGTCTCCGAGAAATTGCCAACGTTAAAGTTTACCAGGGACGACGGCGGACAGACGGACGACCACAGGCCCAAAACATACTCACTTTTGCTTCGCACGTGAGCCCAAAACAGTCTTCACAGAATTGTTCGTCTCCATTCAAAGATCATTGCAGAAAAACAGAGAAGTTTAGCCCTGTTCTGCGATCATCAGATTGTAAGAAAAGCTACTTCCATCCTGGCTAGCGATGCTCATGTGATGGAAGACCTCTTTGAATTGCTCCCTTCTGGCCGCCGATACAGACAGCCATCACGTAAAACCAAACACAGGAAATTGTCTTTCATCTCTGTTGCAGTCCGACTGTTAATTTGTAAATCTACACAGGCTGTTAAAAGTGTGTGTGTGCATGTGTGATTTACACTGCTGTCTCATCGCGTGGGTATCGCTGGCCTGGATGGATGGTTGTAGAGGGTCTGTTGTAGTGAATTGTATCATTATGTGCATCAGTAAACCTCGGTTTCAAATGTAATGCACACAGGTTAGCACACAAGGATGGCCAACATCTGCCTAGCTGGCCAGAGCAGTTGTCCGACTGCCCAATGATACTGGGCTTAGCAAGTATAGTAAACCGAGTATTACAATAGTGTGATTACGAATAACACTGCTCCCAGACACCCTGATATAACAAAGCAGACCTGTATTCATGTTGTTCACTTTTGGCTTACCTCTGTGTATGTATGTATGCACTTCAGTCAGGATGTCTTGCAAAGCAAGGCCTTTGGAGGTCTTCATCTGGTAAATATTTGTCAAAAGTCAAGGTCAAATCACTTCCTCTGTACACATAATGGCAGCAATCGTGACATATAACCCTTTGACTATTGATAGATCTGTAGAGGTGACTCTTGCAAGAATCACCTGGACAACATGCCCCCATGGTGACGGATTGTGTTTGTGAAATCTTGTCAATTCAACACCAATGAAACCCATCCATCCAACAAACATGGACACACACAGGTCAGAAAAAGTTATTGTTCCTCATGGGCCTCGGCAACTGACCAACACATTTCCAGCTCAGAATAGGACATTTAAACAACACGCTCCAAGGCACTTACACCGATGCAGATGTCAGAGCACGAATCGGTAAAGCCAGAGCAGCCTTTCTCCAGTTGAAAAAAGTGTGGAGTTCCAGAGAGCTGTCACAACACACCAAAGTCCGGATTTTCAACTCCAACGTAAAAGCAGTTCTCCTATATGGAGCAGAGACTTGGAGATTGACAAAAACCACAGTCAACAGAGTACAGACCTTCATGAACAGTTGCCTTAGAAGAATTTTGAAAATCCACTGGCCAGAGAAGATCAGCAACGTCAGACTCTGGGAGAGAACAGAGCAGATAACAGCAGAGAATGAAATTGGGCGAAGAAGATGGGGATGGATCGGTCACTGAGAAAGTCAGCTTCCAGTATCACTAGGCAGGCATTGTCATGGAACCCCCAGGGAAAGAGGAAAAGAGGTAGGCCGAGAAACTCCTGGCGTCGAGACCTCCAAGCAGACATCAAGAGACTGGGAACCACCTGGAGTAGAATCGAAGGAGAAGCACAGGACAGGAGTTGCTGGAGGTCTCTCGTCGACGGCCTATACCCGGGTAGGGGTGACAGGCGTAAGTAAGTAAGCAAGCTCCAAGGCACTTAACCTTCATCGATGGTTGGGTGACTAAGGCGCCTACGCCGTTTTATTTTGCTCAGTTTCTTTGTTTCTGGCGACATCTAAATGAAACTTCAGGTATTCCTCAAGCATGTATATCTCCATGACATGACCATAACAAAACACTGAAAAAGTTGTAAACAAACAAGTAAACACAAACAACATGAATATCCTGATCCTTTAGATCCTTTGGATGTGGGTGACCAAGGTGCCCATACCATTATAGAGGCCTTGGGTAGATATTCCTCACTGGATGACCCTGGGTGTCTCAGGCACCCATACAATAACAGTAGCGCTTGCGGTCAGTGTCTGCAGCCACAAGATGTAAGATGCATTCGACATCGTACAGTATATGGTGCAATGGTCTGTTTATTCAGCTGGCCGTACACACACGAGTGACACAACTTGTGGATCGCACTTATAAAAACAAACGAAAACCTGCATTTTATATGCAAACATAACAGCCTGCACGCAGTTTTCTATGCGTTTGAGTCTGCTATAAGCAAACTGCATTTTGTTCTAACTAAAAACACCTGTTTGCTTATAGCAGAACAAAATGCAGTGTTAAGTACTGCCAGGTAAACTCTGCTGGGAATGATGAATGATAGGTCTTACCGTCAGGTATATCTGTATCAAGTTTGGATTTGAAGTTGTGAATAGTATTTGAGAAAAAAACATCTTTTGTCAAATTATGGCTATTTTTCACCTATTAATTTTTTTGAGCTCTTGTGACCCTTGACCTTTCCAAGGGATCAACCAAATTTGTACATATAGAAAGGTCTTACCATCAGGTATCTTTGTAAAAAGTTTGGATTTGAAGTTGTGAATAGTATTTGAGAAAAAATAAATTATTCAAAATACAGCTATTTTTTACCTATTTCCTGATCCTCTGTGACCTTGACCTTTGTGAGAGGTTACTCAAATTGATATGTTTAGAAAGGTCTTAACACAAACATGGGCGGGACAGAAAAAAAAAGTTGAATCCTGAAAAAAAGTTGAATCCTGAAGCGGGGATCTGGGGGAACTTTTTCAGTAAAAAAATTTAAAAAAAAGAAAAGAAAAAAAAAAATTTTTTTTGTTAAAATCCGGAAATCCGGCTGTAGCTGGGAAAGTTCCACCCATGCACAAAGTATCCTTGGGCCAAGTTTGAAGAATGTGGCTTGAATAGTCTCCGAGAAAATGCCAACATTAAAGGCCAGACACAGTACCCCAAAAAGTCATTTTGGGTGTTCCTTAGTGTTTTTGGGTTGAGAGGATTTTTGGGTTGTTTGAACCCCTTAGAACCCGGCCACAACAATAAAATAACCAAAATACCTTTTATTTGAAATAAGGTGCCGTGAACCAACATGGTCTAAGGGAAGGTGACCCCGACAGAAAACCCCTGGTCCTCCTAGTAAGGGGGTTGGGCGTGGGGGTAGCTTCCCCACCCTACAAAAAAGGAAATAGCTACAAAAACGTTGACGAAAAGACAAACAGTAATTCCTTTCCTGGAGGAGGAAGGTTCTTCTACCAGAAGATTTATGACGTCCTGTGGTGAAAGCCAGAAGTCTACGGAAGCCACAGGACCGAGCCGCCTCTCTCTATCCAGGGACACAACCATGGGCACATGGAATGTCAAGACCATGTACCAGAGCGGCAAGGCCGCCCAGATAGCAGCGGAAATGCAAAAGTACAACCTTTCCCTGCTAGGTATCAGTGAAGCCAGATGGACGCAGTCTGGCCAGAAAAGGCTGTTAAGTGGGGAGATGATTCTGTATTCAGGTCATGAAGAGGAGAATGCCCCCCATACAGAAGGAGTAGCATTCATGCTGTCACCAGTGGCTCAGAGAGCGCTGATGGGCTGGGAACCTCTTGGGCCAAGAATTATCACAGCAGCCTTTAGAACCAAGAAAAAGCCCAAGCTGAACGTCATCCAGTGTTATGCGCCCACTAATGACAGTGACGAGGAAGAGAAACAAGAGTTCTACGACCGACTCCAGAGTGCCGTGGACAAATGTGCGGAGCGAGACATCATCATCGTCATGGGCGATTTTAATGCCAAAATAGGGGAGGACAACACCGGATACGAAGAGGTGATGGGGAGACAGGGACTAGGGGAGATGAGTGAGAACGGGGAGAGGTTTGTAGACTTTTGTGCTCTAAACAGACTTGTCATTGGAGGCAGCATCTTCCCACACAGAAGAATACACAAAGCAACGTGGGTCTCACCTGACCATACTACAGAGAACCAAATAGACCATATCTGCATTAGCAAGAAATTTAGAAGATCCCTTCAAGATGTTCGAGTGAGGAGGGGAGCAGATATCGCCTCAGACCACCATCTGCTCACCTTAAGAATAAAGCTCAAGTTAAAGAAAAGCCGCACAGAGACAACAAGAAGACAGCACTATAATGTAGGCCTCCTGAGAGAGACTGGAGTGAGAGAAGATTTCAAACTGGTGCTGTCCAACTGGTTTCAAGCGCTACAGGAGCTAGTAAATGAAGAGGAGGTGGTCACCACAGAGCAGCAGTGGAAGGCAGTTAGAGAGGCGCTGAACTCAACCTGCAAAGACACTGTAGGGTTCAGGAAACACCATCACAAGGACTGGCTGTCGGCACAGACCTTGAAGAAGATAGAAGTGAGGAAGCAGAAGAAAGCAGTTGTCAACAACAGTCGCACGAGAGCAGCCAAAGCAAGGGCACAGGAGGAATACTCGGAAGCCATCTGCGAGGTGAAGAGGAGTATCAGGCAGACAAGAGGGCCTACACAGACAGCCTGGCAGCAGAGGCAGAAAAGGCAGCAGGCAGCGGCAACATGAAACAGCTCTATGACATTACCAGAAGATTGTCGGGCAAGTATGGCCATACAGAAAGACCAGTAAAAGACAAGGAAGGCAAGCCTATTGCAGACAGAGCAGACCAACTCGACAGATGGGCCGAGTATTCTGAAGAGTTACTGAACAGACCCAGCCCAACCGACCCCCCCAGACATCCAACCAGCAGAGACCGACCTACCCATCAGCTGTGACAGACCCAGCCGGGAAGAGATCAGAAGAGCAGTGGCATTTTTGAAGAACGGCAAAGCAGCAGGGCCAGATGGCATCCCAGCGGAGTCTCTGAAAGCAGACCTAGAGACAACAGTAGAGATGCTGTACCCACTGTTTGGAAAGATCTGGGAAGAGGAGGTGATGCCGGCTGACTGGAAGGAGGGGTACCTAATCAAGCTTCCCAAGAAAGGTGACCTCAGCAAGTGTTCCAACTATAGAGGAATCACCTTGCTGTCAGTACCAGGAAAGGTCTTCAACAGGATTATCCTGGAGAGAATGAAGAGCTCCGTTGACCCCCAGCTGAGAGACCAGCAAGCAGGATTCAGGAAAAACCGATCATGTACAGACCAGATCGCCACTCTCCGCATCATCGTGGAACAGTCTCTGGAGTGGAGCTCCCCGCTGTACGTCAACTTTGTGGATTACGAGAAAGCATTTGACAGCGTGGACCGAGAGACTCTGTGGAAACTCCTACGACACTACGGTGTACCGACAAAGCTCATCCGCCTGATCAAGAGCAGCTACGATGGCATGACATGTCGCGTGATCCATGAAGGGCAGTTCAACAGGGAGCTCCAGGTCAGAACCGGTGTCAGGCAGGGGTGTCTGCTGTCTCCGTTCATCTTCCTACTGGCCATAGACTGGGTCATGAAGAGGACCACAGAGCAGAGAAGAAGCGGAATACAGTGGACACTGTGGACACAGCTTGACGACCTCGATTTTGCAGATGACTTGGCATTACTGTCCCACACTCATCAACAAATGCAGGACAAGACCACGAGGCTTGCTGACATCTCGTCCCAAGTGGGCCTCACCATCCACAAACAGAAAACAAAGACAATGAGGCTGAACGCAACCAGGGAAGAACCAGTCTTGCTTGCTGGCACCCCGTTGGAGGAGGTGGAGTCCTTCACCTATCTCGGGAGCATCATAGACAAAAAAGGCGGCACTGATGCAGATGTCAGAGCACGAATCGGTAAAGCCAGAGCAGCCTTTCTCCAGTTGAAAAAAGTGTGGAGTTCCAGAGAGCTGTCACAAAACACCAAAGTCCGGATTTTCAACTCCAACGTAAAAGCAGTTCTCCTATATGGAGCAGAGACTTGGAGATTGACAAAAACCACTGTCAACAGAGTACAGATCTTCATAAACATTTGCCTTAGAAGAATTTTGAAAATCCACTGGCCAGAAAAGATCAGCAACATCAGACTCTGGGAGAGAACAGAGCAGATAACAGCAGAGAATGAAATTGGGCGAAGAAGATGGGGATGGATTGGTCACAGTCTGAGAATGCCAGCTTCCAGTATCACTAGGCAGGCATTGTCATGGAATCCCCAGGGAAAGAGGAAAAGAGGTAGGCCAAGAAACTCCTGGCGTCGAGACCTCCAAGCAGACATCAAGAGACTGGGAACCACCTGGAGTAAAATCGAAGGAGAAGCACAGGACAGGAGTCGCTGGAGGTCTCTCGTCGACGGCCTATACCTGGGTAGGGGTGACAGGCGTAAGTAAGTAAGTAAAGTACACCGCTTTGCGAGCGACTAACGCCGCCATGTTTGGGTCCATTCGAACCGATTCCGTTTCTACTTTCCCATCCACAAACCAGTTGAAGGCTACTCTCTCTCTTGGCTTGACTTCGCGAACGAAGATTCTATAGGGCTTGCCCACGTCGTCTGCAGGCATTTTCGTGGCTGCGGAGGCCAATCCGGGACAGGCAGGTTCGACCGCAGTGGCTGCAGGGGAAGGTCTGGTCAGGGTTCTGAGTTACGACAACTCTGTTTTTTCTTCTAAGCCGCTTGTCTTTAAGGTTAGCTCTGCGAGAGTCCTCAAAGGAGACGGCTGCCTTGTGAATGGTGGAGCGCCAGGTGTCACGGTCCGCAGCAAGCGTAGACCACTGGCGGTGGTCGATTTGGCAGGCACTAAGCGACTTCTTGAGACCGTCTTTGTATCTCTTCTTTGGTGCCCCTCTGTCTTGGTGTCCAGTGGCGAGCTCGCCGAACAGAGTGATCTTGGGTAGGCGATGATCCTCCATCCTGGAGACGTGCCCCGCCCAGCGAAGCTGTGTCCGCAGCAGCAAAGCCTCGATGCTCACAGTTTCCGCCTGTTCAAGGACCTCGACGTTGGTGACATAGTCACTCCAGTGAATGCTGAGGATGGTACGCAGGCAGCGCTGGTGAAAGTGTTCGAGGAGTCGTAGTTGGCTGCGGTAGAGGGCCCAGGACGCGGAACCGTACAGCAGGGTGGTGAGGACGACAGCTCTGTACACGCTGATCTTGGTGCCTTTTTTCAGCTGTTGATTGTGCCACACCCGCTTGAATAGTCGCCCGAAAGCACTGTTCGCTTTTGCCAGCCTGTTGTCCAGCTCCTTGTCCAGCTTGGCGTCTGACGTGATGATGCAGCCAAGGTAGGTAAACTGGTGTACAGACTTCAGTTCGGACTCGCCGATGGCGATGTGGGGAGGGTGATGCTCTTCCTTGGGTGCCGGCTGATGAAGGACCTCTGTCTTTTTCAGACTGACCCCAAGTCCAAAGAGCTGGGCAGCATCTGCGAAGCAGGACGTAATGCGCTGCAAGGCTCTCTCTGTGTGTGCAACGAGGGCAGCGTCATCAGCGAAGAGCAGCTCACGAATCAGTTGGTCTAGGGTTTTCGTGTGGGCCTGCAGTCGTCTGAGGTTGAACAGGCTGCCATCGAGACGATACCTGATGTACACTGCGTCGTCATCGTCGAGGTCCACTGTGGCCTGCTTCAACATCATGCTGAAGAAGATGGTGAAGAGGGTCGGTGCCAGCACGCAGCCTTGCTTCACGCCGTTGCGAATGGGCAATGGTTCTGAGAGGTCACTGTTTAGTCTGACCTGGCCTTGCTGGTCCTCGTGGAGCTGGACGATCATGTTGAGGAACTTTGGGGGACAACCTAGTCGCTCCAGGATCTGCCACATACCTTGCCTGCTCACAGTGTCAAACGCTTTTGTTAGGTCGACAAACGTTACGTACAGCCCTTTGTTCTACTCGCGGCACTTCTCCTGAAGCTGTCTCAGCACAAAGACCATGTCGGTGGTACTCCTGTTGGCTCTGAAGCCACACTGGCCCTCTGGGAGGTGGTCTTCAGCGATGGCAGGTACCAGCCGATTCAGGAGCAACCTTGCGAGAATTTTCCCGGCAATGGACAGCAGGGTAATTCCACGATAATTAGAGCAGGCAGACTTCTCTCCTTTGTTCTTGTACAGGGTGATGATGACTGCATCACGGAGATCCTTTGGTAGTGTTCCTTTTTCCCAGCAGCAGAGAAAGAGGTCGTGGAGCTTGTTGTGCAGTGCTGGGCCTCCATGTTTCCAGATCTCTGGCGGGATTCCGTCAATGCCTGCTGCTTTGCCACTCTTGAGCTGGTGGATGGCTGTGAGGGTCTCTTCGGCGGTGGGCGGTTCGTCCAATTCAACCTTTAGTGGAAAGTGTGGGATTTGGAGGATGACTGTTTTTGAACAGTGCGTTCAGCGCCGAAGAGGTCCTGAAAGTATTCCGACCAGCGGTTCAAGATGGAGGTATTATCTGTGAGGAGTGCCTGTCCATCAGCGCTTCGCAGGGGACTTTGTACCAGGTGCCTAGGGCCATACACTGCTTTCAGTGCTTCGTAGAAGCCCCTGTAGTCACCGTTGTCAGCGCAGAGCTGGGTCCTCTGTGTGAGTCTGGACCACCACTCGTTCTGGAGCTCTCTAAGCTTGAGCTGGAGACTGCTGCAGATGAGGCGGAAGGCAGACTTCTTCACAGGGCAGGAAGGCTGGGCTAGGTGGGCCTGGTGGGCGGCTCTTTTTTTTGCTAGAAGTTCCTGGATCTCTACGTCGTTTTCGTCAAACCAGTCTTTGTTCCTCTTTCTAGCAAAGCCCAAGACTTCCACAGAGGATTTTACAATAGCAGTTTTCAGTTGTTCCCAGAGTGTTTCAGGAGAGGAGTCTGCTGGATCAACTGTGTCTTTGAGCATGCGCTGTAAATCGGCTTGAAGGGCAGCTTTCTTGTCGTCACGCTGAAGGCTGGCAACATCAAGCTTTTTCTTGGGAGGGCCCCCTTTCTTGGGTTTCAGCTTGAGGCGGAGCCTGAGTTTGCAGCGAACAAGGTGGTGGTCAGTGTGGCACTCTGCGCTGGGCATCACTCTGGTGAGGAGGACGTCACTGCGGTCCCTCTGACGCACTAGGACATAGTCGATAAGGTGCCAGTGCTTGGAGCGAGGATGCATCCAGGTGGTCTTTCGACTGTCCTTTTGCTGGAAAGTAGTGTTGGTGATGACAAGTTGCTGCTCTGCACAGAGCTCCAACAGTAGGCGACCATTGTCATTGCAGTTCCCAACGCCATGCTTGCCGAGGACTTCTTTCCAGGCTTCAGAGTCTTGGCCTACTCTGGCGTTGAAGTCGCCAAGGATGATGACTTTGTTGTCTGCAGGGGTGCTCTGCAGGAGGCTGCGCAGGTCAGAGTAGAACTTGTCTTTTTCTGCAGGCTCTGCCAGGAGGGTTGGGGAGTACACACTGAGAAGGGTGACGTATTGCTGGTGTCTCAGTGGGAGGCGCATGGACATGATGCGGTCGGAGTGACCCGTTGGTAGGTTTTCCAACTTAGTCGCAATGGGGGTCTTCACCATGAAGCCCACGCCTGAGAGCCGTCTTTCTGATGCAGGCCTGCCTGACCAGTAGAGGGTGTAGCCAGCGCCAAGTTCTTGGAGGCTGCATTCCTCCGGAAGGCGTACTTCGCTGAGCGCGGCGATGTCGATGTTTAACCTCTGCAATTCATGGGCAATGAGGGCGGAGTGACGTTCAGGGCGTCCGCTGTCTGCTGTGTCGAGCATGGTTCGGATGTTCCAGCATGCTACGTTGAGTCCGGTCGTGGTCGTCATGAGAGTGGATCCATTGTTTTTTCTTGTTTTCTGACCGCATGAGAAGATGCCCGTTGACCGCGGCTAGCCAACTGGGGTTACGAGGGGATGAGCTTTGGTTAGGCCACCTTTTCTAGGCCCCTCTCCGTGTGGAGCAAGCAGTGCTGTCCCTAGAGAAGGCTGCTTGGTCGTTCAGGGTGTGCCGTTGTCATCCCCAGGTCAACATCAGGCGACCAATATCCTGAACCGCCTGCATGCAGGTTTGAGACTGCGGCTTCCAGTGACATCTTTCACCTGCCGTTTTGCCCCTTGCCCATCGCTACAGGACTTGGAAAGTTCAGTGTCATAGTCCGTGGGCGTTTCCTAAAGCCTGCGCGGTGGAGCTTTTTGGTGGAGTGCAGTGTGCGCAGTACTGGCCCCACCCTTTAAACCCTTGGTTCGTTTGCCATGGCCTAGCAAGCTGGGACGGTGGCATCGAGGTCCTCGGGTCGTAGGTTTTATATCAGACTGTCCTTGTCTTAGTCTCTGGCTCAAAAGCCTTCCCCGGAGACACGGGGGCTTTGATGTCAGGGGTTTCCTCCCTTAGCCTTTCCGCAGCCAAGCGGCCAGGCCTGCAAGGCAGCAGGGGACTCGTGGGGGCCGGGGTCGTCTATGTCCCGTGCAGATGTGAACATCTGCCCACTGCCCAGACGGTGACACCAGAGGAGAAAAATCCAACGCCGGAACCCGGTATCGAACCTCGCACCTTTGGCATTGGAGGCAGACGCCTTAACCACTGCGACACTTCCCCGTCGAAGGCTACAAAGGCTCTATAAATAGCTATTAGCGCGAAACTGACGTCACGAACGACTGGAGATTTCCTTGTACGGACACTATGCTAATGAGATAATACTATTTTGCAAAACCGACCAATGAGCAGAGCACGCCGAGTGTTCTGGGTGACTTCGGGTTTTTCCGGCCAGGCTCCAGGCGGCTTCGGGTTTTCCGACCGTTCCACAATGCACCATTATGCATGGCGTACAACTCGATCAAAATACGAGAATCGCTAGTTCAGATCAAACATTTTCTACGTTTTACATCCCTGCAGCAGTTATTTCACAGTCCATCAGTTGTAATCGTTGGAAATGTCTCCAACGACTTCGAAGAAGTTGCATGGTGCTCAGCTAGCAGCTGCGAGGTTGAACAGACGAAGAGAGATGTGTTCGAGCAGACGAACCCGAGTGAAGAGAAGACATTCCTAAGCCTCATAATGTAAATGCCAATGGGATGGTGGTGAAATCCACAACACCTAAGAAACTTTTAATTGATGAAAGATGCTCGCGACGTCGGCATTGGTCAGTAAATGATTAAAAAAAAATGGTTTTACACATCGCTCAGGTGTATCTGAAATGGCAAAGTACAGCAGACACTTTGTGCACCTGACAGTTTCCTTTGACATTTTACCTGCAGAAACTTCATCAGTGTGCATAATTATATCCAAGACTGAGAAAACTTTTGCTTTTCATTTTCTCATGCGAAATATGTTTATACTGCATAATTCACATATTGATGACTATAAAGCTGATTTATGACAAAGTAAAGGTTGATGTTTACCTTATTCTCTGTTTTTCTCATTTTCACTTTTTTTCATCTTTTATTGAATAGATCTCATAAACCTGAATAGGCACAGCATTCAAACTTTGCAGTTATGATTGTTATTCACTTTGCTGCATTTTGTCGGAAGGATTTTGTGATTGCACAAGGGGGAAAAAAGTTGTGGCTATTCAATTCCCCAAAATCGACATTTTCCCTCTTTCAACTCATGTAGCGTATTTCATCATGAATAACTTTTTTCCCCAACAGCTTCAGAATAAAATCCTTCTGACAAAATGTAGTTGTTTTGACAAAGAATCACCAGAAAAAAAAAACTTTGTTTCTAGGTTTGGTAGTGTTTGAGATCTATTGCTTTGAATTTGTACTAAAATGTGTATACGGTGGCCATCTTGGTTGGTTTCCAGGGCAATGGGGGGTCGTACACACCCAAAAACCACTTTTTTGGTCTCAGCTCACCAAACCCTATCAAAATACATTAACAGTTTAAAACAGATTCTAGACAGACAAAAGCTCATGTCTGGCCTTAAAGTTTACCATGGACAACGGCGGACGCACGACCACTGGCCCAAAACAGACTCACATTTGCTTCGCAGTCAGTCTGAATTGTTATATCTAGTTCAGATGTGTGTAGATGAGTTTTGCTTTGAAATGCCAGTTCTCCTTATCGTCACTGCACCAAACCGTGTTTAAATGCTGTGCTATACTGTACGTATCAGGCATGGAAATTGTCCTCGGATCCGCGGTTTTCCGCGGAAAATAATTTCACATTCCTCGGGAAAAATAGAAAAATCCTCGGATCTTATTTCCGTTGCCGCCATCTAATAGCAAAGCAGACAAGACAGGCACGGGAATTTTCCTTGGCCCGCACTAGTCACAGTCAGAGCGTGCTGCACAGTAAACCTAGGCCGGCAGACGCACACCGTGTTTGATTATTTGGCCGGAGCAAGGTGCCGCCCCCCCCCCCCCCCCCTCCCCCGCGTTTGATTTTTCGGCCCCTCGAAGCAAGGTCTAGCGCCTACCCCCCTCCCTCTGTCGTTTCATTTTTCGGACCCTGGAAACAAGGTCTAGCGTCGTATCAGGCTGAAGGTCCTGGACCCCCCTAGTTTCAGATGATTTTTGCTTGGGTAATTCCCAAGCCTGACATATCTCGATCTCTGTTAATAACCTATCTCCATAATATATGACAGGGATTAGGATTGATAGTTCTAGTTCAGGATGTTGTCTGACTTATGCACGGGTACTTTCATCATGTTATTGAAATTTAACGTTTGTGAGGTTAAACTTTTGTGTTAGGCACTTGCGTTTATTTCATCGACTTACATTTTTCTGCATGGCGTTTTTAACTTCGTTTTTTTTTTTTTTTCTCCAGTGGGCTGCGCTGTGCTTTGGCTTAGTTTTGAGGAGATCAGCATGTCTCAGGTTCAAGTTTTGTCTTTTGTATGCGATCACTGGGTTGGAAGTAAATATTTCACTGCATTCAATGTCCCTGATTAATGCCAGCCACGGTTAGGGTTAGTTTTGCAAAGGGTCAGCCACAGGAATGCCAAACTGCCCAGCAAAAGCACTGAGGTACAGAAACAAAGCAACACACTGCTACATTGGTGCCCAAACCTTACAGCAAATGGCTGTTTGCTTATATGTAAAGTGTGGGAGCCTAAAATGCCCACATCAAACAGATCAGGATAAATGGCAGTTTGCCTATGTAGCAACCAAGGGTGCCTAAGTCGCCCACATCCAAAAATCGAAATAAACGGCAGACTACCTATAAGAAAACCATGGGCGCCTAAGACGGATAAGGATGAACAGCAGACTGCCTATATGAAAACCATGGGCGCCTAAGGCAGATAAGGATGAACAGCAGACTGCCTACAGTGGAGTCCGCTTAACACGAATTTCTGGGGATACGGAAAATCACTTTGTGTTTAACGTATTTCGTGTTAACCAATATGGCCTCAATATTGATCACGGCCCTCAAGGAGAAAGTGTGTAAGAGATGTGTGCGTGAATGAGTACGAGGTTAAAAGTGCACATTATCGTATGGGTTGTACTTTATATGCATACCTTCAGCTCGCTAGGAAAACACAAGGAAACGTGTTCAGCTCGCGTATTTAATGTAAAATCCATAGTAAGTTACAATCCATCAGGTAAAAGTGACATGGGCTGAGTACAATCCCGCATCGATAAAAGGGTTGTGTTGGTACACGAATGATGCAAACAACATGAATACAGTTCAGAAACGCTAGCCAATAAGAAGACGGATTACAACAACCGAAGGCTTTTCAACCAATCACAGACTGAGTTCGCTCTGATCTGTCGTGTACTACAGCGCGAGTGTGACACGTGAATTGGTTTTCGGTGAATGGAATCTGTGTTCGTGTTAAACAGGTGAATAATAGTGAAATTGCCCTGGTTGGGAACCGAAACCAGCTTCGACTAAAGCGAAATTTTGTGTTAAGCATTTCGTGTTATCAGTGAAATTTTAATACAGAATAAGAAGACCGTCAGCCGGGAACGCAAAAACAGTTCGTGTTAACCGGAAATTCGTGTAAAGTGAGTTCGTGTTAACTGGACTCCACTGTATATAAAAACCTTGGGCGCCTAAGGCAGATAAGGATAAACAGCAGACTGCCTATATGAAAACCATGGGTGCCTAAGGCAGATAAGGATGAACAGCAAACTGCCTATATGAAAACCATGGGCGCCTAAGGCAGATAAGGATAAACAGCAGACTGCCTATATGAAAACCGTGGGCGCCTAAGGTGCCCACATCCAACAGATAAGGATAAACAGCAGACTGCCTATATGAAAACCGTGAGTGCCTAAGGTGCCCACATCCAACAGATAAGGATAAACAGCAGACTGCCTATATGAAAACCATGGGCGACCAAGTCACCCACGTTCAAAGGATCATGACGTTCTTAGCATAGTACGGTGAAGGTTAAAATGTGTGCATGTACGCAGACCTCGCACAAATACATTTAGCGTCCTCCAAATGCACAGTTTACACAAAAAGCACTTCTGCCCAATTTTGAAAAATAGCTCCTCAGCATCCAACTGTGGGAAATGTGGCAACCTACGACGTGTGAACGTGCGGCAAATGTAAAGGATATTGTTATATGCTGTGAGAAAGTTTTCATTCAGGACCCAGTTCACGATGTTCTCTATGTCTTGTCGTAGCGGGTGACCCACACATGTGTAGACATTGTCTTCATTCACTTCTTCATATGCCATAGATGTACTCTGAAAGCAAAAACAGAAAAATGAGAATGATTTTCATTACACCAACATGAACACACAACATTGAAAAATCATGCAATTTCATTTACAAAAAAAGGTCAACCCAATAGGTCATGGCATATCTCAAAACAGACAAAGACCTTACTATGTCAAATCCATAATGCTTTTTCATTTTCACCTTGGAAACATCCGTTTTAATACACACTATGTTTCTAAGGCGAATGTGAAACAACATTATTTGAAATAGCATAAATCTATCAAAATGCTCATGATTGTACATGTTGGTTGTACATTGCTTAATATCCTGATAGCAACAAGACTTTCTCAGGACGTGCCTGCACTGCTTGTGAAAAAAAAAAACTAAACAGAATATTGAATGTATGTCGCCAGCCAGTCTAATAAGCTAAATAAACCTAAGATTTTTAGCAACACACATCCAATATCAAAAGCTGCAGACAGTAGGGAGAGTTTAAAAAAGGAAAATACAGGTGAATGGACCAAGGATAGACAGAAACACATACCCCAGAATAGAGGGGGAAAACCCACCCTGTGGGGGCTGACCAGGGTGACCCTGGGAACTAAAAAGTAGTTAACCCCACCCAAGTCACCCAGGACAGACCCAGGTGGGGGCAAAATGCTCATGAAACAAGAAGCCATTGAGCCAAGGCCACTGTGGACTCAAGGTTAGCCCTTTGGCTATTGGTAGCACATTTAGTTGAGGCGATTCCTGAAAGTGCTCCCAACAGCCAAAGAGTTAATCTAAGCCAAATGTGAACTCAACGGTAAATCCAACATATTACGCGTATGGACAGAAATCAAGCTCTTCAACCTGGGTCCATCTCTTCCTGATACTTTGTTTCACAAAGAACTCAACGTTGAGCCAAATCAATATTGCCCAGAGAAAGACACACTGGCAGACATGCAAACGAACACACGGTAAATCCAATGTGCCCTCTTTGGGGGAAGGGGTCATAAAAACCCCACACACAGTTATGACACTAATGTAAAGATTGCATTTTAACCCCTAACTCCTTTTCTGAAATCTTATCAAGTTGACACCAAAAAACCCCAATGGGCCGAGAAGCCTCCAGTACTTATTCCACACACTCACTTTACCACTCTTTTCCCTCTATACCTTCCTGGTTAAAAAAAAAGTATTTTTCTCTAAACTGTATTTTTTCGAAAAATGTATTTTTTTGAAAAAATACTTACCGATGACATTACTATTAGGAAGGTACACTTAGCTTACCAATTTCAGCCTAAGAATCCGTTGTGTACATACACAACCAGGGAGGTGACTCTAGGGTGCCGTAACCAGGGACCCTGAGTAGTCTCCCTGTCCCTCCCTATCCGGTTACGTGCCCAGTGGTATCACGCCAGTCTGACGCTTAGTTTACTGGCGGCAAGCGGGGCAGGTGGGAGGGTCCTAGAAAAATACATTTGTTTCCTCAAAAACATTACTGATGACATAACTATTAGGAAGAATAGTGAAGCCCCCCCCCCCCCAAGCGCAGCGCAGTTGCGGTCGAAGGCAATGCTCGTGGCCATGGCTCTATCCTCGTGTGCCCTGATCTTCAGCCTCTTAGCTCCCTCCGGGGAGAGGTCCTGGTAGGTGGACCGGATGACCCAGCGCAGCCAGGAGGATATCGTCTGGGCCCAAATGTCAGGTCTGCCCGTGGGCAAAGGCAAAAAGAGGCGGAACCGTCCCCTCCGGACGGGTTTGGATCGGCGCAGGTACATGCGCAAGGCCTTCACAGGATCTTGCTCTCTGGTCTCCCGGGGGAGCGCCAACCCTTTCAGCGGCCGAATGGCGAGCACCTGGGGCACGGTTAAGGGAGACTTGTTCTTGGCCAAGAAGGATGGGTCGGTTAGGAGCTTCACTGAGCCATCCATTCTCAACTGTAGGCAGGCGAGGCGCGCCGAGAGCGCGTGCAGCTTGCTCACCTGGGAAGCAGTGGCGAGGGCCAGGAGGAAGCACGTCTTCCGGGTCACGTCCGCGAATCGAGCCAAAGGGAGCAGTTCAAAGCGATCCGAATTCAGCCACAAGAGCACCCAGGGTAGGTCCCAGCGTGGCACCAGTGAACGGGAAACAGGCCGCGGGCGGCCATAAGGTCGGCGAGGTCCTTGCAGGTGCTGGGGTCTGGGAGGCCCAAGTGGTGATATGAGTCAGCTATCATGGCCAGATAACCCCTGATGGTGATTGGCGCCAAGTTCTTTTCGACGAAGAACCAGAGGAAGAACTCGGCCAGCTGGGGGTTAGTCACGACTGTGGGGGGAGAGGCGCTGGTCGGCACACCAGGACCGTAGGACTCGCCACTCTCCCTCATAGACACGTCCGGTCAAAGGTCTACGGGATGTAGCGATAGCCTCCACCGCAGCACTCGAGAAAACTCTTAGCGGCGAGGGCGTGCCACACAATCTCCAGGCGTGTAGGAGAAGACACTCTGGGCACGGGTGGTACAACCTCTGTCGGGGTTGCTTGAGCATTGTGCACGGGTTGGGAAGCCGCAAGGGGGGGGACCCGTGGCGAGGCTCAGGAGGTCGGTGGTCCAAAACTTGGTCCATCAGAACGGGGCCACCAGCAACAACACCGCGTTGCAACGCTTGAGCTTGAGCAAAACCTTGGGGACCAGCAACGTCAGCAGATACGCATATGTGTTGAGTCCCTCCCAGGAGATGGAGAGTGCGTCGACTGCCCAGGTGAGTGGGTCCGGAATGGGGGAGACAAAGAGGGGGAGCTGTCAATTCCATCTCGTTGCAAAGAGGTCGATCATGTGTGTCTCCCACTGCGCGCAGATCATCCGAAAGATATCCGACCGGAGAGCCCATTCGGTGTGGGGTAGTTGGCCACGCCGAGAGAGGGAGTTGGCGAGGACATTCAGGTGGCCCAGTGGCCCAGGATGTGTCGCGCTCGGAGAGATGCCACGATCTTTGCACCACCGGAGGACCCGATACAGGAGGATGCAGAGGGAGGGGGAGCGCGTCCCGCCCTGCTTCTGGATGTAGGAGACCACCGTGGAGTTGTCGGAAAGGACGAGGAGATCCTGGTGTCGGAGGGCTGCAAGGTTGCCGGAGGACGGACGCCAGTGGAGAAGCAGATGCAACTGAAGCGGGCGGGAGTACAGCCTGCCGAGTTGTAAGAGATCCGCCGCCGCGCTCATCAGGCCAAGGAGCTGTAGCCAAACTCTGGCTGGAACCGCCTCCTCTTGAGACACCTGCTGGGCTAACATCGCCAACTTCTGGATCCGAGGCTCCGGAAGTCTCACCTTGTTGAGGTCGGTGAAAAACTCCAAGCCCAGGTGCACAAACTGGAGGGAGGGCGCGAGGTCCGACTTGCCGAAGTTGACCAGGAAGCCGAGCCGAGTTAGTAGATCGAGCAGCGCATCTGTGGTGGACTCCGACTGGTTCCGCAGGAGAAGATCGTCCAAGTAGTTGGAGGTGGGGCTCGAGGACGCCTGTCTGGCCTTAATGACGACAAGAGTCCATGATGCGAGTGAACACCCACGGGCTGAGGTTGAGGCCGAAAGGCAGTGCCCGAAACTGTTAGACCAAGCTGCTGAAGGCGAAGCGCAGGTAACTTCGAGGGGCGGGGTGCATGGGGACGTGCAGGTATGCGTCCGACAAGTCCAGGCTGACGGCGAAGTCCATTGGCTGTACCGCCGCCCTCAAAGCCCTGGCCATCTCCATGCGGAACGTAGGCGCGTAAATGTACTTGTTCAGCGCGGAGAGGTCGATGACGGGGTGCCACTTACCGCCAGGCTTGGGTACCATGAAGAGATGGCTGTAGGAGGCTGGGGAGTCGTGTCACGTGACCACCTCCGTGGTGGCCTTCTGCAGCAGGGCGGTGACCTCGCCGCGAAGAGCGTTGGCCTTGAGCTGTTCGGACAGGACAGCGGTCCACAGGGGAGAGCACCGCAGCGGCGGAGGAGACCGAAAGGAGATCAGGAGGCCTATGGCGGGAATCCCGCTGCGAAGAGGCGGGGGGCCTAGTCCACTCCCTGATCGTCACGTTCAGGGCCTGGTGTCTATGGGGCGGGGTCGACCGCCTGTGGTGTTGGTGATCCATCCGCGACGCAGGCGAGTTGCTCAACGAGCGGCGAGCGACCAAGGAGGTGTGGTCCATGCCTGCGACTTCCCCCGCGTCTTATCGTCCGGCCCTGAAGCTCCGATACTGTGGGGGGTGGGGTCCTCGCTGAGCTGCTCCTGGCCGAGCGGTGAGGTCTGCGCTATGATGGACTCGTCTCTGTGGGGGGTCCGGGAGGACACATGGGCCCCGAGGGTCTGCTCACCACGTCGTGGGGTGACGACCGGCGGTGCTGACCAGGCTCCTGGCGGAGGGGATAGGGGGGGGAAGGGGAGGGGCAAATCCCGGCTGGCTGGTCGGGGACAAAAAAATCCTTTTCCCTTGGGGCTGTGTCCGTTCTCCGGTGCGTGGTGGGGGTGCCGCCGTGCGAGTCCCGTCTCCGTGGAGAGGGAGTGCGGGGCCTCCTGCAGACCACGCTCCGTAGAGCTGATGGGCAGGGTCTCGGACGTCAGTTCCGGCAGGTGTATGGACCGCGTCATTCCCAGGTGATTGGTGGGCATACTGCCACAAAAGTCCTGTCTCCATGGAGAGGGAGTGAGGGGTCTCCTGCGGACGACGCTCCGTAGAGCGGGAGGGCAGGTACAGGGAGCAAACGGCGTTGGCTGGCCCCGACGTGTAGACGAGCCGACTATGTCCGAGGTGGCGTGCCTGGAGCGCTGTTGTGTGGCGGGAGGAGCCGGAGGGGAAGGGGGGTGGGGGGGGGGGGGGGGGGTCGGTGGTTCCTTCGACCTCATCGGGCGCTTGTGCTGGTACAATCCCCACAGTTGTGACCAACGCTTCTCTTCCCAGGATGCGCAGGTCTCACACGTCTGAACAGAAGCACAACCCAGTATGGGAGGGTGTCGCTTGGCCACTGAAACTCCCCGCCATTGGTGCAGGTCTTCACCTGTGCACTGCAACATAGAACACATGCATGAAACCCCACGCTTGGCGAATGAGGCCACGTGAACTGAGCTCACTACCATCAGAGCTCCCATGTCAAAACACAACGGCAAAATTCAACCATAATTCCACAGAAAATACCAGGGCCAGCCTCAATCTCGCCGGCTCAATGGCATTAACCGAGGCCTTACCTCACCATATCCTAGCAAAGGCCTTGACAAAAGAGGTTGAAAGGTAATCCAGTCGAAGAAACTTGTGCAGTCGAAGAAACTTGTGGAGACTGAAACCGGTAATCCTTTCTCAAGGCAGCTAAGCATAAGACTTTCATGACTACACAGCTCACGTGAGGAGGAAGGGAGGCTACTCAGAGTTCTTGGTAACTGCTTGCTAGAGCACAATGGGTGTTGAGGCTGAAATCGGTAAGCTAAGTGTACCTTCCTAATAGTAATGCCATCGGTAATGTTCTTGAAGAAACAAATGAAGTTTGCTTCACCGATTGTGTCTATTTGTCCACTAACTAGACATGCTGATGCACACACATCCTTAGCAGGCAAATTTCTAGCAGGCCCTATTGTCTTATCTAGCAGCATTTTCAATGCCACCTTATTTCTAACTGAAAGCGCGGATTGAGAAGTTCGCATTGATTTACATTTCTTCTTGATAAGAAAGGTCGATTTAGCTCAACTGTTGGTCAGACTTGCTGTTCCGTTTAATGACAAACCTGCAATATGTTGAGTGCCCGCCTCATGTCACCGCTGGCCAGAGTGACCAGTGCATTAACTCCATCGTCTGTCACTTTCACACTGAAAATGAAATCATACAGGTCAGACCATCAGCTAAATTCTTTCTGCGTTATGCACTCTGTCACTAAGTAACTTTGTTGAGTTCATTTCTGGTGCGCATGCCAAATAGTGGCTTGCAACAACACATTCAGCGCTATAAAACTCACCTCTTTCAACAGTTCTAGCACTATAACATCACCACACTCCCCACCGCAAGCTGACTGTCGTAATGTATTTATGGCACGCGAGTCATCATCAAAAGTGTGTGCATGTGTGCGCGAGTTGTGAGTGCGCGCTTAGAGTTATAAGTATTATAAGATAAGCGCATTACAAATACCGTAATTATTATTATTATTACAAATAGCCAAGCAGACCCACTGCAAAGAAATCTTGGCTGGGCAGATCTCACAACAACTGATAGTGTTCTAGGGGACGTAATCTTAGGGTGGCTAAGTCGACATCCATAGGCAAAGAGCTAAATACATGATGTTCAACGCACAGCTCAAAGTCCAAGACCGTAACCCAATGATTCCTACAGAAATCATCGTGACTAAAACCGCAACCGACAGTTAAAGGGTTACCCCCCCTTGTGCCTGCAGTCACCAGTGCTGGAAATGGTACAGATGACTATAACAGTGCCAGAGGCTGCACTACAAGGGGGCTAGCCACTTCACTGCTGAGAAAACTGAATAAAATCCAACTGCAAGAAACATTGATCCTCATGAGCCCCTGCAGTTGTGGAGGCTCTTGAGGATCAATATCACTTGGTGACACAACTTTGTATCCACGCTCCCTGGAAAGCCGGCACTCTTTGGTGCCTATTTAACAATTCCAAAACACAAACTGTGACTAACAGCAGCGAGGGGGTTAATAAAGTGGTGAAAATCCACTCAAGATTTGCACTGGGCCACCACAAAGGTGGCGAAGATTGATCAATCTGGATAAATGTCAGCTCCAGCAACTCATCCCAGCAATGTCTGCAGCTATACACGTCATGGGAATGTCAATACAACAACAGTGCAAGATCTACACACAATGAATTTCCAGTTCTCTGACCATATTGCCACAAAACATGACACTCTGTGTAATGTTGTTGAGAGCGCATTTCACAGTAGAGTAGGTAAATGTAGACTTATGGCCATTAACTGGGTGATCACCTATCAATGCAAGCTTTGTCTGATATGACCAGATGTATAGCCAAGATTCATGGAGGTATAATCTGGCATAGATTCAGAAACTTGCATACATATTAATAATAATAATAATAATGCATAGCATTTATATGGCGCATTTCTCATATTTATAATATAACTCAATGCGCAGAATGTAGCCGCGAACTGAACCCAACAAGCACGCTCACGTGAATCACACGCATTCACTCACACACTGTACGTAAACACAGAAGATTCACGTGGTGCTAAGGGCAAGCTCAAGCGAGCTACTGACGGTATTTGGAAATCGTTTTGTATTTGAAATTTTATTAAGTTGGCTGAAACTGATACCAAAGTGGAGGGGGAGGAAGAGCCGGAGTACCCGGAGAAAGAACCCCCGACGGTCCGCCTGAATTAACGGTGACACTTACTAGAGGAGAAAAATCCGACGCCGGAACCTGGAATCGAACCTCGCACCTTTAGCATTGGTGGCAGGCGCCTTAACCACTGCGCCACGGACCGCCCCAAATATTACAGGTCAGCCTCATTACATTGCGATATCCAGGAGCCATAAGTCAGAATGCATTATTGTCTTTCACTTTCATGTGACACTAAACTTATTCATTCATAGGCTTATAAAGAAAAGAAAAAAAATGTCCACTGGCCGATTCCAGCCTTATTTGGCGAAAGGATTTTTTGCTCATTGGGTATCTACTTGACGCAAGAATGGCAAAGCCCTTATGGCTCATGTGTATGACTGATCCAAAACTCTGATGAAAACTAACTTCTGCCCCTAAATTGGCAATTTTCACACATTTGTCGACCTCTAAACTTTTTGAGGGGTCATCCACATTAGCATGCATAAAAAGGTCTTATCATCAGATATCTCTGTACAAACGTTGGGTTGAAAATTGAAAACAGTATTGAGAAAAAACAATCTAACGATCGTTTTTTCTCAAATACTATTTTCAACTTCCAACCCAAAGTCAAAATATGGCTATGTTTTACCCATTTCTGGACCTCCTGTGACCCTGACCTTAAAACGAGGTCATTGAAATTGGTATTTAGTAGGTCTTGCCACAAAGTACCCGTGGACCAAATTTGAAGGCTAGACTGACTAGCCTGCGAGAAAATGCCAACATTAAAGTTTTACCACAGATGACGAATGGATGACCACTGGCCCAAAACACTGTCTCACTTTCGCTATTGCATGTGAGCCAACAATTATCAGCAGAAAAAATCAGCTATTGCACGCGCACAAACTTCACTTACCCCTCTTGTTCAATGACATGCATCAAGCGTGGTATCATCTGGGTTGTCTTCAGGGGTCCAAAGCGAAATCTGGTACAGCGTGACTGCAGAGCTGGTATGATCTTGGACAAGTAGTTGCATATAATGCAAAATCTTGTGTTTTCTGTAAATTTCTCTATCACTGAAAGTACAGGAAAATATGTCTGAATTTAAAAATAAAGTGAAGAAACACTAAACAAGCCAGTTAGATGAGTTCGGTCGGTACATGTATGGCACAAGCTAGTATATATATATATATATATACAAGGCCTCAGATCCACGAGGGCTTCAATAGGACATTTGTCCTGAACAACACTGGTTCAATAGGTCATTTGTCCTGCCTGAGAAAAACCAATAGGACATTTTTGTCCTCAAACCATTGAATCAATAAGACATTTTGGTGCACAAAATTTTTTATGTTTATTGAATATATGAGAAAAAATAAATAATTTAAAAGCATTGGTTATTTCACAGACACACACACACACACACGAAAAAAAAATTAAATGTAACAAATACAAACTTGAATATCAATTCTTCCCAAATTCCCTTTGAAAAATAAAATTGGAGCAAAAAATAATACTGATAATACTGTCCAATTCAAAATGTTAATGATGTTCTTGCCATTGTTTCACCGGTGCCATCAGGTACTTGCACATTGGCCAGGTAGTGAGTGATAGGCTTCATTTGAGAATTAATCACTCTAACCAGTATTGCAAAGCGCTTGGTATTTGTTCGGTCAGTGGACTCGTCGACTTTGAGAGTGACAACATGAGAGTTTTCAATGTGTTCTGCCACTTGTGTTTCGATAGTGTCAGACATTGCCTTCAAAAATTCATAGAATGATTCAGTGCTTTCATATTTTGTTGACTCTGAGATTTCAATTTGTTTGACAAATGGTGTTTCCACGGACTTCAGCAAGTTGAGCAATGACTTGAATTTACTGCATGCTAAATTCTCCTTGATAATCCAGTATGCAGCTCGTATGGCAACTGCAGCCCCTTTCTCTTGAGCAGATAGAAGGCGGATCGCTATCTCTTCAGTGTTTTTCTGAAGGGCAGGAACTTTCAAGCTGTCCCTGTGTTCTTTTGTTACTTCATGGTCTGAAAGCGCCGACTTGCGAAAATTGATGCATCCGCTTGTGAAGGCATTTTTCATGTTTCCATTGTTACATGCAGTGCAAAACATCTTTTCGTTCTCATAACGTAACCATTTAAAAAAAAGTGTCCACGCTTGCACAAACTTTCTAGTAGTAGTGGATTCTTCTTTTTCGGCTGGTTCTGCCTGTTTTGTTTGTGCATTATCACACGATGTAGATGGCTGTGGATCGGGAGCGTCGCCGGTCATATTTAGATCTATCACATCTCTTCTTTCTTCTTCTGTCGCTTGAGAAGCGCTTGTTTGGTCGGATGCATTAGTTTCTTCTCTCACATCTTTAACGGTTTTACCAAAACCGAAGTTTTTCAGCTGTTGCTGCTTTGAATCAGCTTTTATTTTCTTTTTTGGAGGCATCGCCAGTCAGATTCGCGAGTATCGAAAACGAAAGCTGTGTAAGGGAAACCACTCTGCGCATGACAACCAACCAGTGCATGGTTACGACTGCTGGTGCAGACGCACTAACTAAGCCTATCCTTTATCGATCGGTTTCGCAAAGAGGAAAGGGCGAGTGCACTAGGCTAGTCCTTTTTCAAGTTGAATGTCGCGATGTAGGCCTAACGGCCAGTAACGGGTAACGCAGTTATTAAAATGAACGAACGATGTCCGGCCTTTACGCCGGCTTCGATCGGACAATGACCGCCTTCATTAAAAAGCAATAAGACATTTGACAGATTGAAGGCAAATTTAATAGGACATTTGGATTTTTTATCGGACAATTGTCCGATGTCCGACGTGGATCTGAGGCCCTGTATATATGTCCATTTTTTTTAAGAAAAGTGAGATTTTCAATTTCATTGTAATTGTTGAACAATAAAATGCTCAGTTTTCTCAAAAAATGAATTTTTCTTTAAAATATATATATTTTTTTAAATACTTACCGATGACATTACTGTTAGGAATACTGTTCTCGCTAGCCTAATTTTAGCCAAAATTGTGGTTGTGTGCCTTTAAGGAGAGAAGGTATCAAGGGGCGCTATAAGCCTGGCAGAGCCACAGTAGCCTCCCTTCCCTCTACATCCGGCACGCAGTCACCTGATGCACCATTCTGTTTCGTAGCGAGCCAGCGGCAGCGGGGCAGGTGGGAGGGTTCTCCGAGTAATGTCATCGGTAAGTATTTTTCACAAAAATATATTTTAAAGAAAAATACATTTGTTTTCTCAAAACACATTACCAATGACATTACTGTTAGGAGGAATGTCGAAGAGGCGGTGGGTGCCGCTCAGAACGCCCCTATGTATGCAATGACGCCCCCGAGACCCGCCCTCCCAGGCACAACCTCCCGATAATTTTAGCGAAGATTACCTACGGCACCTGGGGCGCAGGGAGGGAGTGTTGTGCCGCCGTGACATCCCCCACCAGCAACAGGTTTTCGCGCTGGCCGGAGAGGTTCCTCAGGTAGAATCTGGCAAAGGTAGACTCTGAACGCCAGCCCACCGCCGCCACAATGTCTTTGACTGCACAGTTGCGGTCGAATGCAAGGCTAGCGGCCATGGCTCGGACCTCAAGCGCCCTGATGTTCATCACTGTGGCCGTTTCAGGGGCGAGGTCGTGGTAGGCGGAGCAGATCACCCAACGGAGCCAGGCGGAGATCGTCTGGGCGGTAATGTCATATCTACCTGGAGACAGAGGGAGGAAAAGGCGGGTGCGGCCCCTGTGCAGAGGCTTGGTCCGGCGCAGGCAGATACGCACTGTACTCACCAGGTCTTGCTGCCTGGAGTCTCGGGAAGAGCTCGGTCCCCTCAGGGCTTGGATGGTGACCACCTGCGGCACCACCAGCGGGACCCGGGTCTTGGTCAGGAAGGTCGGGTCGGGCAGCAGTTGTAGTGAACCGTCCGCCCGAAACTGTAGGCATGAGGGATGGGTCGAGAAGGCGTGGAGCTCGCTAACCCTGGCCGCAGTGGCGAGGGCTAGTAGGAAGCATGTCTTCCGCGTCACGTCCGACAGTCGCGCCAGCTGCAAAGGCTCAAATCGGCTAGAGTTGAGCCACGTCAGTATCCAGGGCAGGTCCCATCTTGGCACGAGAGAGCGGGTGGTCGGCCGACGAAGACCGAAGTGCGCCATAAGGTCAGCCAGGTCCTTGCAGGTGCCTGGGTCGTCCTGTCCCAGGTGCTTGTACGTATCGGCGATCATAGCAAGATAGCCGCGAATGGTAATGGGAGCCAACAGCTGATCGTTGAAGAGCCAGAGGAAGAATTCTGCCAGCTGGGGTACCGTCAGGTCCGTGTGGGAGAGTCGTTCCGCGTCACACCAGTTGCAGAGGACGCGCCATTTCCCCTAGTATACCCGTCTGGTCGAGCGTCTGCGGGCTGCAGCGATAGCATCCACCGCCACACTTGAGAAGCCTCTGGAGGCGAGGGCTTGCCACACAATCTCCAGGCATGGAGTAGGAGGAGCTCGGGGCACGGGTGGAACAGGTCCTGTCGGGGCTGCTTGAGCATCGAGGGCGGAGAGGGCAGCCGCAGCGGGGGGGGGGGGGGGGCTGACGCTAGGTTCAGGAGGTCGGTTGTCCAAGACCGGGACCAGCAGAAGGGGGCCACTAGGAAAAGAACCGTGTTGCAACCTCTGAGCTTGAGCAGGACCTTGGGGATAAGCACCGTCGGCGGGTAGGCGTATGCGATGAGGCCGTCCCAGGGAATGGAGAGAGCGTCGACTGCCCAGGCTCGTGGATCTGGAATGGGGGAGACGAAGAGCGGAAGCTGGTGGTTCCACCTCGTGGCGAAGAGGTCGATCATGGGAGTCTCCCAGTGGTTGCAGATCATCCGAAAGATGTCCGGCCGGAGGGTCCACTCGGTGTGGAGCAGCTGCCCGCGTCGAGAGAGGGAGTCTGCCAGGACGTTGAGATGGCCCGGGATGTGTCTGTCTCTGAGAGAAATGCCGCGGTCTTCGCACCACCGAAGCATCTGTTAGAGAAGAATGCAGAGGGACGGGGAGCGAGTCCCACCCTGCTTCTGTATGTAAGCGACGACCGTGGAGTTGTCGGACAGTACGAGAAGCTCCTGGTGACGCAGGCCGGAGCAGTTGCCCGCGTCGCCGAGAGCTTGCCAGACCGCCTGGAGTTCCAACCAGTTGATGTGTCGCATTGCGAGCTCCGGGGGCCCAGGTGCCGGAGGCCGTGGTGAACATCAGAAGGTGAGCTCCCCAGCCGGAGCAGCTTGCGTCGACGCATAGGGACAGGTGGGGCGGCGGAGTGTAGAGGAGGACTCCCGACGCCAGCCAGGTGGGATCCGCCCAACGCCGGAGATGCGGAAGCAGCATCGAGGGAACCGGCACCATCGTCTCCAGGTCGCCCGTCGACGGTCGCCAGTGCAGAAGGAGGTGAAGCTGAAGGGGGCGGTAGTACAGTCAGCCCAGGGGGATAAGTCCGCCGCCGCACTCATCAGTCCAAGGAGCTGCAGCCTCACCTTGGCGGAAGCTGTCTGCATCTGCATCAGCTGCAGGGCGAGGTTCGCCAACTTCTGTATGCGTGGTTCCGGTAGCCGCACCTCGCTGAGCTCGGTGCGAAACTCCATACCCAGATGGACGAAGTGGCGGGAGGGCACCAGGTAGGAATTGCCCAAGTTCAACAGGAAGCCGAGTCTGTCGAGGAGGCGCAGCAGCACATCCCGTTCCGTCGCCCAGGAAGCCCCCAATTGGTTCCGCAGGAGGAGATTGTCGAGGTAGTTTGACGTAGGGCTGGAGGACGTCCGTCTGGCCTGGGCGATGACCGCATCCATGACCCGTGTGAACACCCAGGGGCTGAGGTTGAGACCGAAGGGCAGCACTCGGAACTGGTAAATCACTCCACAGAAGGCAAACCGCAGGTACTGTTGGGATGAGGGGTGCATGGGCACGTGTAGGTAGGCATCCGACAGGTCCAGGCTGACGGCAAAGTCCATCGGCTGCACCGCGGCACGAAGCGCTCGGGCCGTCTCCATGCAGAAAGGGGGGGGGGGGGGGGGACGACGATGAACTTGTTTAAGGCGGAGAGGTCGACAACGGGCCGCCACTTGCCGCCCGGCTTGGGCACAACGAAGAGGCGGCTGTAGAAGGCAGGGGAGTCGGGCCGCGTCACCACTTCCGTCACCGCCTTCTGAAGCAAGGAGGCCACCTCGTCGCGTAGGGCGTCGGCTCTGTCTGGGTCAGTCAGGACGGGAGTCTAAACGGGGGAGCGACACAGGGGGGGCGGCGACCGAAAGGAGATCCGGAGGCAGTCGGAGACGGAGGATAGCACCCAGGGATCGTCCGGAATCAGCAAGCGCCACGCCCGGCTGTGGCGCGCCAACCTCCCGCCGACAGGAGACCGGGGAGCGGTCGGCGGAGGCGAAGTCGACGAAGAGTCAGCGGGCCCTTCCCCATCCAGGGCGACGGGTGGGCCGGGGCAAGGAGGGGGTGGGGACGGGGGCGGGCATCGAGTCGGGTCGTTGGCGAGTGCGCCCAAAGGCCGGGGCGCGCGGAGGAAGGCGTCCGCGCACAGTCGTAGGGCGGGTCTGGAGGACCGCAGGGCCCGACTCGTGGTCTTGCGGGGTGCCCGAAAGCGGGGCGGGAGGGGGGGGGGCGCCGACCGGCTGGGCCACAAGTCCTTGTTGGCGTCCTTGACCGTCTGCCAGGTGGGTCTGAACAGCAGCTCCCCGCCAAGCGGTGCCTGTCGCAGCTGCTTCTTCAAGTCCGAAGGGAGGTCACAGGAGCGAAGGAGAGCATCCCGCCGCATCAGGTCACAACTGGCCGCCGCCACCATGGTGTTAACGGTGGCGTGATACGCCGCCCGGTTGCCGGCAACCGCCAACGCCAGGATGTCCGCCAGCAAGGGGGAGGTCACAGGGTTCCAGGCTTCCTCCACCCGGCGAACGATGGTCTGTGTCACCAAGTTGAGGAATCCCGCAGTGGCGAGGGCAGTACACACCAAGCTGGCAATCTTGTCGAGGCCCGGGATGATGGGGCCCAGGCGAGGGGTACCTGCGAAGGACAGGGCTGGGGCATCCACCTCCGGCAGGGGGCAGGAGAAGGACTGCGAATGACCCGCGTACCAACGTTGCTGAAAGGCGATCTAAAGATCCGAGGGCCACCTGGCGTCCGAGAAGAAACCCGCGTCTCCAAAGGAATTCCATAGCAGATGCGACGACAGGGCGTCGCACAGGTCCCAGAAACCCGGAGGTTGTGGCAGCGACTTAAACCTCTTGGTCAGGCTGGCCGCATCCACAAGGCAGAGGCCTTCCTCTTGATCGGTGGTAAAGGTGGGCAATCCTCCGCAGGAAGGCAAGCGGGCCGCCTCATCCAAGGCCCGGAGCGTCTCCATCCTATGACTGAGGGAAGGTTGGCGACCGTCAGCGTCGTCCGTGGGGGGCGAGTGCCCGGAAGCGTCGGAAACGTCGTCGCGCAGTAACGCAGACATCGAACCCTCCGGTACAAGGCTGAGTGCATCGTCCTCCACCACAGGGGCCGGCACTTGGAGGGGAGGAGGGCCAACACTAACTCTGGTCGCGTCGTTAGCAGCCCCTCGTCGCGTCACCGTAGCGCTGGGAGGGGGACGAACCAACCGTGATGAATTGGGCGAGGAGCGAGCCGCCGGCGAAACCTTGTCGAGGAATGCGTCGAGACGGAGCGGTGATGGAAGGAGAGGCGCCGCGGGGAACGACTGCGTCGGGGGGAGTACGGGCGGCGGTAGCGGGATCCCTGGCGCCGAGCAGGAGAGGGCGAACGGGACCGTGGTCGGCGGGACGTGCGTTGTGGCGAACGAAGGTGGTAACCCCTAGCAAGGCGAGGCGACGAGGCGCGCCGGCCGGGGAAGGTCTGTGAAACCGCGGTGCCCGGGGGTCCCTGGAACCAGTCCGTGAGCGGGAAGGCCCGTCGCCCGAGCGCGAAGGAAGACGGCGCGCGGGCGTCCGAGCAAAGTGAGAGTCACGTGTAAGGCTAGAAGAGCGGGAGCTCCGACCGCGTGGTCGCTGAAAAAGAGTCACATCCCCCTGCGCCTGTGCCAGGGCCGAGGGGGCCAAAACAGGTGTACTAACTACGCCCGTGCGGGTGCACTTGGCTGGGCTCTTACTCTTAACGTTAAGTACTGTACTGACCTCCACACCAGAAGACTTGCGCTTGTCAGTCGAGCTCCTCACGGCGGTCGACGCGCTGCGGTCCCGCGGGCGTAGTTGGCCAGACTCGGTGGAACCCAGCGAGCTGACGAACACTGTAGGCGCCCGGTGTTGGCCAAGCTCGGTTAAGGTTTGGCCAGCGAGCTGATGAACACAAGCGTCAGAGTACTCCGTTGGCCAGGCTCGGTGTCACGTAACCCCAGCGAGCTGACGAACCCTCCGGCATAAGCCCATGGCTCCGGATCCTTCACGTGTCCCGCATCGTGAGAGTCCGTGGCGTTTCCTCCAATTCAGCGGACGGGGTGGCAGCAAGGGTCTGCTTAGGACGTTCCTGCCGGTAGAACCGCCAAAGCTGCGACCACTGCTCCTCCCTCCAGGGGGTGCAGACGCCGCAAAGGTGAGTGGACAAACAGCCAGAGCACGGTAGGCAGACGTCGTGGGCGTCACTCGGCCACTGAAAGTCTGCGCATCTCGTGCAGGTGCAAACTTGCCAACTACAACAGAAAAATGCATTTTTCTTTAAAAGGTATTTTCTCGAAAAATACTTGCCGATGACATGACAAATGGGAGTGTCTACTACTTGCTCAATTCTAGCCTACGAACCCGTTGTGTTACCACACAACCCGGGAGGCACTCGGGGAACCCCCAGAGGGGCCGAGAGTTGTCTCCCGATCCTGCCTATCCGGTTCCGAGTCACCTGACTCGCCAGTCAGATACTAGGCTCACCAGCGGCAAGCGGGGCAGGTGGGAGGGTCCTCCGAGTCATGTCATCGGTAAGTATTTTTCGAAAAAATACCTTTTAAAGAAAAATGCATTTATTTCATCAAAAACATTACCTATGACATGACAAATGGGAGAATAGCGAATAGGAGGAGGGTGCCGCACCGGAAACTACCGGCTATCCTGACCGTCCTCCCATTGCCAACTCCCAGCTAGCTAGCTAGGTGCGTACCTACGGCGCCTGCGGCGCCGGGAGGGAGTGCTGTGCCACCGTAATGTCCCCCACCAAGGGGAGGTTGTCTCGCTGGCCCGCCAGATCCCGCAGGTAGAAGCGAGTGAAGGTAGACTCTGCTCGCCAGCCCACCGCAGCCACGATGTCCTTGACAGCGCAGTTCCGGTCGAACGCAGCGCTCGTGGCCATAGCGCGTACTTCATGTGCCCGAATCTTCAGTCTCTTCGCTACCAGCGGGGAGAGGTCCATGTATGCGGAACGTATAACCCAGCGCAGCCAGGAAGACATCGTCTGGGCTGTGATATCAGATTTGCCAGGTCGTAAGGGCAGGAAGAGGCGAGAGCGTCCTCTTCGGATAGCTTTGGTACGGCGCAGGTAAATGTGGAGGGCTCGCATGGGATCTTGTTGCCGAGTCTTCTGGGAACAGTCAGGACCTCCCAGGGGTCTCAAGGTGATGATCTGTGGGGCAGTCAGAGGAGACCTGGTCTTGGCAATGAAGGCGGGGTCCGTCAGAAGCTGTACGGAGCGATCCGCCCGAAGCTGTAGGCAGTCAGGGCGGGTGGAAAGTGCGTGTAGCTCGCTAACCCTGGACGCGGTGGCCAAAGCCAGAAGGAAGCAGGTCTTGCGTGTAACATCCGCCCAGCGGGCGAGCGTCAGGGGCTCGAAGCGGGGAGAATTCAGCCAAGTCAGCACCCAAGGTAGGTCCCAGCGAGGAACGAGAGAACGCTGAGTCGGACGCTGTAGGCTGAAACTGGACATAAGGTCGGCGAGGTCTTTGCATGCGCCAGGGTCTGGGAAGCCGAGGTGTCGGTAAGTGTCGGCGATCATGGACAAGTAGCCCCTGATGGTGATCGGAGCCAAACCTTGGTCCACGAAGAGCCACAGGAAGAAGTCCGCGAGCTGGGGGTTAGTCAATTCGGTGGGCGAGAGTCGACGGTCGTCGCACCAGGAGCACAAAACGCGCCACTTTCCTTCGTAGACACGCCGGGTAGAAGGTTTGCGGGCTGCAGCGATCGCCTCCACTGCTGCACCCGAGAAGCCTCTAGCGGAGAGGGCTTGCCGCACAACCTCCAGGCATGAAGTAGCAGGCGCTCCAGACACGGGTGAAAAAGTGTCTGCCTCGGTTGCTTGAGCATAGTGCGGGGCGTGGGCAGGCGCAGGGGAGGAGAAGTGGCGAGCGCGAGAAGGTCGGTGGTCCAGGCACGGGACCACGCGAACGGTGCGACCAGTAGCAGGACTGCGTTGGACTCCCGAAGTTTGCGGAGGACTTTGGGGACGAGGACCGTCGAGGGGTACGCATAAGCGATGAGATCGTCCCAGGGAATCGAGAGGGCGTCGACCACCCAGGCCAGCGGGTCCGGAATCGGGGAGACGAAAAGGGGAAGCTGGTGGTTCCACCTCGTGGCGAAAAGGTCGATTAACAGGGTCTCCCAATGGGCGCAGATCATCCAGAAGATATCCTGTCGCAACGTCCATTCTGTGTGAAGCAACTGGCCGTGACGAGAGAGGGAGTCCGCTAACACATTCAGGTGACCGGGAATGTGTCGCGCCAGGAGAGAGATGTTGCGGTCTTCGGCCCAGCGCATCAAACGGAAGATGAGCATGCAGAGGTCAGGGGAGCGGGTGCCGCCTTGTCTCTGGATGTAGGCAACCACTGTCGTGTTGTCGGAGAGGACGAGAAGCCGTTGGTTTCTGAGCTGGTCCTCCCAACGACGAGGGCTTGCTCCAACCAATTGATGTGCTTGTCCGTGAACTCCGGAGGCCAGAGGCCGGACGTCGAGATGAACTGGGGAAGCAGGAGAGCTCCCCACCCAGAGAGACTCGCGTCGACACACGGAGAGGTGCAGGGGAGGGAAGGACAAGGGGACTCCCGAAGCCAACCAAGCAGTGTCGGTCCAGAGCAGCAGATGAGGGCGAACCAAGGGCGACACAGGGACCGGGGTGGTGAGGTCGCCTGAGGAGGTCTCCAGAGGAGCAGGAGGTGCAGCTGAAGCGGACGGGCGTAGAGGCGACCTAGCGGGAGAAGCTCCGCCGCCGCGTTGATGAGTCCGAGTAGTTGAAGCAAACTCTGGCGGGAGCTGCTTCCTGCTGAGCTAACTGGCTGGCGAGGGAGGACAACTTCCGAATCCGAGAATCCGGGAGGCGAACTACTTTGAGATCGGTGGCGAAATCCATTCCGAGATGTACGAAGCGACACGAGGGCGTGAGGTCCGACTTTCCGACGTTGAGGAGAACCCCAGTCGTGACAACAGATGCATCAGCGTATCCCTGTCCACTTCCAAGGCGGTCTCGACGCGGTTCCTCAGGAAGAGATCGTCGAGATAGTTGGACATCGGGCTGAACGACGACTGACGCGCCTTGGCCATCACTGCATCCATGATGCGGGTGAAAATCCAGGGGCTGAGGTTGAGGCCGAAAGGTAGAGCGCGAAACTGGTACACCGTCCCATCGAAGGCGAAGCGCAGATACCTCTGGGCGGACGGATGTATGTAGGCGTCAGAAAGATCTAGGCTGACGGCGTAGTCCATTGGCTGCACGGAAGTACGTATGGCACGGGCCGTCTCCATGTGGAAGGAAGGGGCCAGAATGAAGAGATTCAGGGCTGAGAGGTCGATCACTGGACGCCACTTGCCGCCGGGCTTGAGGACGACGAACAGGCGACTGTAGAACCCCAGCGAGTCTGTGCGGCGCACTACTTCTGTGGCGTCCTTCCTCAAGAGAGTGTCGACTTCTCCATGCAGGGCGCCCTCCTTGAGCGGGTCTGTGGGGATCTCGGTCCACACCGGAGTAGAGCGCAGAGGCGGAGGGGAACGAAAGGAGATCCGTAGGCCGAAGGTAACAGTGTCCAAAATCCAGGGGTCGTCTGGAACCAGCAATCGCCACTCCTTGCTGAATAGGGCGAGCCTGCCGCCGACTGGAGGACCCGGGATGGCCGGCGGAGGCGGAGTCAGGGAGCCCGCCCACGCCCAGGGCAACGGGCGGGACGGGGCCAAGCGGGGGCGCTAACTTGGCCGGGGCGTCCGAAAGCGGGGTGACGTCGACGTAGGCCTTGCAGCTAGGCGGCCGAAGTCGGGGCAAAGGGTCTGGGAGCGACCCACGGCCTTGCGGGCTGACTGAAAGCACTGTGGGACAGTCTTGAGCGGCCACCGGTCCGAATTGGAGTCCTTCACCGCTTGCCAGGTGTCACCAAAGAGTAGAGGGCCCCCCAGGGGGGCACGACGAGGCTGCAGCTTCAGGTCCGGTGGCATCCCCCGGCAGGCCTGCAAAACAGCATCCCGGCGTAACAAATCGCAATTGGAGGCTGCAGCCATAGCGTTGACTGACGAATGGTAGGACGCGCGGTTGGCCGCTTCCGCCAGGACGAGAAGATCTCCGAGGAGGGGAGTCAAGGAAGGGTGCCACGAATCTTCAGCCCGACGGAGGAAGGCTTGCGTAAGAAGCTCCATGAAGCCCGCGCAGGCCAGAGTGTTCCTAACGAGAGAAGCCGTCTTGTCCAATCCGGTCGGAAGAGTGCGCTTAAGGACGGCGGCACCCCCAGCCTGCACCACGGCAGCTGGGTCCACAGGCGGGAGAGGGCAGAGGAAGGCTTGGGAAAGTCCGGCATACCAATGCTGGCGAAAGTAGATGTCGAGTTCTGGAGGCCACTTGTGGTCCGTGAAGAAATTGCCGTCCCGGGAGTTAGCCAACAGATGCGCTGAAAAAGCATCCCGAAGTTCACGAAAGCCAGGGGGTTGAGGGAGGGTCTTAAACCTTTTCACTTGTTTACCGGCATCCACAAAGGCAGAGGGCTTCCGCTTGAGGGGGGAGGGACGGAGGGCAGTCCTCTGCCGGAAGCGTGGTGGCGATGAGTCGTGCGACCTCGTCGAGGGCCAGAAGAGTATCCGTGCGGGAGGAAGAAGGTAACCCGTGGGCCGTCGACATATCCGAAGGTGAGAGCGGCGAAGGAGAGCGGCTGAGACCTCCGAGGAGCACCGAGATGGAATCGTCCGGGAGAAGGCTCAAAGAGTCGTTGTCAGCCTCGCGGGGGGCAGGCGAAGAACGACGGCGGCCGGGACTCCGAGAGTGGACAACTCGACGACTACGAGGGGTGACAGAGGCAGTCGACGGACGAGGGGAAGAACGATGCCCGAGGCGACGAAGCGGAGACCGAGAGGAGCGGGAATGGCGACGATCACGCGAAGAGCGACTGTGGGGTGGAGACGGAGCCCTACGGGAACGAGGAGGACGGGGAGAGGCTGGGCGAAGGGAAGGGGAACGAGAAGAACGAGAGGACCGGCAGGGAACGTCAGAAGAGCTCCGGGAAGTCGTAGAGCGAGGAGGTCCGCTTTCCTTATGACGAGGCGAAATCCGATCCTTGTTACGCTCTCGCGAAGGAGAGCGAGAGTGGAGGTCCGATTTTGAGCGACAAGCGGATCCCGAAACATGTCGAGACGTGGTGTGCGTGTGAGATTGTCTCCGCGAGCCGGGCTCTGTGGCGAGACGGGTTCGCAGCGGCCGAGGAGAATCCAAGGCCTTCCTAGGAGACGAGTGGGGACCGGCTGACCATGGACGGCATGAAGCACGTCTCTCCGAACCGAGCTCTGTAGCGAGATGGGTTCTCTGCCTGGCATAAGGCTTGGTCCAAGCGCGTTCCCTCCTGGGAACCAGCGCCTCGATCTCCCCACTCCGCACACTACCTTGCTGTGTCCGGCGTGGTGATCTCTTCAAGCTAGGGACGTCGTACACATGAGTGGCCGGTGAACCGGAAACAACAGCCGGCACATCATCAGGTCTGGCAACAGTCACAGGTGTCGGGAGTTCACGTCGGTAAAAACTCCAAAGTTGGGACCATCGGAGCTCAGGCCAGCTGGCGCAGACGTCACATGAACGCTCAGAGGTACATCCGACACATGGTAGGCAGACCTGGTGCGAATCCGAGGGCCACTGGAATCCTCCACACTTTGTGCATGTCATCAAGAGGGCACTGCAACACACAAAACACCTGGTGGCACGTGGGCGAGACCAATGGGGCCCGTCCTATCAAGGATGGCGCACCGCAATTAACAATCAGAATCACAGGGCTGCGCCACAAGGGTAGGGTCTCGCGTCGCTCAAAGGCTAGAGAGAGCGAGAACCCCCCCGCAACATATCAACACACAAGCGAAGCTGGGGATTGAACGTAAGCCAAGAGCCGGAGCGGCTAACTAGCGAGAGCGACGAACGCGAACACGAGGGGCCCGCGCCAAGCTAAGAACGCAAGCGCCGCAACACACAAGGCTCCTAGTAAACTGCCCAGGGAATAAGTAAAACAATTTCCCACCCCAGGAACCAGGGGCAGGGCGAGGGCGCCAGGGCCCCGCCAAGCTAAGAGTCCCAGCTCCATAACAAGTCCCCCAAGGTCAACAGGCGAAGTAGCATAACGCAGAAGCCAAAGGCTCAGCCGGTACCCCGCCCGGGAACCGGTCGAGTGTGCAACTAACTACCATACCTCTCTGCCTGAGCGGGAGCGGGGGAAGAGACGTCCATGACGCCACGACCGGGTGACGAGCAGGCCCGCCAAGCAGAGCCGGCCCCAGTAGCAGAGGAGGCCAAGCCAACAAAGAAGGCGCAGCGAAGCCAAAGCGAAGCGAAGTGAAGAAGTCACACCGAGCCGAAGCACCTAAGACCGGCCGGTCGAAACACCAAGTGTGAGAGGCTAGAGAACACGTCCGAAGGTCGTGAGTCTACGTAGCTGACTGGCGAGTCAGGTGACTCGGAACCGGATAGGCAGGATTGGGAGACAACTCTCGGCCCCTCTGGGGGTTCCCCGAGTGCCTCCCGGGTTGTGTGGTAACACAACGGGTTGGTAGGCTAGAATTTTTTGAGCAAGTAGTAGACACTCCCATTTGTCATGTCATCGGTAATGTTTTTGATGAAATAAACAAGTCTCAACAAGAGAAAAAAGGCCTCCTCGGGCGCGTATACGCTCCCGCGTGAACGAAATTCGAACGAAGCCGCCACACGACGAGTGCCTATGCCCGGCGCTTTCTGAACCCCGTAGCGCCGGCCGCGGGCACTAACCGAAGCTACCCTGCTTACCTGGTCATGGTAGAAAAGAAGAAGTCTACCACCGAGAGTACGGAGGACGTGGGTCCGGCGAGGTAGAGCGGGAAATTCCACCAAAGACGAAAAGGCCCGGGCGGACCGGTCGCCGAACCGGGCTCAGGCAACAGCAGGGCTGACACCAAACGCCGCTGTCAGGTAGCTCACGACCCAGAAGCGAAGCGTCGGTCCACGAACAAAGTCCAAGGCACAATGCACAAGGCCCAAGAAACGAAGTAGGAACGGAGCTAGGTAGGGCACACAACCTTCCACGGCTCAGCGAAGAAACAGAATGGCAAATCAGGTGACTGCATGCCGGATGTAGAGGGAAGGGAGGCTACCGTGGCTCTGCCAGGCTTATAGCGCCCCTTGATACCTTCCCTCCTTAAAGGCACACAACGACAATTTTGGCTAAAATTAGGCTAGCGAGAACAGTATTCCTAACAGTAATGTCATCGGTAATGTGTTTTGAGAAAACAATGGACATACTGTAATGGCAGTCATTGCCTTTTAACTCCTTACGCCCGAAGACGAAATAATCAAATTTGTGTAGATATCCTCTGTGATGAAGCTCTATGCTTGTGCATAGTGCTCACACAGTAGGATTAGTACGGTACGCGTTTTGTTAACGGTTTGTTTGTGCCGATAGTCCGTGTGGCACTAGACGCACGTGGAAATCTGTAAGACATGGTTAGCACGGGATTTTTAGTGAGTTCTGTTTAGCGAGTTCTAGGCGGAAGCTGTGACTGTCAGAGGTCTAGATTGGTAGTGCGGGGCTTGACTGTCATTCTGGACAGACGTTATGCGAGATACCTTAGCCCGCACTCCAAGACTCTGAAGCCTAGATTTCAGGTATGTTTCTATAAACGTAGTATTGATAGTTTAGTTAAAGACAGTATGCGTGGTAAGATTAATGTGGTTGTATAGCGGTGTTCCGGTTTGGTTTAGTTATAGTATGTTTAGAATTCGGTGAAGTAACCGGTGTTTTTGTATACAGTTGTTTACCGAGTTAGATGACTAAAGGAATATGAAGTGTGTATGTCTAAGCCGCTATGAAGATAGTACGTGGTTGGGTAAGCATAGTCTTTTCCAGGGTATAGAGTAAGGTATAGCTAGAGTGTCAGTTAGGCTATAGTCTGTTTCAAGATAGTGACAGAGATATGGGGGTGATACGAAAATAGTTTATGAAGCACGTGTGTGTGTGTGAATGAACGTGCGAGTTATTTGTATCAGCCAGGTTACGTGACGTTTCTCATTGATCCAATATGTTGTGTGTTTAGCAAGTGTTACGTTGGGACTTTTGTTGTCTATTCAGAGTTCTTGTAAAGAGTGGAAAAGACGGACGCTGAGACGTCGAGTCACAGGTGGGACCTACGTGAGGTCATCCCTCCAGCTCTTCTGAGAGTGAGTCTGACTGGGACCAAGACACCCAAGTCAAAACGAGAACTGAGTACCGTACGAGAACAAGGACGTCCGTGCCAAAGAGACAGGACGGCAATAAGCGTACAACGAAGGACTTTCACGCCTAGACGTGAGAAGGACCAACGTAACCAGGCAACAACATCAAACAGGTTGGAGGCAATGTGAGACTAAGACCTAGCCTGGCAAAGATATTGTGATACGTGTGTGTGTGATAATAGAACAGTGTACATAGTTGATAATCATTTAAGTCGTTCTTTTTCATTTATAGTGTATAAAGGTTACTTTAGAAAGGGAGCCTGTGTGTTGTGTTTTACCGCATGAATGCGCCTGTCTGAGTCAGTGGCGGTGTATGCGTCTGTTGCGTGAGAGTCTGTGCGTACGACTGTGGGCAAGTCTGCGTGCGTTACATCCTCTGAGGTTTATATCACAGCTCAGGAGACAGATCGACCACATTTCAAATGCACCAAAGGGGTTAAAACGAAGGAACAGACTGCAGCAAAAAACCAGATAAGTCATTAACCTACCTCTGCGTAGAGCATTCTGAGCATCTTTTGTCATGGCGTCTGCTTCATCCAAAATGACCAGTTTGAAGCCTGACCTAAAAGGTGAAATAAAATCACAAGATGAAACGCTATTCCTGTGACAAGTACATAACCCATTGCATCTTGAGGCTGACTTATAAAGTTGCTTAATGTCCTATGAAGACTATATTACAGATTAGGAAATAGATCAACCAAGTTAGTTAGAGTGTGGTGCCAGAATCAGACCTGTGCACCCTAGATTTTCAAAATCAGAAGATTCTGGGTGAAAAATCAGAAGATTTTTCCTCAAACTCCAAAACAACACAAAAACACAACACACACACTCGCTAATCGCTGGTTGGACAATTTCAAAGGCTTAAGCCAATAGCAGCGCGCGACGCATCGGACAAAGGCTCACGCCGAGCTAGCGTTTTATGAACAAAATAATGCCGAAAATAAGCGCAAAATCGTGAGATTTTTTGGGGGTCGAAAAAATTGTGATATCGTAAAAACCAGTCGTACAATGCTTCAAAAATAGTACATTGTACGATTTTTTCATACAAGTGCACAGGTCTGCAGAATATGCTTCAGGTGCCAAGCTATTCAGGCACGACCCTTGAACTATCATCAAATTTGTTTCAAGCAATTGTGTATCAGGATTAAATTAAAGAGTTAGTTGACAAGCTTTGCACCTGCAGTCACTGTACTGTATACTGCTGCCTCCCCCTCTCCCTTAAATACTGGTACACACCAACCAAAAGATGTTTGAACATGTGAACTGAACAGTGACTCACAGTCACAACAAAATTAGATTGATTGATTATACATTGCTTAACGTCCCGACAGCAACAAAACGTTCTCAGGACGTGCCTGCACTGCTTGTGAAAAAAAACCCTAAACATAACATTGAATGTATGTCGCCAGCCGGTCAAATACATTAAATAAACCTAACACATGGGGCCTAAATAAAGCTAAGACCATTTAGCAACACACATCCAATATCAAGAGCTACAGGCAGTGCAGACAGTAGGGAGAGTTTTAAAAAGGCAAATACAGGTGAATGGACAAAGGGTAGACAGAAACACATGGCCCCAGAATAGAGAGGAAAACCCACCTTGTGGGGCTGACCAGGGTGACCCTGGGAACTAAAAAGTAGTTAACCCCACCCAAGTCCCGGTTATAGGGCAGGTAATAATTAGGCACAAAAATAAACATGAATAAAAACATCTCAGACCTTGAACAAAGGTCACTCAAATGAGCAAGTGCTAAAGTGTGTCTTCACAGAAATACAGTTTAAAGGTTACCAGAGCAGACGGCAGACAACGGATGGCTAAGTATGTACCACATTAACTTCCTTTGCTATAGCATGCACGGCAAAAAATGCACTAAAACACAAATACGGTGTTTCGAGCCACACGTTTTATCAATATTAACCTTTAATTCAAGCTTCTTGATACTGCAAGGAATTGGTTTCCTGCACTAATAAGTTGTGAAATGTAAAACGCAGTAAATGCTATGTGTACATTCAGGGAAGTTTTGTGTGGATGGTCTCCAATGAGTCATGTTTGCTATGACAGATGAACAAAACATGTAGTTCACCCCTCAAAAGTCCAAAACATCAGACAAGGGTACACACTGGTTTTGTCAGTCGATTCACTGCACTGAAGTGCAGCGAATCGATGGAGACAACCAGTGTGAGCTGGGTAGGGTAAAAAAGGACTAACTTTACAATATTTTTGAACAATAGCCAGATAGCCAAACATTAGGTCAAGTGTAATCTACTAAGAGAAGAAGATTCTTAAACATAACCAAAATACTACTTACTTAAAAATAGTCCTTGTACTTGCAAAGTTCAAAACTTGCCCTCTGATAATACCAATTCCTCTGTCATCCGATGCATTGAGCTGGGAGAAAAAAGCGTTTAAATTAATTCAGATCAGAGGTATTGCCAGTAAATGTCCACGTATGAAAGCCTGACACTAAACGAAGTGTTTATACCCCCTCCCCCCCCCCCCCCTCGGTCCCCCCCCAGTAACTAGAGCCTGCGTTTGTGGACGGATAAGCATGAGGCTTCAGGATATTGTCTTTAAAAAGAATTATCTCGAGGCATTTTTTAAAAAAATTTTAATTAGTTTACATATTATTGAGAATATTACCGTTTCACAAAAAACGGTTGATCTGCATTAAAGTCCGTAATTTTTTTTATAGATAGTTTGCATATAGTTTACTAGATAGTTTGCATATAGCTAGATTAAAGGAAGACAATGAATGAGTTCGTTAGCCAGCATTGCACCTCTTCAACATTTTGAATTATAATTAACTCATTTTTGAAAATTGTTTAATGTATCACTCCCACCAAAGAGTCAGCCATGGAAGAGGCTGCATGGTAGAGACCCATGCGTGCCTTTCACCAACTCAATAACAGTGACATAAAAGCGCCAAACACATCAGTGTTATACATTGTTCCTAAATGATGCAAAGCATGAAAAGTCAGTGTTATACATGTGTATAGGCAATGCAATGCTCTCCCTTTCTGACAATTTGATTTAGGAAGACAGTCTTTGTTTGTTATGATGTCTGCGAACGTATTGTGGAAAACATGGAAAAATGCATGCAGTACAGAAAATGCTTTGTGGACATGTGTCATCCCATCTTCTTAAGAAAGGCTGTCGTTACGCCAGCCCACAGAACGTATAACTCGCGCCATGTGTGTCAGTGTTTGTGCAGATTGGGGGGTAGGGTGAGTTAGGGTGGAGAGATGAATCAGAAGGATCAGCCTAAAAATAGTAACAACTCTGAATGTTCTTAAAGAAAATTGTACACGAGATCAAAACAATACGGTAGACACTGGGAAGAAATCCTCATCTTGTTTTCAATTAAAAGATGGGCATTCAGACTCTAGGTGGGTAGATTATTATCGAAAAAGACGTTTTCTTAATTTATTTCAGCATGTATATTGGAGCAGGTGATTTTTTAATCACGGCAAAGGATAGAGAATGGCAACATGCCTTTGATACTGTGAAGAGCTTGTCCACACATATCACCCAGTACGCAAAAGGTCATTGAGCCCACATTTGCTGCAGTTGGCCTGTGCACAAGGCCAGCCTTCAGGGTGACCTTGTGTTCAGGCCAACTGTGGCAAATGTGAGCATGATGGGTCTACTGATCATACCTCAAGCACCATAGAACTGAACTCTTTTGGAGAGTATATCTGCTTTGCCACAGCCAAAATAGTGCTGGTTTTCCCTGTTCCTGGCGGGCCATAAAAAAGCAGATGTGGGAGTCTGTCCTCTTTCACAAAGCGGCCGACTGGAACACAAAAGCACACCTTACAATTTTAAACAGTTGAAAATAGCAATTACCAAAAAATTCACTCCCAGATTAAAATGCAGAAGAATTAATTTTTTTTTAAATGTATTTTTTCGAAAAATACTTACCGATGACATTACTAATTGGAACCTTCGCTTAACCGATAATTTTAGCCAAAAAACTTACTGTGTCGCTCATACTAGGGGAGGTAACCACTGGGGAGCCATAGCCCGGAAACCACGAGTGGTCTCCTGTACTACCTTATCCGGTGGCGCACTCACCCTTTCCCGCCAGTGACTGAGCCTAGCACCACTGCGGTAAGCGGGGTAGGAGAGAGGGACCTCTGAGTAATGTCATTGGTAAGTATTTTTCAAAAAAATACATTTTAAAGAAAATTAATTTATTTTCTCAAAATCATTACCGATGACATTACTAATTGGAATTATGAAAAGGAGGAGGGTGCTGCTATTTAGGACCCCCCCCCCCCCTCCCCAAAACCTGCAAAGCGAGCCGACTATCGAGGCCCCTCCCATTGCGCTCACTCCCAATAATTTTAGCTAGGCGAACCAATGGCGCATGTGGCGCCGGGAGGGAGTGTTGCGCTGCCGAGATGTCCCCCACAAGGTCAAGATTGGTGCGCTGGCCGGATAAGTCTCTTAGGTATTAGCGGGCGAAGGTAGACTCAGCCCGCCAACCCACGGCCGCCACAATGTCTCTCACTGCACAGTTTCTGTGAAAGGCGATACTCGCCACCACTGCTCGGACTTCATGAGCCCGGATGCGCATCGGTTTCGCTTGTTCTGGGGCGAGCTCTTTATAAGCCTCACGGATAACCCAACGTATCCAGGACGAGATAGTTTGCGCTGAAATGTCTCGTCTACCCAGAGCCAAGGGCAGGAAAAGGCGTGAGTGCCCTTGTCTTAGTGGCTTAGTTCTGCGCAGATATACTTTAAGAGCCCTAACAGGGTCCTGAAGTCGTGAGTCCCGTGTCTGATCCCTTGCCCTGAGCGGTCGAACTGTTACGACTTGTGGGGCGACATTAGGAACTCTGTTCTTTGCCAAAAAGGCCGGGTCCGTCAGCAGCTGAACCGATCCATCAGTCCTAAGTTGGAGACAGGTGGGACGAACCGAAAAGGCATGTCTTTCACTAACCTGTGAGGCTGTGGCAAGCGCAAGTAGGAAACAGGTCTTCCTAGTAAGATCTCCCAACCTTGCTACCTGTAGTGGCTCGAATCTCTTAAGAGTTCAGCCAGGTGAGCACCCAAGACAGGTCCCATCATGGAACTAACGAGCATGATGCCGGGCGTTGCAGATCAAAATGGGACATCAGATCTGCCAGGTCTTTGCAAGCTCCCGGATCGGGTCGTCCTAAGTGTCTATATGTGTCTGCCACCACTGCCAGGTAACCGCGTATGGTGATGGGTGCCAACTTCTGTCTGACGAAAAACCACAGGAAGAACTCTGCCAACTGGGGAATAGTTAGATCCGTGGGTGAAAGCCGCTCAGGACTGGAGCACGCGCCACTTCCCTTCGTAGACATTACGAGTTGAGAGCCTTCTGGCTGTAGAGATAGCCTCCACTGCAGGACCTGAAAAGCCTCTACTGAAAGGGCCTTGCCGGACAATCTCCACGCGTGTCGCATCAGCCGTTCCGGGCACGGGTGGAACAGATGCTGCTTTGGTTGTTTAAGCTTAGTACTCGGAGTGGGAAGTATCAGGCGGATCCGTCGCCAGCGCCAAGAGATCGGTGGTCCAGCTCTTGGCCCAGTTGAAAGGTGCCACTAGTATCATAATCGTATTGCTGTCCTTGCGTTTCTGAATGATCTTCGGAACCAGCACTGTGGGAGGAAACGCGTAAGTCTGGAGTCCTTCCCAAGAAATGGATAGCAAGTCCACGGCCCAGGCTAGTGGATCCGGAACGGGGGAGAATAACAGGGGAAGCTTGTTGTTCCATTACTTACTTACGCCTGTCACCCCTACCCGGGTATAGGCCGTCGACGAGAGACCTCCAGCAACTCCTGTCCTGTGCTTCTCCTTCGATTCTACTCCAGGTGGTTCCCAGTCTCTTGATGTCTGCTTGGAGGTCTCTTGTTGTTCCATCACGTGGCAAAAAGATCGATCATCGGTGTATCCCAACGCGCGCAGATTAGCTGAAAGATATCTGGCCGAAGAGACCACTCCATGTGAAGCATATGACCCCGCCGAGGGAGAGCATCTGCCAAATGTTTAGGTGTCCCGGAATGTGTCGCGCCTGAAGGGTAATGCCCTGGTCCCAGCACCACAGGAAGACTTGATATACGAGCATACAGAGGGAGGGTGCGCGCATACCCCCTTGGTTCTGAATGTATGCGACGACTGTCGAGTTGTCGGAGAGCCCGAGCACCTAGTTTTGCGTTAGCCGATCTTTCCAAGTGATGAGTGCTAGCCACACCGCTTTCATCTCCGGCCAATTGATATGCCTGCCTGCCTCTACTTCTGTCCAACAGCCCGAGGCCGTGGCTAACTGCGGTAACAGGTGGGTTCCCCAACCTGAGTTGCTCGCATCCGTGCAGATAGATAGGTGAGGCGGCGGGGAGATGAGGGGAATCCCCGACGCTAGCCACGTACTGTCCGTCCAACTCCACAGAAGAGACTGTACTAACTCCGTTGTCGGGACCAAGGTCTCCAGATTGCCCAAGTAGGTGAAGCTGAATCGGTCGCGCATACAGTCTGCCTAGAGAAAGGAGCTCCGCTGCTGCGCTTAGCAGGCCTAACAGACGAAGCCCGGATCTGGCCAGTAGGGCTCCTGCACGAATCGCTCCAAGCGCCGCTTCCATTACTGTCTGAATCTGTCCCTCCGGTAGTCTAACTCGATTTGGATCGGTTAAAAACTCCATGCCCAGGTGGACAAACGGCGAGACAGTACCAATCGGACTTGCCTCCGTTGACTAGAAATCCCAGATGACAGAGCAGTGCGAACAGGCCAACTCTGTCGGACTCCAAAATGCACGCCACCTGGTTCCACAACAGCAAGTCGTCCAGGTAGATGAAAGTCGGACTGGAAGGTGTCTGTTGGAACCTTGCCATCACTCCGTCCACAATTCTGGTAAAAACCCAAGGACTGAGGTTCAGTCCGAAGGTAGGGCCTGAAACAGGTAAACAATCCCTTGAAAGGAGAAGTGTAGGTAACGTCGTGAGGCTGGATGGGAGCGTGCAGATACGCATCCATGAGGTCGAGGATTACTGCAAAGACCTGAGGACGTACCGCTGCTCGCAGCGCTCTGGCCGTCTCTATCTTGAAGTGTGGTGCCACAATGAATTCGTTTAGCGCCGAAAGATCGATGATTGGCATCCTTCTGTATAAAAGTGCCTCCACTTCGCTCTGTAACGCTGTCGCCCTGTCTTTCTAATGGTACTCGCGTCCAAAGGAGGGAGTGTCTCAGTGGGGCAGGTGACTGCAAGGAGATCCTCAAGCCCTCCGTCACTGTCGAGATGATCCAACTTACTTACTTACGCCTGTCACCCCTACCCGGGTATAGGCCGTCGACGAGAGACCTCCAGCAACTCCTGTCCTGTGCTTCTCCTTCGATTCTACTCCAGGTGGTTCCCAGTCTCTTGATGTCTGCTTGGAGGTCTCGACGCCAGGAGTTTCTCGGCCTACCTCTTTTCCTCTTTCCCTGGGGGTTCCATGACAATGCCTGTCTAGTGATACTGGAAGCTGGCTTTCTCAGACTGTGACCGATCCATCCCCATCTTCTTCGCCCAATTTCATTCTCTGCTGTTATCTGCTCTGTTCTCTCCCAAAGTCTGACGTTGCTGATCTTCTCTGGCCAGTGGATTTTCAAAATTCTTCTAAGGCAACTGTTCATGAAGGTCTGTACTCTGTTGACTGTGGTTTTTGTCAATCTCCAAGTCTCTGCTCCATATAGGAGAACTCTTTTACATTGGAGTTCAAAATCCGGACTTTGGTGTGTTGTGACAGCTCTCTGGAACTCCACACTTTTTTCGACTGGAGAAAGGCTGCTCTGGCTTTACCGATTCGTGCTCTGACATCTGCATCAGTGCCGCCTTTTTGTCTATGATGCTCCCGAGATAGGTGAAGGACTCCACCTCCTCCAACGGGGTGCCAGCAAGCAAAACTGGTTCATCCCTGGTTGCGTTCAGCCTCATTGTCTTTGTTTTCTGTTTGTGAATGGTGAGGCCCACTTGGGACGAGATGTCAGCAAGCCTCGTGGTCTTGTCCTGCATTTGTTGATGAGTGTGGGACAGTAATGCCAAGTCGTCTGCAAAATCGAGGTCGTCAAGCTGTGTCCACAGTGTCCACTGTATTCCACTTCGTCTGTGCTCTGTGGTCATCTTCATGACCCAGTCTATGGCCAGTAGGAAGAGGAACAGAGACAGCAGACACCCCTGCCTGACACCAGTTCTAACCTGGAGCTCCCTGGTGAACTGCCCTTCGTGGATCACGCGACATGTCATGCCATCGTAGCTGCTCTTGATCAGGCGGACGAGCTTTGTGGGTACACCATAGTGTCGTAGGAGTTTCCACAGAGTCTCTCGGTCCACGCTGTCAAATGCTTTCTCATAATCCACAAAGTTGATGTACAGCGGGGAGCTCCACTCCAGAGACTGTTCCACGATGATGCAGAGAGTGGCGATCTGGTCTGTACATGATTGGTTTTTCCTGAATCCTGCTTGCTGGTCTCTCAGCTGGGGGTCAACGGAGCTCTTCATTCTCTCCAGGATGAACCTGTTGAAGACCTTTCCTGGTACTGACAGCAAGGTGATTCCTCTGTAGTTGGAACACTTGCTGAGGTCACCTTTCTTGGGAAGCTTGATTAGGTACCCCTCCTTCCAGTCAGCCGGCATCACCTCCTCTTCCCAGATCTTTCCAAACAGTGGGTACAGCATCTCCACTGTTGTCTCTAGGTCTGCTTTCAGAGACTCCGCTGGTATGCCATCTGGCCCTGCAGCTTTGCCGTTCTTCAAAAATGCCACTGCTCTTCTGATCTCTTCCCGGCTGGGTCTGTCACAGCTGATGGGTAGGTCGGTCTCTGCCGGCTGGATGTCTGGGGGGTCGGGTGGGCTAGGTCTGTTCAGTAGCTCTTCAAAATACTCGGCCCATCTGTCGAGTTGGTCTTCTCTGTCTGCAATAGGCTTGCCTTCTTTGTCTTTTACTGGTCTTTCTGTATGGCCATACTTGCCCGACAATCTTCTGGTAATGTCGTAGAGCTGTTTCATGTTGCCGCTGCCTGCTGCCTTTTCTGCCTCTGCTGCTAGGCTGTCTGTGTAGGCCCTCTTGTCTGCCCTGATACTCCTCTTCACCTCGCGGTTGACTTCCGAGTATTCCTCCTGTGCCCTTACTTTGGCTGCTCTCGTGCGACTGTTGTTGACAACTGCTTTCTTCTGCTTCCTCACTTCTATCTTCTTCAAGGTCTGTGCCGACAGCCAGTCCTTGTGATGGTGTTTCCTGAACCCTACAGTGTCTTTGCAGGTTGAGTTCAGCGCCTCTCTAACTGCCTTCCACTGCTGCTCTGTGGTGACCGCCTCCTCTTCATTTACTAGCTCCTGTAGCGCTTGAAACCGGTTGGACAGCACCAGTTTGAACACTTCTCTAACTCCAGTTTCTCTCAGGAGGCCTACATTATAGCGCTGTCTTCTTGTTGTCTCTGTACGGATTTTCTTTAGCTTGAGCTTCATTTTTAAGGTAAGCAGATGGTGGTCTGAGGCGACATCTGCTCCCTTCCTCACTCGAACATCTTGAAGGGATCTTCTAAATTTCTTGTTAATGCAGATATGGTCTATTTGGTTCTCTGTTGTATGGTCAGGTGAGACCCAAGTTGCTTTGTGTATTATTCTGTGTGGGAAGATGCTGCCTCCAATGACAAGTCGGTTTAGAGCACAAAAGTCTACAAACCTCTCCCCGTTCTCACTCATCTCCGAGCCTAGTCCCTGTCTCCCCATCACCTCTTCGTATCCGGTGTTGTCCTCCCCTATTTTGGCATTAAAATCGCCCATGACGATGGTGATGTCTCGCTCCGCACATTTGTCCACGGCACTCTGGAGTCAGTCGTAGAACTCTTGTTTCTCTTCCTTGTCACTGTCATTAGTGGGCGCATAACACTGGATGACGTTCAGCTTGATATTTTTCTTGGTTCTAAAGGCTGCTGTTATAATTCTTGGCCCAAGAGGTTCCCAGCCCATCAGCGCTCTCTGAGCCACTGGTGACAGCATGAATGCTACTCCTTTTGTATGGGAGGCATTCTCCTCTTCATGACCTGAATACAGAATCATCTCCTCACTTAACAGCCTTTTCTGGCCAGACTGCGTCCATCTGGCTTCACTGATACCTAGCAGGGAAAGGTTGTACTTTTGTATTTCCGCTGCTATCTGGGCGGCCTTGCTGCTCTGGTACATGGTCTTAACATTCCATGTGCCCATGGTTGTGTCCCGGATATTGAGAGGCAGCTCGGTCCTGTGGCTTCCGAAGACTTCCAGGCTTTCACCACAGGACGTCATAAATCTTCTGGTAGAAGAACCTTCCTCCTCCAGGAAAGGAATTGCTGTTTGTCTTTTCGTCAGCGTTTTTGTAGCTATTTCCTTATTTGCAGGGTGGAGAAGCTAGCCCCACGCCCAACCCCCTTACTAGGAAGACCAGGGGTTTTCTGTCGGGGTCACCTTCCCTTAGGCCATGTTGGTTCACGGCACCTTATTTCATTCGGTGCACCCCTCTCGCGAGGGACCCCCTATCCACCACCCAGGGGACACGCCTCAACGCCATATGGTCCCAGCGTGAGGACTCTCTATCTCTGGACCCCAAAATTCTCTTTCACTTACCTTACCCTGAGACCTATTAACATTGCGCTTCGACATCCTGTCCCCCTCGGAGTGAGTCCCCGAAGGTGTGACCCTGTCAAGATGCCAGTCCGGCCTACGGCAGAAGGGTGCTCTCCAGTCCGAGGGGGGGTCCCCCGCTTCCGGAGGGCTACTGTTTGAACCAACATATCTCTGCGGGGGGGACCGAGCTCTCAAAGGCCTAACTAAATCATTAGGAAATAGAGCGGCCTGTCTCCCCCTCTGTGGATTGAAGGGTACAATAGAGCTCTTGGTGCCGTGCTGGATGGCGAATCCCTAAGGCTGCTACTAGGCTCAATCGCCCGTGCAGGACGAGGCAGCACTGCACGAGGCACCGGTGGGGGCAGCAGGACCCGTTTTGCGCTGATACACCATCAACGTCTGAAATTACATTTCTATGCCATTTCACACCAAAGGTACGGCAGCGCCCTTGCGCGCCGGCCTTTCTCTCCTGAAAAAGGCCCAAGTTGCGACCAACGGTCCTCTACTGGAGGAACCGCCTGAAGAGGAAAGACAAACATGCACGATACTAGGCTATAGAATTCGCCACACAGAGTGCAATTCATCACTTGAGCGCTGACACACAACCAGCCCTGAAAATGGCGAGTAATTTACTCGCCATGGCGAGTGAATTTTTTATTTGGCGAGTAAAAAAAAATACCCACTCGCCAAATGCGAGTGGGCTCGTGCGTTTTCCAATCCAACGGCTAACCGCCAGCCGAACATCAGGTACGCCGACGCGTGACCTGACCGCACCGCGAGTTGCCTCTAACATCACTTTGGGGCAGTAGCCGAACACGTCACTCGAACTGTGCGTACCATAACAGTGGTCAGTGACAGTCGTTCTATTTTTAGTGACGATTTGGTTCGTTTAGCGGCTCGCTCAGTCGCGGCTGCGTTCAGAATCGACCCGTAGCCGGCGTCCGTGCGAGTGTAACAGGGCGGGCAAACTGTTAGTTTATGTGTGGTGTCAGCATGTTATTACAAAGTGCGCGCTACATGTTGAACGCGTTACTTGCTGTGACGTCACCGTACATACTATTATGGGATACGGCATCGTGCGTTTCGCTTTCGATCTAGAACGAAGTTGTACATGGCGGAGAAAAAGCAAAGGAAGAGCTGGAATGCTTCGGATTCTTCAATCCGACACCGTCTGATCTTGATAATCGCTAAGCAGAAAGTTGCACTTCGACATCGCCATCTCCATCAACAAGCGACAGTACCAGAAATCAGAAATGCTACCCTTGGGCCGTGTGTGGCACCGCCGCTACGACACAGTTTTCAGAGTCCATGACTGTGCTGAGTGTATTTCCATGGCTAAAGCATGACGCCACTCGAATGGCATGCGCAATGAGCACTGAGGCAAACTCAAAAAGCAAGTCCAGAAATTTGAACAGAAATAAGTTTGTCAGTTTTTTTTTTTAAATCGTGATCGATCCATCTTCTGGTACACAGTTATTAGGCAAAAATTGGAGAAACACGTCTCAGTTCTGAGTGGTTAAACGGGTAAAACAAACTTTGAAGTACATCAGTTTACACACACAAACACACAGAGTTTAGACAAGTCACACTTTGGTTGTCAATCTGCCGCGTTCAGCAGAAAACGCTATATTCTCTGTTACAATACATTATCAAACGATCATACAAATAAATAAACAGATTTTTTTTTCTGTGTGTGAGAGAGCTAGGGAGACGGGCTTTTGCGCGATAGCTCACCAGTTAAAGAATCAGATCATGGAAAGGACACACACACACTGTCACAACACATTTAAAGAGGAGAGAGCGAAATGAGATAATTTATTTTAATGATTGATTGATTGTACATTGTTTATCGTCCCGACAGCAACAAGGCTTTCTCAGGACGTGCCTGCACTGCTTGTGAAAAAAAAGAAAGAAACAGAATATTGAATGTATGTCGCCAGCCGGTCCAATACGTTAAATAAACCTACGCCATGGGGCCTAAATAAATCTAAGACCATTTAGCAACACGCATCCAATATCAAGAGCTACATGCAGTGCAGACAGTTGGGAGAGTTTTAAAAAGACAAATACAGGTGAATGGACCAAGGGTAGACAGAAACACATGCCCCAGAAAAAACACACCCTGTCTGTGGGGCTGACCAGGGTGACCCTGGGAACTAAAATGTAGTTAACCCCACCTAAGACCCCCAGGGCAGACCCAGGTGTGGATAATTTATTTTAAGGAACATACAGATGATGCAGTTTTTCTTAAATAAATCTGCGGACCCTCTATAATGCTAGGATGGGGGTCTGTATACCCTCTAAAATTTATACCTGGAGGTCTACAGACCCTTTAACCTATTGTGCAAACAGAAGCCCAGCTCTACTTACAAAAAATAAATAAATAAAAAATCCCACCACAGTTCACATGGGGACTTTGTCAGTTATTTCTCCACTTGATACTATCAAAAGCCTGAAGTCAGGACATAAACATTAACTTGGTTATGATTGTCTGTTCAAATATTTGTTCTCAATGCCTCTGGGCAGAAAACACTCTCTAACATTGGGTGTCAAACACTTGTGGTACATTATATTGTTGAGTTGGGGGGCTATTTTCAGTAGTAAAATTTTCAGTTTTGGCTAGTAACATTTTCAGTTTGGCTAGTAAAACTTGGAAGTCACTAGCCAAAGGCTGGTGGGCAAAATTTTAGACTTTCAGGGCTGACAACCGATGTCTGATATTGCATTTCTATGCCTCACATTCAAAGGTACGGCAGCGCCTTTGCGTGCCGGCCTTTCTCTCTTGTAAAAGGCCCAAAGCTGTGACCAACGGTCCTCCTTCCAAGAAGAACATAGCGCGCATGGTCGACTGGATTGAATATCCTAAACAGGGAAGACAAAAATCATGCACGTCACTAGGTCATTGCAAATCCCACACAGGGTGCAAGCCCTCACTTGAGCACTGTAACATAAGACAGACATAGGCCTTGCGAGCGCTCGGAGCCTGAAGGAGGGTCCGAGTTCCCGACCAGTCGCGTACATACAAATTCGAAAATTGTGAAATTCGGGAAATGCCGTCGCCCGGTCAAAACGCCAGCTGAGGCAGTAACCGAAGCTTTACCTGTCCATCTTGAATACAGAATCACACAATCCAAACCAGTATGGAATAATCCTCTTTCTTTCTTTTCAATCTTTTTCCTTCCTTAAGGACCAAGAATCACACAAGTTGAGATCCAAGTAGAGTTCACACAGTGAAAGGTCGGAGCACGAAGTGCATAAGACCGGCTATAACGGAGCTAGCGAAGTCACTGGAGGGAAAGGGTGAGTGTGCCACTGGATAAGGTAGTACGGGAGACCACTCGGGGTTTCCGGGCTATGGCTCCCCAGTGGTTACCTCCCCTAGTATGTTTTTTTGCTAAAATGATGAGTTAAGCGAAGGTTCCAATTAGTAATGTCATCGGTAATGATTTTGAGAAAATAAGTTAATTTTGCCTTCTTACTGAGGAAGTTTGAGCAGGTGAGATCCATACAACCCAGCTAAGCCCTGATGTAATTAATATAAACTGTTCCTTTGGCTATCAGTAGTGCACTTGGTCCAGTTGATTCCTGTAGGAAACACACTACCAACAGCCAGAGTTAACTCTTTACAGTTTGACTTTGAGGATGAAATAACCTTTTATTCACTATTCCTTGAGGTTCTGGAGACAGTATGACCATGATAGTTCAAAGTGTCATAGCTTGACGACTATTCTGACACCACCCTTGAACCATCATGGTCGATGCACATCCTGTCGTAGCATGTCAGGCATTTATGGGTTAAACTAAAGATTTCAGTTAACCCATTCAGCCCCGACGCCCTACAGCAGGAGATGGGTCGACCATGATATCGACCATGATAATTCAAGGGCAGTGCCAGATTAGCTTGGCACCATAGGCGCCAAGCTAATCTGGCACTGCCCTTGAATTATCATGGTCGATACATCTCCTGCAACTGGCACATAGTCATTAGATGACACCTCCAAAATTTGGAAAATACGGCCTTCAGGTTGAATGAGTTAAGAGGACAGGACCTTGGGCTTTCTGCACTTATTGATAGGGTGTATTATGCACAGATGTAAAGCCTGATAGAAGTCGTGAAACATGTGCGTCATGATCATGCTGGCATGAGTCAGAACCGATGCACAGATGTAAACCCTGATAACAGTTGTGAAACATGTGCATCATGCTGGAGCAAGTCAGAACTGATGCACAGATGTAAAGCCTGATAGGAGTTGTGAAACATGTGCATCCTGCTGGCAAGAGTCAGAACCGATGCACTCACTCCCAGTTTCAGCCATCTGCGACTGAATCCTTGAAATTCAAACTTTTTTCGGCAGTGAAGGGGTTAAAAGTTCAATGAGGAACACTGATACTGATGGTTTGGCCATACCTGTGTTGATGATGTCTGTGTGTGAGATCAGGTCATCCAAATGAGCTGGTCGATACTTCTCAACCCTGTGCGGAAAAAGATGTCCACATCTATTAGTATTACATCACAAATGATTAATGCACATTTTGTACACAGTCAAAATCACATTCAAAATATTATGCAGGGGGATGAAAAGGGTTGCCTGAGTGACGAATAAGCAATAGCCCAATTGGTGATAATTTGAAGTTGAGAACATTTGCAACTTTTCTCATTTGACAGGCGACTAAAAGTAAAATTGCGTCTTGGGCTACTAACTTTTGAATGTTGGAAGCCTAGCTAAAGTTTTAGGCTTTGACAGGGGTGAACAAAGCCTAAATAAATACCATGGTCATTAGGATGACTGTTTCCATCACTGCCTTGCCCATTGCATTTGTTTAGTTGTAGATTACAAGCACCTCGCGCTGGAACCATATGGCGTTGAGGCGCGTCCCCTGGGTGGTGGATAGGGGGTCCCTCGTGAGAGGGGTGCACCGAATGAAATAAGGTGCCGTGAACCAACATGGTCCAAGGGAAGGTGACCCCGACAGAAAACCCCTGGTCCTCCTAGTAAGGGGGTTGGGCATGGGGGTAGCTTCCCCACCCTGCAAAAAAGGAAATAGCTACAAAAACGCCGACGAAAAGACTAACAGTAATTCCATTCCTGGAGGAGGAAGGTTCTTCTACCAGAAGACTTATGACGTCCTGTGGTGAAAGCCGGAAGTCTTCGGAAGCCACAGGACCGAGCCGCCTCTCTCTATCCAGGGATACAACCATGGGCACATGGAACGTCAAGACCATGTACCCCCAGGGAAAGAGGAAAAGAGGTAGGCCGAGAAACTCCTGGCGTCGAGACCTCCAAGCAGACATCAAGAGACTGTGAACCACCTGGAGTAGAATCGAAGGAGAAGCACAGGACAGGAGTTGCTGGAGGTCTCTCGTCGATGGCCTATACCCGGGTAGGGGTGACAGGCGTAAGTAAGTAAGATTACAAGCAAGATCTACAGTCTTTGATTTCATATATGCAACTAATGAACTATCCATGCCCTGTATTACCCATCACTCTTTTAAATTCACTACATAAGAGTGACTGATACCTATACACCACAATCACATAATAATGATACCGATTAAAACAAGATGGGATAAACCATGCCCACAAAGTCTCTTCTATATATCATCATCATCATCATCAGTCCCTTGCCCGAACTGGGCGTTGGGGGGACTGAAAGGCAGCAGCAACAGACAGTGCTCTCCACTGAGTTCTATTTTGGGCAGTGGCAAGCAAGTCTGGCATCTCGAGTTCGGTCCATTCTTTTATGTTTGCGACCCAACTCTTTCTCTGACGACCTCGCCGACGACTTCCTTCGAGAGTGCCTTGGAGGATAGTCTTGGACAAGGTGTTGTGTCGGGTCACGTGGCCAAACCAAGCAAGCTTGCGCCGTTTCACGGTTGCCAGAAGGGGTTCATGTGGGCCCACCAGGGAAGTGACGATGCTCCGTACATATTCGTTGGTCTTGTGCTCGCGGTACGAGATGCGGAGCAACTTCCTCAGGCACTTGTTCTCAAAGGCCTGGATTTTCTTTTCTGAGTCTGCAAGCAGTGTCCAAGTCTCACAGCCGTAGAGTAGAATAGACACTACGAGGGACTTGTAAAGCCTGTACTTGATGGTGAGCGAGCTGATGGAGTTACTTCGCCATATCCTGTCCAGCCTGGCCATTGCGGATGTTGCTGTACCTATCCTGATACGGATCTCTGCTATGCAACTACCGTCTTTGGACAGGGTGGCTCCCAAGTACTTGAAGCTATTGACCTCTTCTAGCTTCTGGCCGTTCATGTGAATGTTGCTGCTGCTGTCGCTTGTGGTGTTGATCATCACTTTGCTTTTATCCGTACTGATCTCCATGCCATAAGACCCTGCGCTACTTGAAAGTTTGTCTGTCAGGTTTTGGAGCTCACTATTGCTGCCTGCCATGAGGTCAATGTCGTCTGCGAATCGAAGATTGCACAGGGATCTGCCACCAATAGAGATTGAAGTATGGTGGTCGTGGAGGGTTTCCTGCATGATCTTCTCCAGGAATATGTTGAAAAGGACAGGAGAGAGCAGGCATCCTTGACGGACACCGATCGTCGTCCTGAAGAACTCGCCTGACTGATTGTTAAGTAGAACCGCGCTGCAGGCGTTCTTGTAAAGCGCTTCTATCATTTGGATCAGTCCCTCCTCTATGTTGAACGATCTCATGACTTGCCAGAGTCCGTCGTGCCAGACGCGATCAAATGCGCTTTCCTGAAATCAATGAAGTTGTGGTAGAGTTCGCGCTGATGCTGCAGATGTTTCTCGATCAGGACGCGGCAGTTGAAAATCTGCTCTACAGTGCTTCTTCCAACTCTGAAGCCAGCCTGTTCTTCTGCCATCAGTTCCTCGGCGAAAGTTTTGAGGCGGTTGAGAATGATTCTAAGCATTACTTTGCTAGGGTGACTTATCAGACTGATAGTTCTGTAGTTCTGGCACTGTTTCAGGTTTCCTTTCTTGGGGAGCGGGATCACTAGAGACTGTGTCCATTCTACTGGCCATTTCTTTTGCTCCCAGATCTTTTGACAGAGTGTAGTGAGGACCTTCGTTGTTACTTCTCCTCCATGTTTCAACAGTTCAGCAGGTACGTTGTCTACACCTGGAGACTTTCCTCCCTTCAGGCCGCGTACGGCTGCTTCCACCTCTTCAGCTAACACTGGCAGGTCTTCAGCCTTCCTGGCCCCAGCCTGGTTGTTTTGGAGGATGCTGGTGTCTGGCTCAGCCTTGTAGTTATACAAGTCTCGGCAGTACTCAGTCCATCTGTTTAGTACAGCAGTGTTTTCCGTAAGGAGTTGGCCGCTGCTGTCTTCGATGACTGTGGCTGTTCGCTGTTGAGTCTTGGTGAGGGTCCTTAGCGTTTCATAAGCCTTCTTGCTGTTGCCGTTTGCCATGCCCTCTTCCACGCTACAACACTGGTCTTCAATCCAATCTTCTTTGGCTTCTTTCATCCTCTTCCTGATCTTCTTGTTGACAAGTCTGTACTTGTTTGCTGATGTGAGGTCTTGGCCTCTCTTTTTCTTCCAGGCTCTCCTCTCATCACAGAGATCGAGGATGTCATCGGTGACCCAGGGCTGTTTGCGCTTCCTCTGCTTCCCCAGCACTTCTTCTGCTGTAGAAAGTAACACCTCTTTTATATTTCCAGCAAGGGTGTCTACGTCACAGTCCAAAGTAGCCAAGGCTGCAAATCTGCCTCCCACCTGGGCTTGGAAGAGCTCTTCTACTTCCGGGTCTTTTAGCTTCTGGAGGTCGAATCTGATGCGAGGGCTCTTGCTATCTCGTTTCAATGCCAGCTTCAACTTGAGGCTAGTAAGGACGAGGTTGTGGTCGCTGCCAATATCAGCGCCAGGAAAGGACCTCGTTTGTGCTTTGTTAATGCTGGATTTGAATCGTCGAGGCAGCAAGATGAAGTCAATCTGGTTATGGACCAGGCCTCCTGGCGATTGCCATGTCACTGTTCTTGACTTCTTGTGTGGATGGAGGGTATTAGCAACGGTGAGACGGTGACTCTGTGCGAACTCTAAAAGTCGCAGGCCTCTGTCGTTTGTTTCTCCAAGGCCAAACTTGCCAGCTGTTCCTGCCCATTGTTGGTAGGCGTCAGGGCCGATCTTTGCATTCCAGTCACCGAGGACAGTCAGAATGTCTTTCTTAGGTGTTTTCTTGATGATGTTGTCCAGTTGTTCGTAAAATTCTTCTAATTCTTCATCACATCTTCTATATATATGAGCCTGCATACATTTAGCAATGCCCACTCAAAATTAAGACACTATCTAGTACTGTAGGAAATACATCCATTTAAAAGAGTTCTTATTTCTGAGTATATAGCAATTTGAATTTTCAGAATCGGATGAAAACTTTCAGAGATATGGCTGATCTAGGACGGCAATTTTCACCTTCGGGGAGGAAGATAGGGCTCTTCATTACATGACTAAATTAAGGGAAAACAAATGGGCAGCAATTTTCTGCACAAATTTCAGTGTTTATGAGGTAGAAACCACAACACTTGAACAATATAGGTGAAATTTTACATACTTACTGAATTTGACATGCCGAATTCAACTGCGCTGATGGCAATGTGGTAGCGTGATTGTATGGTTGGTAATTTGCATAAATTTGCATAATTTTAAGAGTATTTTACATTTTTCCAACTTTTTGCACAATACGCTAAGAGGCTGTCTGCCTAAACCAAACTGTCAGAGAGAGAGAGCTGTGTCAATTCATGTATAACGCTGACATGTCTGGCACTTTGCAGCAATTGTCTTGTGCGTTACTGTTTTAGTTTTACGTCGTCACTGTGGTACAATTAAGAGCAATAGTTGCGAAAACTTACTCGTAGCAAACATGAGATTTGTTATACTTGAGTATACTCACAATATTTTTTGTACAATATTAAAAATTTCAACTACATATTAAACTTTTAGGGAAAGTCCCTCATAGAATCTGGCAATAATTTTGCAACAAAATTAGATAAATAGGCGTGCTTTGAGGGATTTCAAAACACAAGCCAAATCGGTAGCAAAAAGGTTTGAGGTTTGTCTCAGACAGCAATATTTCTCCATCAACTCCTAAACTACAAGATAAATCTAATTCCTACAGTCCCATACCATCTCTATCAGGTTTGATCTAAACTACACATGCAGAAGAGCAGAACGATAAGTTTATTAAAGATCAAAATAAATAAATTCTGTCAAAGTAAAGAATGTTTAACTGCAGATCTCCATGCTTGCCACATTGTAAACACGTAACTCCGCAACCAATAGGTATTTTTCACCAAAGAAACGTTAAGAGATAGTGTTTTGCTCAAACTGTGCATCACTTCAGTTACAAACGGAAAGAGTAAAAACATTTGAAATTGTCTTGGTGCACATTTTGGGGCTGATTTGGTTTCCAAATAACTTGAATCCTGCTCTAACTGTTCACCAGATGTCGAGGATTCTAAATCCAAAAAGTGTGACAAATATTACAGACTTAAATGTGGGTCAACTATCTAGATCTATAAACGGTAACTGAACTCTTCAAAATTAAATGAGACCTCTAATTTCCACAGGTGCTTCTGTTTAATTTTCAAAAACCTGAAAGGTCCAGAGGAGCATGTAATTTCTTGTAAGGTTTTCAAAAACCGGAAATCCGGCACATAAGCACCCATGAATTTCAATATGCTCGGAGGCTCTACTACTTTACTAGACACCCCTGAAAAAAAATATTTCCCCAATTTTCAAGTTTGTGTCTACATAAACATCGGTGATTCTTGTGTCTGTAATCAGACATGGCGGTTCACACCCAAAATATGTTCTACAGTGACGTTAGCATAACAGGATGGTAATTTTTTTTCTTGTTACTTCACTGTCAGAGTTTGATGCCTGCATTTGCCTATGACGTCATGTGCATGCAACTGAAAGCGCTCCACTGCCTCCCATCCTAAAAAGTTTCTTCTATAATAGTATAAATAGAAGAGACTTAATGAATGCAGAGACATGGATTACATGTCTTTGATGGAATGTTTGATGAATGCATTCATACAGGTAGTTTTGCATCTCAACTGATTTCCAACTTAAGTTAATATATCTTAGTCTTTTGCATGTCAGTAGTGGTTTTTGTAGAGCTCAACGATTCCTGCTGGAAGCATTTTGACAAAAGCGGCTACCAACATGCAAAGAGTTAGTGGAACTCTCCACTGTGACCATGGTCACAAGCTGTTGAGCTTTCCTGTGGGAGGGCACCTAAGGACACCTCTCTGCCATTCTTCCTTTTATCTAAAAAATTACATACAGTGATAAATCCTGTGTGTCAAATGGGGTCTGTGGTCATGACTAAACAATTAATTACTTTAAGTTCTAGTTTAGTTAGCATAACTTCAACACATTTCTTTTATCAAAATGCCCAACCTCCACCCCCTCAGCTCCCCATTAGTGTCGCTGCTTGCACGGGCTATCAAACTTACTTTAATAGTAGACGTAAAGTAGAATGTGCTACAAATAAAATACTGTAACATAAATGAGCAGGGCCGGATCACTTAGCTCCAGGGGGGGGGGGGGGGGGGGGGGGGACTTCTTGTTTGGGACTTGAACCTCATGCAAAAGGTCTCCACCTCGCTAGCATTTTAACAAATGTGGGGTCGGGGGGGGGGGGGGGGAGATCCCCCCCCACCCCCCACGGATCCGGGCCTGATGAGAGTCTTGACTTCTTTCCATTTTACTGTCCTACTGGCACTAAGAGTGATGAGGCCTAGCAGTTTTGGCGTAGGCTTTCCTTACAGTTTTGCGTAGGTTTTTATGTTGTTAAAGCGGGTGTCAAAGGCCTATATAAGTCAAAGAAGTACCCAATGGAGAAGAAACACGCTTAGAAAAGACGGGTACAACACAATTTATTAATATTTCGGGTAAATACCCTTTGTCAAAATAGACAAACAAACAGAGAGATTAGCCGCTACTTATCTTCATTCGCAGAAGGAATGTGGCAACTCTATATAAGCAATCCAGACCAAAAAGGTGACTGCCAAGCGTGTGAAATGCAAAGAAGTACCCAACGGAGAAAGAAACACGCTTAGAAAAAACGGTACAACACAATTTATTAATATTTCGGGTAAATACCCTTTGTCAAAATAGACAAACAAACAGAGACATTATTTGCTACTTATCTTCAGATGCAGAAGGAATGTGGCAACTGAAGGTGACGTAAAAAGAAAAAGAAAAGAAAAGGAAGAACAAAAGTAAAAATGACGTCAAAGAAAAAAATCGTAAGAGAAAGACTCCGAGAGAAACTAAACACGAGAGACAAGAGTGTGTGTAAGCGCGCGCAGGAGCGAGCAAAAGTAAATGCGCGTGTGTGAGGCCGGGGAGAGAGAGAGAGAAGAGAGACAGCGAGAGAGAGAGAGAGAGAGAGAGGGGGGGGGGGGGAGAGAGAAAGAGAGAGAGAGAGAACGAACGGGGAGTACCCTTGGGCACGAAGTAGGCTGAGTGTCTAATACACAAAGCCAGCTAAACACCAACCCGAAGGCAAACCTTATATCACCAACGAGTTGAGGACTACCTCGGGGAAAAACGGGAGGACCCCGGGAAAAATACCCCAGCATTTAGCATGGTACACAACAAGGAATATCGATGAAACAAAGCAAATAATCAAATTCAGTAAGAGAATAATGGTATAAGAGGAGAGTAGGTAGTTGTGAAACCATCTTCAAGGGTAACTAAAAAAAAAAAAAAAAAAACCGGGTGTGGGGGGAGAGAAAGACAAAAGGGGCGGGGGAAGGGGAGGGGGAAAGGGAAGAGAGAGAGAAAGGGGGAAGAGAGAAAGAGAGAGAGAGAGAGAGAGAGAGAGAGAGAGAGAGACAAATTTTGCCGACAGTGGGGGAACTACTGTTTCTGTTGCGTTGCGGGGAGCGAAAAAGGTGGAGTATAGAGCAGATGTTAAAAGAGGCATCTACATATTATAAGAATTGAGGTCTTAAATAATACTCACCACGGCAAATTTTTTACTTTCTCCATTCTGTTTGACACACACTTCGTCGACACAGCTTTTCGCGCCGTCTGAAGTCACGTATTTTGGTCACGTGACCGGTAGAGAGTGCAAGAGATTTCAAGATGGCGGAAGAGGCCTTTAGGTGTAGTGAGAGTGTTGAGTTTTGTTGTTTCTGCATGGGAAAACAAATTTGTTATTTCTTCACATGAGTCTGAAAAGATATGTTTGCAGTGTTTTCAGCGTCTTGTTAAGACATCACAATGACTTCAATAACTGATTTGGACGAACTAGAGAAACAAGCAATTAAGACATGCACTACCAACCAGTGCATGATAGACTTCACGGCGAAACAACTGAAGGGCTTGAGACAGGAATGTGCCACAACGGAGGCAATCACTCAGAAGGAGATCAGAGACACAGAGGTATGCATTTGCTATCAACCTGCATTTGATCCTTTGTTTAGAACGAGTCAGATTTCGACCGGGGCAGGAGGTACTACGTGAAGAAAAGGCTAAAGGGAGATGATGGTTGAATTCATAATATTGCATATTTTATTTTATTGATGTGTAAACTGTTGCTGAAAAAGTTAAATGTCAGCTGTCATGTATTTGTTTAATTAATATTCACCTTGTTCGCAAGTTGAATGTTTTCTTTTCAATTAAACTGTACTAGCAGAGTTAGAGCCCATATGCATTCAGTGGAGTGTGTTCAACAAGTTCTTGAAAGACAAAAGCACTATGACAGTTCTAGGAAGTAGAACAGGACACCACTCAAGTGTGTAAGCAAAAACCGTTCAATATCATAATAACAAGCTGTGCACTTCAACTGGAAACAATTTATTGCTAGAAAACTTAGCAAATTTGGATTTTTGCTCCTTACACAGTAGACTACACACTTAGAAGCACTCGGATGAGTCAGTAGAGAAAAAAATTCCATACACATCTTCTGGTACATTGTGCAGGGTTGCACATCCTCAAAAACCGAGAGATTTTCATCCCTCTACTGACAGTTTTAGAGGGTTTTAGAGGGGCTCGTGAAGATCTGTCTCTTGAAATTGGATCGTGATTACTTTTCCCAACAGTGAAGGGGTTAATGATAAATTAAGCCACTGTACATTATGAATGAAATAAATTAAGGCTAATCTTTCTGGGCCTGCTGCTCGTTACCAAGTTCAGTAACCTCCAATTCCGCTTGCAACAGGAACTTGACAGTCTGGTGGTACCACTATATGCTTATACTATACAGGATGTTTGTGGCAGCATCTCTTGCCACACCTCTCTGTTTATTTGCCCCCTGCTGGTGGTGGTGTTTGATTGCCGAGAAAATTTGAACATCACCCAGCTTCAAGAGGCATAGACCCGCATGAGAGCCTGCAGTTGTGGGGGCTCTTGAGGGTCTGTATCTATTATTATTAAACCCACGTTATATCCATATTCCTTTGACGGATGGGGATATTTGACTTTGAATTTACACTGATTTCAAGTACAAGTCTGCCTCCACTGGCAGTGAAGAGATTAGTACACTAATACTAGATTAGTACACTTTAACTAACAGAAATTAAATAGGGTGGTCAAAACAGCATCTCATATTGTTGGAACTGATCTCCTCTCGCTGGAATCTCTGTACCATGCACGCACCATCAAGAGAGCGAGCTCCATCATACATGACGAACACCATCCTGCACATAGCCTGTTCGAGCCCTTAATAATAAATAAATAATAATACATAGTTCTTGTATAGCGCTGTTCTCCAGGAAAACGCTGGACTCACTGCGCATGCACAACATCACACCCTCTCTCTCAGACACATGCACGATTATAGTTTATACACTACTTTAAACCACCCCATCTCTTCCCAACACCTTACAATCCCCATCTGGCTCACGCTTTAGATCCATAAAGGACAAAACCACTCCTGTTCAGAAGAGCTTTTATTCCTTGGCTGTTCAGACCCTGTCTAATGTGGCTGTGATATGATATAACTCAGCAGATTGACTCAAAGTCTCTTTAGAATTACCTACAGCCCATCTTAGTTGTTTATAATATTAAACCTCTTCTTAAACAGGATATACAGTTTTACAAATGAATTTAGCTAATCTGTTTTCGTTGCGGCTCACTTGGTGGTTTTTGTTGTCATAATATGGTTATTATGCTATAGATTTATCTTATTTTACTTACTTAGATGTGTGTGCATACTTAGTAGAATGACTGAATACATTATGTGTTGTTTTCCTATTTTAGTCTGCTTGATTGTGATATATGTATGTTTTATGTGTTGATCTTAATATGAACGCTCGTCAGTTATGCCGCAAAAAATTCCTAATGCTTATATGGCAATCAAGTTTATAAAGCCCCAACAAGCTACACTATGATGTTGATCGAGCATGATATTTCATGGGTGGTGTCAGAATAGGTTGGCGCCCATAGGCATCAAGCTATTCTGACACCATCCTTGCACTGTCAAGGTTCATCTGTCTTCAGCTCTGTGAGTGTGACATAGACCTCAAAGGATATCTATAAGAATTTATCTTCATTCTCAGAATGTAATGGCCCTTTGGCTGTCATTAGAGGTTTTTCACTTTTGTCACAATGATTCCTGCAAGAATTATGACAACAAAAATTGCCACTGACAGCCAGAGTTAACTTTTCTTTCTCAGAATCAGAGGTTCAGCTTTGTTGTACTATCTTCCGGTAGTTAATGCTTAGTCAAGTTAGTGTTATCAGGTATATGTTGCTGAGGTATTTCCTTGGTTCATAACACTTTGATTGTGCCTGAATGTGTAAGTACAGACAGTGTTGCACACCCAGACCAACAAATAAAAGTATTCATAATGTAACTGTTTTAGCAGTTTAACCCATTTAGCCCTGAAGCACTACTTGACAGCAGAGATGGAACAATGAAGTCATTGCATTTCTAGATTGGCTTTGACCTCGTTAAGATGAAAGGATCTGTACTTCCTTATACATGTGAGGTGGTGTCCCACTTTACTTCGTTTTCTACTGGAAGCTGGGTAGCTCAAGTAGTAGAGCGTTCAACTCAAGTCCAAAAGGGCACGGTTTCAATTGCTATTTGCAGCTGGGGTTAACAAAATTCAGACCCTATTATTTGGTGCCCTGTCTTTAAAATCACTTCCATGTGTGGCCGACAAAGATGTTAATCTCTAAATATTGAACATTTACTCCTACTTCAGCATACACACTAAAGCTAAACCATACACACGTACACACATGATGCAAGCAGTACATGTGCACGCTTGCTGTCTTTCGACACACTGAAATAACTAAGGAATCTCATCACACAAGCAGCTTCAACTTTTGACTGAAACTGCTCAAAGACGAGCTCCCCACACAACTTGCGACAAGGCATACATGTAAAAATATTCAATTTATATTTTCAAAGATGTAAAATAAAAATAAAAAACATGTTGAAATGTGTTGTTATGCATTCATAACTAGGACATGATAGGCACATTAACCCATTATATCCTGAGGCTGATTTTTAAAAAAAATATGCTTGTTGTCTTATGAAGGCTACATTACATTACAGATAGATCAACCATTTTAGTTCAAGGATGGTGCCAGAATAGCTTGGTGCCTCAGGTGCCAAGCTATTCTGGCATAACCCTTGAACTATCATAGTCAAATTAATTTCAAGCAGTAGTGTAACGGTATGGATATGGTTAACTGAGACTATTCGTTGATAACAATGTGTGCCCTCTTGCTGGTTTTCAATTTAAAGTTACAATTACAATTTTTAATATTACAATTTGCAGAGCAAGCTGATCAAGCTTTTCAGCAACCAGATTGTAGCTAAACGTCGGCTCCCTGCTGAGGAAATGCCCGAATGTCTTGCAGCGTACCCACGCCTTGACCAATGGTTGGATGTTGTGGGACTCAAAGATAATACAATTCAAGTAAGTCACTTATTTTGGAATCATGACCTATGAAAAGTGTGCGTGAAAGTGAATGACTATAATTCCAGAAATTTGAAGTGCCTAATTTTCAGAGATTATTAACCCTTTGCGTATCAGTAGTGGTTTTAGTCATGATGATTTCTGTCAGAATCATCGCGACTAAGCACGCTCCTGACATGCGATGGGTTAAATCTGTGCCTGTTGGTAACGCTCTGTTGCGACGATTTCAAAATCATCACGTCAGAAAGCCATCTAACTGCAAGGCTGCATTTCCAAATTTTGGAGGTGTCACCTTATGACTATGTACCACTTGCCGGAGATGGATTGACCATGATAAGCTGGCCAGATTAGCTTGGTGCCATCAGGCATGACTGTAGCAAAGTTTATGGTTTAATTCCAGCTATACAAACCAATCTTACAACCTCAAGTTCTTATACATTCCACATAGATATCTGATGATAAGACCTTTCTGTGTGTACTAGTTTGGGTGATGCCTCTGAAGCAGAAAATATGAAAAATGCTGATATGTGGTAGACCTTTTTCAGCAAACTTTTCAAACCTTGCACAAAGGTAGTTGTCAGTAAGATTTGTGTATGCAAACATATGTGGTTGACTACTCTTAAAGCGAACTGCTCCAAGGAGAGGTTTGATTGCTTAATGATTTCTTGTCTCAACCTTAAGACTTTTCTGCCTTTCTTTTCGCAATCCACATGAGTAGGCACAGGTAACAGAGGTTATGTGTGTGTGTGTGTGTGGGGGGGGGGGGGGGGGGGGAACCCCACTGTTTGTACAAAGGAGGAGAGCAGAATTGTCCTTGATTTTATACGAATACCTTTATTGTTCCAAGATGGGAAATTTGTTTGCAGCGGAATTTTTGTAAAACAGTTGTAAAAACAACAAATGTAAACATGAAACAAATAAATATATTTGACTGACTAGAACACATCGACCGATTACAGTATGTGCACGTATATAACATCACAACCATCTGTAATGTTAATATCCACCATGTTATGTTATGGTGTTTAAACTTAAAAAGTTATCCTTTTGTGCATCTTATTACATGTCATTGCATCCTGAGACTGATCTGTTGTCCTAAGATGGCTACATTACTGGAGATAGATAAACCATTTTAGTTAAAGGGTGGTGACAGAATAGCTTGGCACCTGAGGCGCCAAGCTATTCTGGCACCACCCTTGAACTATCACAGTCAAAGTTATTTCAAGCAATAATGTATCAGGATGGAATGGGTTAAAGGAAATAGTGAGAACTGTTAACCCTTTTAAGTCTGGAGCAGGTCACTTTAAAGGTCAAGGAAGATCAACTTGTGTGACATGCACTTGTAGACTTGGATAAAACAGGACTTGAGTGTTGCTATGGCTATATTTATGTCTAAAGACATGAGTACATGTTCATTTAAACCTTTTCATCCTGATACACTATTGCCAAAAATTAATTTTACTATGTATGAATTATGATAGGTCAGGGGTGGTGCAAGTATATCTTGATGCCTCAGGCACCAAGCTATTCTAGCACCACCATTGAAATAAAATGGTGGATGTATGTCCTAATCTACCATAGAGCCTTCATAGGACAATAAGCACAATTTAAAAATTCAGCCTCTGAGTATGCAATGGGTTAAATCTAACTCGCCACTGTCATTGTTATCATAAAGATCAAGCAGTTGCAGAATCTTTTATGACGAACAGTCCTTTTGCCATTTTCTGAACTAAATACTGTTAGAAAAATGTACGTTTTATGTAAGTGCCTAGATCGAGGGAAATCACTCCCAAAGCAAAAAAGAATAAAAGAAATCACAACCAAAGCAAAAAAGAATAAAGGAAATCGCTGCCAAAGCAAAAAAGAATAAAGGAAATCACTACCAAAGCAAAAAAGAATGAAGTAACCCAAAACAGAACAAGATTTTGTCCCCTTAACTGTTGTAATTTTGATTAAAGGTTTATGGCTACCAGCAACGTTTGATTGTAGCTTTGTTCAGAGACTCCCATTGTGGGCGTGCTAAGTGGCAGCAGTTTTTAAAATAAATTTTAGGACAATAATTATTTGATACATTTGTTAATAGTCACTGTCTTGATCTCTTGCATATGTTTTATTTGTCCATCACTTAAAGGGCATTGAAGAACGTAGAATCACCTTTGATGGCTTGCTGGAAATGTCTGAAGCTGAAGTGCACAACCTGCTGATGCGCTATGGTGGCACAGATCGGGAAATTCTGACTCTCAACACTGCTCTTGTCAATCTCAAGTCTTATACAGGTACATGATTTATTTGCACTTTCACATACAGTTACACACAGGAAGCTGCAATACATTTTGTACAATGATAAAATCTCGGGGATTGGGATGTTCACATATGATTTACAAGGTGAGTATTAAGCCTTTGGCTGACTGTGTTGCTTTTTGGCTCATGTGTGATATCATAAGTGAGTCTATGTATTGGGCCCATGGTCTTCTGTCCATCTGCTGGTGTCCTTTGTCAGTGGTAAACTATGTTGGCTTTTTCTTGTAGGCTTACTATTCAAGCCACACTTTTCAAACTTGGTCCAAAGATACTTTGATAAGACCTTTCTAAACATACAAATTTCAGTGACCTCTCTCAAAGGTCAAGATCGTGGGGGATTAGGGGAATGGGTACAAAATAGCCATATCTTGACCATAAAATGTGTTTTCTTAGAAGTTAGATGCTATTCACAACTTCAAACCCAACTAGGTACAGGGATACCTAATGGTAGGACCTTTCTATAAATACTGATTTGCAGAACATTTTGGAAAGGTCCAATCACAAGAGACAGGCAGAATACCTATGTTTGGTAGAATTTCATTTAAAAAAATTTTTTTACAAACTTTTAAATCAAATTTGACTAGAGGCAAGGAGCGTACCCTAAAATGACCCATAACATTTTGAGCTGAGGTGTCAATGACGCATAGGTTTTTGTAGGCAATGGGCCCTTCTTTTCACATGTTCCTAAAGGCCCACCCATCTTATTATAGCTCTTGCTGCATCCCCCTCCCCCCAAGCCCCTGCTTTTTGGCTCAAGTGCGAAACATAAAGTGAGTATGTTTTGGGCCAGTGGTCGTCCGTCCGCCGTTGTCTGTGGTAAACTTTAACGTTGGCATTTTCTTGGAGACTATTTAAGCCACATTCTTCAAACTTGGTCCAAGGATACTTTGTAGCAAGATCTTTCTAAACATATCAATTTGAGTGACCTCTCTTACAGGGGATCAGGAAATATGTTAAAATTTGCTATATTTTGACATAATTTATTTTTTTACAAATACTATTCTCAACTTCAAACCCAAACTTGGTACAAAGGTACCTGGTGGTAAGACCTTTCTATGCATACTAATTTGGTTGATCACTTGGAAAGGTCAAGGGTCACAAGAGCTCAGGAAATAAGTGAAAAACAGCCATATTTTGACATAAGATGTTTTTTTAAAAAATACTGTTCACAACTTCAAACCCAAACTTGCTACAGAGATACCTGCTGGTAAGACCTATCTATGCATACTAATTTAGATGACCCCTTGGAGAGGTCAAGGACCAAGGGCTAAAAAAAAATAGGTCTGAAATAGCCATATTTTGACAAAATGCTTTTTCTCAAATACTATTAACAACTTGAAAACGCAAACTTGCTACTGAGATACCTAATAGGAAGACCTTTCTATGCACACTAATTTGGTTGATCCCTCTGAAAGGTCAAGGGTCACGGGAGCTCAGGAAATCGGTCCAAAATAGCCATATTATGATGACAAAAGATGTTTTTTCTCAAATACTATTCATAACTTCAAACCCAAATTTGGTACAGAGATACCTGATGGATAATTTGGATGACCCCTCAGAAAGGTCAAGGGTCACAAGAGGCTGGCAAATGTGTGTAAAATGCCAATTTTTTTAAAATATAATTGTAGGTGTCATCAATATTTTTGCAAAATTTTCAACCAAATTTCTCACAGATAGCTGATGATAAGATCTTCTTATGCATACTAATTTAGTCAACTCATCACAAAGGTCTAGGGTCACGGGGGGTTGACCGATATGTGACCCTCTCTCACGAAATCAGTCTTAACTTGCATTTTGGGTGTTTTGAGATATATACATTTCTGAAATGTACAGAGCCTGCTGATTAATTTGATATATGAATGAATGCTGTAGTGCAAAAATTGTAGAAGTTATTAGGGTTTAAAGTTGTTAAATGCACCGGTGGCCATTTTGAGAAAACAGCCTGCAAAGTTTATGTGTGCATGTCTTGCACATCTACCTTAGCAACGGGGGTTCAAAGTCAACCAATCAACCTGATATTTTACATGGTGGTTCAGTAAGTCCATCACTATGTGTAAAACCTCACATTAAGTTGCTAGCTAGTCAGAATCTTGTGATAAATAGCCCCCAAAAGTGCCATACCTAATGTAAACATGACAGATTTGGGGGGAAAATGCATTTTCATATTTTGCTATCAAACTCAAGGCATAAATAATTTCAATTCTGTTTGAGCATAAAAGTATATTGCTATAATATATTTAGGCAAAACATGTATGAAAATGCTGTGTAGCACTCTTATTTAGTGGCAAATGTTATTTAAAATTAGATTGCGGACGCGTTCAAGGAACGTGAAAGCCACCATCACCAAGGCAAAATAAAAACCATCATTACAAAGACTGAATACAATTTACATCCAATTTATGAAGTTGCCAATCACTTTATTTCATTGTTTGTCATTTAAACCCACTTATAATTGATTCAAACTGAAAAGGACACTAGACAGAAATTATCCTTAAAACATGCAAAACAGAAGTCACAGTCGGCTGCCTGTTGTCCCAGACTGAAATGAATACTATTTACTACCACTACCCTGCAAAATGAAGTCACAAAAGCTAAAAACAAATCTACAAACTGAGTATTAGTAGTTCCACATTCATATATAAATTTGTAAACATGCAACAATTTAAAAAAAACAAACACAATATTTACTTACAGGTTGCAGAAGAAATGTAAAAAAGGAAAGTCCTCACGTATTGCAGGCAGCATACCGCTTCACCAAACAATTCCCTTCAGTATACAATTATCCACTCAAGCACAGCAAACTACACCACACAAGCACAGTACCCACACAAGCACAATAACCAGACAGTTGTCTTTGCACACTGGAAATCAGCTGTGAGGAGGAGGGCACACAATGTCACACTTGTCGTCTCGAGCGTAGTCCTGAATGTGTTGAAATAGGTACTGTTGTATGTCTCTGAAAAGTCCAGGAACTGGTATGATGGCTGCCAGTGCCATGGTGTGGGGGGGGAGGGGAAGTGAGCAACATGGCCAGGAACAGCCAGCACCTTGTCCTCTTCAGCGTCGGTGATGTGGGTCGTCTTGTAAAACTTAAAACACCTTTCCATGGCGACTGAACCTGAAGCGTCCAACAGTCTTGATCCCATTCAAGTTACTCGTTGTCCTCCTATGCACAGTTTTTTAAATAAAGCGCACCACGCGGTCTGTGTCGTGGAGCGTCAAGCTGAGGGTGTTGTTCTTTTGCCCCCAGCCTTTTGTCATGTTGGCATCAGTCCCTGTGTCTGGTTGTACTTTGAAAGGCGTGTCAGGATTCTTGGCTGATACTGAAAACAGAAACAAAAACAGTAATGAAGTCAGAAAACAGCAACAAAAACAATAATGAAGTCAGAAAACTGAAAGAAAAACAATAATGAAGTCGATGAAAATAAACTGTCATTGCTCACTAGACACAACACATGAATTTGCATGATTCTGTTTAGTGCTTAAAATAATGTATTATACATACCCAGCGTTCATGCTGCACTGTCTTCAGTCCGTTCCGCATGCACTCACTCAGAATGCTGGGGATCATCCACTCCTTTGCATCTGAACAAAATAGTACAAAATCATTTTAAACTGTCTGTTTATGTGAGCCATTTCTGTATTGCCATTAGTAGTACAATTAGCCTATTCATCTTCTGTTGAGAGTTGGTCACACACACACACACCACACACAAACACACACTCTACACATACACTCCACACACACACACACACACACACACACACACACTAATGATCATACATCTGCATTCAAAAATGATGCACATACCTCGATCCATGTGTTGAATTGAGAGTTGAAGACTGTGGTGCAGCCGTTGCTTCTTCGCTTGTTTCTCGATCGGCCGGTTCAAACTCAAAATCGTTGTATGAGAAGCTATCGTCGTGATGAGAATCGGCGACGAAATAGTCTGTGATCAGGTCGCTCAATTCTTTCTGATCTGCAGGCGTTTTTTTGCCTGATTTACAATAGTTTAATCGAGTCTTGCTTTCATTTTCGCGTGTTGTAAACAGACGAAAAGTGAACAGCGGAACAGGATGCAGTTGTGTCCCTTAGTCTTGTCTCAGCCAATGAGAATTCGTGTAACTTCATCGTTACCATGCAGCTAAGAGTTCTACTCTCTGATTGGTCAGAATTGAACATTTGTGTACGCCCTTTTTTCCTTATTTGGGAGGAACACATCTGTTTAATGTAGAACACGACCCAAGCCCGCGAAAGTGCGGACAAAGGCCTTTCCAACGGTATATATAACTTGATGGGGTTCTGTAGGGGATGCAATGTGTTCTGTTATGTTAAAAATGGGTCATTTTGCACAAAACAAAAGAATAATTGGGGCCGAGCTCAGACTTTTAAAATAATTTTAACCTATTTAATGGCATTTTTCATGATAAAGATTTTAACCATACGATACTTTGGTGTATGTAGAATACATTTCTGCAAAAAAGTGAAAATGACGCAGATTGACCCCCACCACATATTACTGCGTGTAGCGCCGATCGGCTCGCTGCGAGTTAAGACTGGTTTCGTGAGAGAGGGTCACATATGTGGGTCACACATAATTATGTAAATCGGTCATACACGTGAGCCATAATGGCTTTGCCTTTCTTGTTGATATTTCTCTGAGTGGCGAGAAGGTGCCTGCATACACACTGCTTCCCCCCCCCCCCCCCCCCCCCCCCCCCACCAGCTTTTCAATCTTTCGGTAGTCGATGAGAAGGTGCTCACACATATTTAGCCCATCCTGGTTCAGAAATGATGCATTGGATTTGTACTCTGCAGGCCAATGACACATTAGCATATATTTTCAAAATGAACCCTGCAGAGGTAGCTCATGATAAGATCATCTGTGCATACTAGTTTGGTTGACTCCTCACAAAGGTCATGGGAGACACTTGAACATGTGCTTATTTCAGTGACCTGTCGGAAAGGTTAAGGTCATGAAGGTCAGATTAATTATGTGGATGGGTCATGCAAGTGAGCCTTCTGGGCTTTGCCATTCTGGTTGAGCTTTCGGAAAGGTCCAGGTCATAGAAGGTAGAAAAATTATGTGACAGTTTTCCACCCTGGAGACTGATTCAGCTTTTTCAAAATCCCAAGAAGCTGAATTTCATCTGTTTGGTTCAGACACAACACAGTCTTTTGGCCAGCCAGTTCCATAATATCTGCCAGAGGTATAAATTTTCATGAGCCCCTGCATCTGCAGGGGCTCATGAGAATTTATATCCCTTGCTGTCCATGGACAGGTTTCAGTCATTTCAAATTTTTGCACTGTCCCCAATGTGAGCGCAAGCGAGCCTTGAGGCTTTGTCATCCTTGTTTTGAACTTGTGCTTTCTTTTCAGACAAGCAGCTTCATGGGGAGCATCTTGCCCACAGTGACTGGCACTTTACGGACCTGCTGGGGGCATCCAAGTCTACGTCTGGCAGCCCTAGTGGTGGGGCAGTGGCTCTTGGTGGTGGATCCTCTCCCAAGTTCCAGCCACGCCCTTCCACACCTTCTCTTCCTAAGCCCAGCATTTCTGGTGACTTTGACACATCGTACACACCCTCCAGTTATGGGTCAGTGAACGCGGGAGGTTCCAGCAGCTTCCCAGTGGCTCCTGCGGAGGCTCATCCTGCACCACACAGCACACCCTCGTCCCCGGTCCCTTCTCCACACCTCCTACCCAACAGTCAGAAGTACACACCTCCGCACACCCCGCCGTCATCGCGCTCAAAGCTTGTCAGTACCGCTAAATATCCCAGTACCCCGCCACCCAAGAAGAAGATGCTGCTCTTTCCTGATGCTCAGCCAATAACGAAAAGCAAGTCCCACGAGTCGCAGCTTGCCAACCGTGTTGTCGACATTGATCCAGTGAAGTAAGTTGGCTTGGTTTTACAATCAACTATGGATGTGTACAAAATACAAAGTTTGCTAGAAGTTAATGTGGTTTGCACTGTTTTGACACATTACACAAAGCATTTCAAGTGTAATGAATGTGTTTAACCCATGTAGCCCAGTCACACTACAGCAAGTAATAGATAATAATTCAAAGATGGTGCTACATTAGCTTGGCACCTTCAGGTGCCAAGCTGATTGATCACTACCCTTGAATTATTATGGTTGATCCATCTCGTGCAACTGATACATTGTCTTTAGATAATGCCTCCAAACTTTGGGAATGTGTCCTTGTGGTTAAATGGGTTAACCTTGTGGATTGAACAGGCTTGGAAAAAAATGCAACTGAAGTCTTGAATTTTATCTGTGCCCAGATCAAAGAGAAAACCGCAGAATATCAAGCTGAGTGGCAGCCACGAAGCTTTGTTTCTGCGCCGTCTGTCTGCAGAAGGCGCAGAGATGCCTGGTGTCGGTGGTCGGGGCCTGTCGGGACATACTTCACCTGTGATACCTTCACCTGTCCGGTCACCACCATACAAGCATGATTCCAGTGTCATGGATGATAATGTTCGCTATGCTAGTAAGTGGGCTGCTTTTAATGGCCTCTTCACTGCCAGTGGATGCAGATTGTGTTTCTGAAGTCTTTGTTATCAAATTAATTCAACGCCAAATCACCCTAGCCATCCAAGAAGCAAGAATCCTGAATGGTATCAACAAGAGTCATAGATCTTCTTGCGCCCCGCAACTGTGGGGGCTCATGAGGATCTATGTCTCTTGTAGTTGGATTGTGTTCACTTTCTCAGGGAAGAGGTTAATGGTATAGTTTGTGGGGTTTTTTACCTTTCATTTGTCAGAAAAAATCTGTGGTATTTCAAGTTCACCTTTTTGAATTGGTGATTTTTGTTAGTTAAATATGTTGTATGTTGTACAAATTCTACTTGAAGTGATTAATAATGTATATTTCTTATCCTTTTAGGCACACTTTCTGTCCCAAAGTCTCCAAAAACTCCTTTGAATGTTGGACCCAAGCTTCATCATCAGATATTGCATAGGTGAGTGTGGACATAAACAGGTGAAACAGGAACGGTACTTGACATGGGGTAATATACTGACTTCCATTAAAAACGCGAATTTGTCACCATAGCGCTTTTCTTCATAAATATGCTTTAATCCGGGTTATTTGGACGTCATTTATTAGCAAATGTTATGAAGAGTGTTTTATGTCATGTGCATATAGAATGTTTAGTCTTAAAAATCGCACATCAATGACTTATGGCGTCATCAGTGACATTGCCATCACAGGATATTGAAAGTGAAATGGGGAGCATCTGCCGAGGACACAGCTGAAAGCCAACCAATGTGCAGTGTCACTAGGGTCTTTGTGCATGAAAATCCGGCCTGTTTGGTCTTGACCTACTTTTCGTTGTCAAAGGCACCTAAATAATCAACATGACCTACAAACCTGAAAATCAAAAAGTTCTTTATTTTTAGGTTAGCGTCCATATTTACCTGATCAAATGGATATGGGTGTGTTCTTTATCTCTGGGTCAGTCACGGGAGCATAAAAAATGGTTTGAAAGTAATTCACATTAAATCAAATAAGATTTATTAAGAAAATGATGTGCAATGAAAGTTCTGGTTCTCTAATGAATTTTTGAGTCAAATTTCATTTGAGGCAATTAATAGCATTATAAGCAATCCACACAATATGTGTGTTAAAACATATCACAGGAAACTTGCTTCACAGTTTTGCTTATTTTCACCACTCATGAAACCCTGTGTTCTCCAATGTGCCATGTCATCCAATTTTTGTGTGAAGGTAGCTCAGACAGTAGGCTGAACATCTGAAGTAAGCAACAAATAATTTTTTTTTTTGTTTTGCTGTTAAGGTGGCTCTTTGTTTTCGGGTACACTTACAGATACTTGTCGCATTTTTAATGGCAGTCAGTATAGAAGAAAGAAAAAAAACAAAACAACTTAAGCATGCTTTGAAAGAGACAAGAACTCTGGCAAAAAAGGCATTAATGTGCATTCACAACTCAAGGTCACGGTCATGGCAATGGTGCCACTTTGCCACATATCCATGTGTGACACTATAAGTTATTGTTCGCAGTGGTTTGCTACGCGGACCCTTGTAGGCCTTCGGGAGGTCAAAAGAACCATTGTACCCCGAAGGCCTGGGGGTCCATGCAAAAAGCCCCTGCTACCAATAACCTATTTGTTTTCATTCCTCCAATGTTTTCATAAAAGAAATCAAGAAGAAATTTTCTGACCTGGATCATGCCAGACATGTCAGACGACAAAGGAATTAATATTTATACATAATAGACATGACATAATTTAAAATATTTCATGACGTTGCCATCTCCAGTAGTGTGCTTGTTGTTTCAAACAACACTAAGTAACTTTTTACTTTAGAACGTTTTGGTGATCTTTTAATGAACAAAACTCGCATCCAAGATGCGTCACAAAGAGGGCTACAAGAAGTCCGCCCTTTGTCGCTACAAGGGCTTTTGTAGCTCGGTCATGTGGTACAGTTTGCGCTAAATAGATTGGTTGTTTGACGTGGGGATGAAAACAAATCTCTTTATACAACTTTGAACAATGGAAAGATGCAGGGTGAACTGCTGGGTCTTCCGTCGCTTCAATACTTACTTACTTACGCCTGTCACCCCTACCCGGGTATAGGCCGTCGACGAGAGACCTCCAGCAACTCCTGTCCTGTGCTTCTCCTTCGATTCTACTCCAGGTGGTTCCCAGTCTCTTGATGTCTGCTAGGAGGTCTCGACGCCAGGAGTTTCTCGGCCTACCTCTTTTCCTCTTTCCCTGGGGGTTCCATGACAATGCCTGCCTAGTGATACTGGAAGCTGGCTTTCTCAGACTGTGACCGATCCATCCCCATCTTCTTCGCCCAATTTCATTCTCTGCTGTTATCTGCTCTGTTCTCTCCCAGAGTCTGACGTTGCTGATCTTCTCTGGCTAGTGGATTTTCAAAATTCTTCTAAGGCAACTGTTCATGAAGGTCTGTACTCTGTTGACTGTGGTTTTTGTCAATCTCCATGTCTCTGCTCCATATAGGAGAACTGCTTTTACATTGGAGTTGAAAATCCGGACTTTGGTGTGTTGTGACAGCTCTCTGGAACTCCACACTTTTTTCAACTGGAGAAAGGCTGCTCTGGCTTTACCGATTCGTGCTCTGACATCTGCATCAGTGCCGCCTTTTTTGTCTATGATGCTCCCGAGATAGGTGAAGGACTCCACCTCCTCCAACGGGGTGCCAGCAAGCAAGACTGGTTCTTCCCTGGTTGCGTTCAGCCTCATTGTCTTTGTTTTCTGTTTGTGAATGGTGAGGCCCACTTGGGACGAGATGTCAGCAAGCCTCGTGGTCTTGTCTTGCATTTGTTGATGAGTGTGGGACAGTAATGCCAAGTCGTCTGCAAAATCGAGGTCGTCAAGCTGTGTCCACTGTATTCCACTTCGTCTGTGCTCTGTGATCATCTTCATGACCCAGTCTATGGCCAGTAGGAAGAGGAACGGAGACAGCAGACACCAGTTCTGACCTGGAGCTCTCTGGTGAACTGCCCTTCGTGGATCACGCGACATGTCATGCCATCATAGCTGCTCTTGATCAGGCGGACGAGCTTTGTGGGTACACCGTAGTGTCGTAGGAGTTTCCACAGAGTCTCTTGGTCCACGCTGTCAAATGCTTTCTCGTAATCCACAAAGTTGACGTACAGCGGGGAGCTCCACTCCAGAGACTGTTCCACGATGATGCGGAGAGTGGCGATCTGGTCTGTACATGATCGGTTCTTCCTGAATCCTGCTTGCTGGTCTCTCAGCTGGGGGTCAACGGAGCTCTTCATTCTCTCTAGGATGATCCTGGTACTGACAGCAAGGTGATTCCTCTGTAGTTGGAACACTTGCTGAGGTCGCCTTTCTTGGGAAGCTTGATTAGGTACCCCTCCTTCCAGTCAGCTGGCATCACCTCCTCTTCCCAGATCTTTCCAAACAGTGGATACAGCATCTCAACTGTTGTCTCTAGGTCTGCTTTCAGAGACTCCGCTGGGATGCCATCTGGCCCTGCTGCTTTGCCATTCTTCAAAAATGCCACTGCTTTTCTGATCTCTTCCCTGCTGGGTCTGTCACAGCTGATGGGTAGGTCGGTCTCAGCCGGCTGGATGTCTGGGGGGTCGGGTGGGCTAGGTCTGTTCAGTAACTCTTCAAAATACTCGGCCCATCTGTCGAGTTGGTCTGCTCTGTCTGCAATAGGCTTGCCTTCTTTGTCTTTTACTGGTCTTTCTGTATGGCCATACTTACCCGACAATCTTTTGGTAATGTCGTAGAGCTGTTTCATGTTGCTGCTGCCTTTTCTGCCTCTGCTGCTAGGCTGTCTGTGTAGGCCCTCTTGTCTGCCCTGATACTCCTCTTCACCTCGCGGTTGGCTTCCCAGTATTCCCCCTGTGCCCTTACTTTGGCTGCTCTCGTGCGACTGTTGTTGACCGCTGCTTTCTTCTGCTTCCTCGCTTCTATCTTCTTCAAGGTCTGTGCCGACAGCCAGTCCTTGTGGTGGTGTTTCCTGAACCCTACAGTGTCTTTGCAGGTTGAGTTCAGCGCCTCTCTAACTGCCTTCCACTGCTGCTCTGTGGTGACCGCCTCCTCTTCATTTACTAGCTCCTGTAGCGCTTGAAACCAGTTGGACAGCACCAGTTTGAACTCTTCTCTAACTCCAGTTTCTCTCAGGAGGCCTACATTATAGCGCTGTCTTCTTGTTGTCTCTGTGCGGCTTTTCTTTAGCTTGAGCTTCATTCTTAAGGTAAGCAGATGGTGGTCTGAGGCGACATCTGCTCCCCTCCTCACTCGAACATCTTGAAGGGATCTTCTAAATTTCTTGCTAATGCAGATATGGTCTATTTGGTTCTCTGTTGTATGGTCAGGTGAGACCCAAGTTGCTTTGTGTATTCTTCTGTGTGGGAAGATGCTGCCTCCAATGACAAGTCGGTTTAGAGCACAAAAGTCTACAAACCTCTCCCCGTTCTCACTCATCTCCGAGCCTAGTCCCTGTCTCCCCATCACCTCTTCGTATCCGGTGTTGTCCTCCCCTATTTTGGCATTAAAATCGCCCATGACGATGGTGATGTCTTGCTCCGCACATTTGTCCACGGCACTCTGGAGTCGGTCGTATAACTCTTGTTTCTCTTCCTCATCACTGTCATTGGTGGGCGCATAACACTGGATGACGTTCAGCTTGAGCTTTTTCTTGGTTCTAAAGGCTGCTGTTATAATTCTTGGCCCAAGAGGTTCCCAGCCCATCAGCGCTCTCTGTGCCACTGGTGACAGCATGAGTGCTACTCCTGTATGGGGGGCATTCTCCTCTTCATGACCTGAATACAAAATCATCTCCCCCCGTCGCTTCAATGCGGATGCTAAACATGTAGCTTGGTCTTGTGGCCATGATCAGGTTCAGCAATCCAAACGCATGAAAGCCAACCATGGCCAGCTTTGTTTGCATGACATCGTTTCCTGATAATTTTGGCTGCTTTAGAATCTGGAAGATTTATCAAGTGCAGAGTTTAGACAGGTGCACTCATTGGCTACCATTTTCATCTGGTTTTCTGTGTTCATGAATATGGATCACATTTTTGTTAACCCATATCATACTGAGGCTAAAAGCTTCACATTTGTACACTGCCACATGCAAGCTACATTATAGTACTTACAGATAAGGATATAGACCAATGGCTTTAGTTCATGGGTGGTGCCAGAATAGCTTGGTGCCTAGAGGCGCCATGCTATTCTGGCACTACCCTTGAACTATTTTAGTCAAACTTATTTCCCACACTGGTGTATTCCGAATGATAAAGGTTAACTGATATCATATTGACACTAAAAGCTTCAAAATTTGTACACTGCCATATGCAAGCTACATTACAATACTTACAGATAGGGATATAGGCCAATGGCTTTAGTTCAGGGGTGGTGCTAGAGGCGCCAAGCTATTCTGGAACTACCTGTGAACTATTTTAGTCAAACTTATTTCACACATAAGGGTGAACCAAAAATTGAAACAGGCAACAGAAAGTGCTTTTAGTGTTTGCATTTTGCAAAACCCTTTGGAAGAACATTGCATGTGTTTATACTTTCTTCTTTGAGTGTTCATACCATCTAAGAATTTCCAGTACGCAATTTGAGAGGCCAATGGGTAACATTTTTTATTTCACGTGATGTGCATATCAGTACAGTGTATATGATAGACTTTTGTTCATTTTACTCCTGTGATAAGATTTGGGCATATGTGAGCTTGATACATTGCATAATAAGACTGGGGTGTTCAAGATAAGGTTTAACCTCTTCACTGAGTGATCATGAAGTGCATGTTTGAAATGATTGCTCACTGACCAACATTCACACGCAGAACACAATGTCATGGGGACAAAAAGATAGGCATACAGAACTAGACTAACAAGAGACATAATCCTCATGAGCGCCCGTGGCTGCGGGGGCTCATGAGGATTTATGTCTCTTGCAGATGGGGCGCGTTTGGCCTTGCCCCAGCAGTTGAGGGATTAAAGCTGATGTGAAGCAGCACATCATTCTCACATACACCAGTTCTATGTATGTACCCATACCAAACAAGCAGGTCTGGCGCTCTTTCTTGAAATTACCTCCCATTACTTGCTTTTGTCACATCTTTCTCTAGAATATGGCGCCAAGTTTCCATAGATTTCATGGGCATGAATGTATTTGCTGAACATGCTACATGACGTCGCGTCTCTGTAGTTTCTTTTTGAATAAATGAAACAAACTAAAACGACGCGCATACCGGCATTTCTGTCATTTTTGGCTCACGTGCGAAGCAAAGGGTACACAGTGGGCCTCCCCTGCAGTCCCATCTGTTAAAATGCCTTAGTCTTAAGTCTGTCCCAGTCATCCCCTAATTTTTCAATCCCCTAAACAACACTACCGCCCACTTGCTGCACATCTACCATGCACAAAATTAAAAAAAACAAAAACACATCACCCATCTCATTTCCTGGCTATCAACATGATTCTGTACCAACCCTACATCCAAGCGCAGCCAAAACTGGTACACACCTCAAATCACCATCCGCTTGGCAACAAAAACTAGGACAAAAAGAGTCCACAGGTTAAGCCAAGACTGGTATGAATCAAAACACCAAACATGTCTCTTCTCATCTATCAAGAGATTTTAAGCAAATACCAACATACTGCCTCTGTACAAAATGCCAAAGAAGGCAGAAGATTTTTTTTTTAAAACACCGTTACTCTTACCGCTTCACCTACCTCATTTGAATATATAACGTGACCTGTCAAAGTGAGTATGTTTTGGGCCAGTGGTCGTCTGTCTGCCATTGTCCGTGGTAAACTTTAACGTTGGCATTTTCTCGGAGACTATACAAGCCACAGTCTTCCAACTTGGCCCAAGGATACTTTGTGGCAAGACCTTTCCAAACATACCAATTTGAGTGACCTCTCACAAAGGTCAAGGTCACGGAGGCTCAGGAAATAGGTCACAATTTATTTTTTCTCAAATTTCACAACTTCAAACCCAAACTTGGTACAAAGATACCTGATGGTAAGACCTATCTATGCATACTAATTTGGATGTCCCCTCAGAAAGGTCAAGGGTCACAAGAGGTTAGGAAATAGGTTAAAAATAGCCATATTTTGACAAAAGGTGTTTTTTCTCAAACACTATTCACAACTTCAAACCCAAACTTGCTACAGAGATACCTGATGGGAAGACCCTTCTATGCATACTAATTTGGTTGATCCCTTGGAAAGGTCAAGGGACACAGGCTGGCAAATGTGTGTAAAATGCCAATTTTTGATAAAATTGTAGGTATTATCAACATTTTGGCAATTTTTCAATCAAATTTGGCACAAAGGCAGCTGATGATAAGACCTTCCTGTGCATACTAATTTAGTCGACTCATTGCAAAGGTCGAGGGTTGGGGGGTTGACAGATGTGTGAAAAATGCTTACATTTTGAGAAAACATGAATTTTGCTGGTGTGGAAGCCAGCCCTTTACTTATTGTCACAAAGGTCAGACATAATATGTCATGGGTGGGACTTATCTGGCTACAGCATGATTTCCGGATTTAAAAAAAAATAAAAAAAAATAAAAAAATTTTCTTTTCACTTTAAAAAGTGCCCCCAGACTTCAGAATTCAACTTTTTTTTTCAGGATTCTACTTTTTTTTCTGTCGCACCCATGATATGTATATCGGTCGTCCACGTGAGCTTAATGGCTTTGCCTTTCTTGTTCCTTGATATTTCATGCAGAATTTACTCAGCAACACATACGATTGTAGAAAGTACTATTGTCTACATAATCAGACAAAATCCCTGCCGTCGGCAAACCAGTAGGTAAGATGGCAGGTGTCTCATCATTGTTGTCCAGTTATTTCCCTTTTAGAGCGTGTCTGCTGCATGCACTCTGTTGGTCTGGCTGATTTATGTTTTGTTTGGAATGGGTACATACGCTGTCTTTTATATGAAGGAGTCTGGTGCAAATACAGCTATGTGAGCAAGAGATACGTTTATGAGATTCAAGTAAACCCATTACATCCTGAGGCTGATTTTTTTTTTATTAATGTGCTTATTGTCCGATGAAGATTACATTACTGATTAGGAGATAGATCAACCATGTTAGTTCAAGGGTGGTGCCAGAATAGCTTGATGCCTCAGGCGCCAAGCTATTCTGGCACCACCCCTGAACTATCATAGTCAAATTTATTTCAAGCAATATGTGTATCAGAAGGAAAAGGGTTAAATGTGCTCTGCGTCATAGTTTTAATTTTTGTCATGTTGCAGTATGTCATGTTGCCGTATTTGCTCCAGGTAACTCGGCATGATGTAACATCAGACAATTGTTCTCTAATAATCAGACCTTTTCTTCTCTTTTGAAGGTTCACAAACACATTTAAAATTACTACCTGTGACTTGTGTCACAAGCAGATGATTCTTGGAAATAAGTGCAAGGATTGCAAGTAAGACTGGCTGCAATGAAAACTGTCACAGAATGTGCTGCATTGTTCAGGATGGTGTTACTGTTAGACAGTTGGTAGTTCTTCAAATATTTCACCAGGAAGCATCACATTGCATCGTATTAGTCATGCACTTGTATTAGCAGTGCACTTTTATCACGTGAAGAAATATACACATTCAACTCGTAAAGGTGAAAGGTCAAGAGAGGTCAGTCAATGTGAAAAATTCATGTTAGGACAGAATGTAGGACTTTTCAGGTACTGTGACCAACCTCTGTAATTTTATCAAGACACTTTTACACATTTGAGTGACCTTCAGCCAAAGTCACACACATGAGAACTGTGTCTTGGTCATAGATGCGATCCATGAGGTCTGTTGTTTTTGTACATTTAATTCAGAATAGTTTTTAAAGTCATTTAACCCATTGTCTGTTGGAGAAGCGTATGTTGCGATGATTCCTGAAATCATTGCCCCCAAAATTGATGCCATCAGCCAACGGGTTAAATAGATTTTGCTGTCTTGTTTTCTTATTAACCCATATTATACTGAAGCTAAAAGCTTCAAATTTGTACACTTCCATATGCAAGCTACATTATAGTACTTACAGATAAGGACATTCAATTTAGTTTAGACATTCGCTTTAGTTCAAGGGTGGTGCCAGAATAGCTTGGCGCCTAGAGGCACCAAGCTATTCTGGCACTACCCTTGAACTATTTTAGTCAAACTTATTTCACACACTGGTGTATTCTGAATGATAAGGGTTAATTCTTTTCCAACACACTCTTGCCCTTTAAAAAATGTTCACTACTTTACAAGTTTTTGAAGCATAGAAATAATACACAGAACTGCAGTTTACCTGTGAAGTTCAAATAAGGCTGAAGACAGACAAGCACAAAATTCCTGGTGAGAAATTTGAAGTTGGTGTCCCTATTGCCAAAGTCTGTTCTAGATGGTGTGCAGAGCTTTGTTCTTAACCCCTTCACTGCTGAGAAACAGTGGTCATGACCAGCCACAAAAGACATAGATCCTCATGAGCCCCCACAGTTGCAGGGGCTCATGAAGATCAATGCCTCTTGCTGACACCACTGTGGCCATGTTCTTTGGATAGCTGTGGCTCTTTGGCGTTGAATTAAGTAAGAAGAAAGATGGTCCGGCAGTGAAGAGGTGAAGCATTCCCAGTGTCTGGCATAAACAGCAGCACTATGTACATCAGTTTGTATTACTACAAATGCTCCATATAATGTAATGAAGTGTGAAAACACCGAGCAAAAACAAGAGTCTGGGATCTCTGGCATATTTTTTCAATTTTTCTATAAGTTTGTTGACTCCACTTTCACCAACAATTACGAGAGTGGTCCCAATAAATCTCTGTGTTTCTCAGCTTGTTTTTAATTTTAAGAGAGATTTCCACATCTGGCATAAAATGATTCTGTTTGATTATGGTACTGAAATGCTTGTTTTTGCTGCAGTCATGGTTTGAGGCTCTTGTGATGGAACACACTCTCCATGTGGGATGGAAATTACATATCTAATGCCTATATAGTTGTTTGTAGATTTTAATATTCACAAATTCAATGAATTGAAAACATGACAACACGGTTTCAGTTGCTGTTCGTGCCTTTTCTGTTATCACCCACATGTGTGTGTAACCTTGGCAGTACTTTTCTGCTCGTACATGTATTCCTACATCTGTATGCATCAATAATAATACAGGAGACAGGTCCGCAGCATGCTCAGCAGAATACTGGTACTGCTTTAGTTGTATGTTTTGGCTTGTATATGTACATGCTGTTGTTTTGCAGGGTCATGGATGGTTTATGTGTATGAAACACCTGGGGTCAGTTGCGTGAGTGATCTTAGTCCTGCGCCAGCCACTAAGCAAGGTGCACCGCATAAGCCAGCCACTAAGCAAGGTGCTCCGCATAAGCCAGCCACTAAGCAAGGTGCTCCGCGATAGCGGAGCACCTTGCTTAGTGGCTGGCACAGGACTAAGCTCACTCATCCAGTTGAGACCAGGTGTGCCAGATGTATGCTGAGAGTAGAGGCATTGATTGTTGACCGTGACTAGTGTTGTGTGTCTCTGGTCTGTCTTAGATTTCGTACCTCCAACTTTGTCCTTGCACCATGTGATCTGTGTTCCACCTTTGTCATCCGTGGAAAAGTGTGCAAATATTGCAAGTAAGTAATCATGAATGTATTCTCGTCTGCATATATTCTAATCATATGCATGAGAAAGTTCGCACACATGCATGCACGCAAACACACACACACATAGCTTCAGACTGTAGGGATACTTGTTTAATTATTTTATTAACCCTTTGACTGTGAAGAGAAAGGTTTTAACCCGGGGGTTCTTTCTCCGGGTACTCCGGTTCTTCCACCCCCACCCCCCCACCCCCCACACTTTGGTACCGGTCTCGGGCCACTTTACAAATTTCAAAATACAAGCGATCAAAAATCTCAGTAACTTCAGTAGCTGACTGGCCCTTCGTTTGTCTTGTACTGTGTTTGTCTTAAATGGCGTAAAATCCGTGTCTGTTTCGTGAGGGTTTCAGGCGCGGCGCTTTGAGTCGATTTCCCCAAAATTGAGAAAAAGCGCCTATATAATAACAGTATTATTATTAGTATTAGTATTATTATTATTATAACCCAATCCAACTGAAAATGATATATGTACTCATGAGCCCACACAATCGCGGGGGCCTGATGAGAATTTATGCCTAAAACATTTTTGTATCCATTTTCCTTGGACAGCTGGGTCTGTTGGGCGTTGACTTAATGATTATAGACGAACAATCTCGTCTACTGGCAGTGAAGGGGTTAATTCCATAACAGGCACACACCAGTTTTTGAAGTTATAATAAAGAGTTTCAGAAATTAAAAAGACAAGTGAAGTACGCACAGCTGTGCAGTCTGTTGCTGTTTTAACACCATGGCTGTCAGTAGCACTTTTTGTCACGATGATTCCTGCAGGAATCGTGACAAAAAGCGCTACCGAGAGCCATACGGTTTAAGTTGCCATAAAGAGCTACATCATTTATCAGTTTATTTCAGTATTTGCGGGCTTCCTATGTAATAATTTATCAATTCAAGCCCCAAGTTCAGAGCTCTACATTTATAACGTTCATTTCGTCGGATAGGAACAGCTGCATACCTATATGCATGTGTTGCTTATATGTGTCCTTCCTATCTGTATGCTTTCAAATTTATTTTTCTTCGGAATTGTAAAGAATGTTAACACATTAAAGATGAACAGCATCCGGATACACGGCTTAAGCCGCATATCTGGATGCCATTCATCTCAAATGAGTTAAAGGTGTTAATGAAGAGTGTGCTTGCTCCTGATTTTACTTTAGTCATGATGATTTTATAGATATACTTCATGTACAGCTGTATTATGTTCTGCAAAGTTTAATTAAATAGATTTATGAATTTGATTGGTAACACATGCCGTAGGATTCACATTGTCTGAGGGAGGGAGTATTATGAGGCAAAGCAAAGTTTTTAGCCCACTGGTTGTCCGCAACGCTTTTTGGCTGATGTGCCAAGCAAAAGTGAGTCGATGTTCTGGGCCAGTGGTCGTCCGCCCATCTGCTGTCATCCGTGGTAAACTTTAACATTGGCATTTTCTCGGAGACTGTTCAAGCTATAGTCCTCAAACTTGACCCAAGGATACATTGTGGCAAGACTGTTCTAAATCTACCAATTTTGAGTGACCACTCACAAAGGTCAAGGTCACAGGGGATCAAGAAATTAGTAAAAAAAATAGCTGTATTTTGACATAATTTGTTTCTCAAATACTGTTCACAACGTCAAACCCAAACTTACTATGCATACTAATTTGGTTTATCCCTCAGAAAGGTCGATCGTCACGAGCTCAGAAAATAGGTCCAAAATAGCAATATTTTGACAAAAGATGTTTTTTTCTCAAATATTATTTACAACTTCAAACCCAAACTTGATACAGCGATACCTGATGGTAAGACCTATCTATGCATACTAATTTGGATGACCCCTCAAAAAGGTCAAGGGTCACAAGAGCTCAGGATGTTATATTTTGGCAGAAGATTTTTTTTTATTTTTTAATCAAATACTATTCACAACTTCAAACCCAAACTTGGTACAGAGATACCTGATGGTAAGACTTATAAGAATAATATAAGAATAAGAGTACTTTATTATCTCAAAAAGAGAAATTCGTCTTGCCACCTCAGGTGCAACTCACAATCACACACTCACACAACAATTTACAAACAACAAATGGACAATGGCTAGGGACGGGTGAAGCCCGTCGCCAAGGCGTCTCATGGCCGGCGCCAATGGCCCCACCCCGACCTGAACCTCCCTAACACAAGCAAACTAAAGACGGCCCTATCGTAGCATCTCTGTAACACATAATAATTATAATATTTTTAAACTTTCTGCTTGGCTGAGACTACTTGCACAATTTTTTTTTTAAATGCATAAAAAAAAAAAAAGAAAGAATACTTTCACAGTTGCTACCTGGGGGCCCGTCGCTATAAGAACAGCGCCGGCTATTAGGCAGTCGCTCCGGCATAAACAGTCACCACCTTAACTAGGATATAACTTCATAGTCATTTTTCAAAGCGATAGTAGTAGAACTACAGCATTAACGTGAAAGCAGTCCAAAATAGTTTCTAAAGAGTACACACCATAATTGTATAATTTATGCTCTATGGTACACACATGCACACGCGGTTGTAAGAAACACAGTCACTGTGTCTGGGAGGCGTCTGTCATCACACCATTCGGCTGGGGGCCTGAAGCTTGCTGGTACTCGCTTTGTTATCTATGCATATTAATTTGGATGACTTCTCAGAAAGGTCAAGGGTCACAAAAGGTCGTCAAATGTGTAAAATGCCAATTTTTGATAAAATTGTAGTTGCACAGTATTATGAACATTTTTGCAAACTTTTCAATCAAATTTGGCACAAAGGTAGCTGATGACAAGCCCTTTCTATGTATACTAATTTAGTTGACACAACGCAAAGGTCAAGGGTCACGCGGGTTTGACAGGTGTGTGAAAACATTGGATTTTGCTGGTGCAGAAGCCATCCCTTTTGTCACAAAGGTCACACATATGTAGATTGGTCATGCACATGAGCCATAAGGGCTTTGCCTTTCTTCTTCTTGTGATAATTCCTGCAGAAATCATCACGTCAGAAAGCGCTAAACAGTCAGGGAGTCAAATGCAACATTGCGGCAGATGCATTGTCTTTTTAACCCATTTAGCCCCAATGCACTACCGTAGGAGATGCATTGACCATGATAATTCAAGGGTAGTGCCAGATTAGCTTGGCACCTTTAGGCACCAAGCTCATCTTGCATTACCTTGAATTATCAAGGTTGATTCATCTCCTGCAACAGTTGTTTGGTTGTTCGGTGACACCTCCAAAATTTGGCAGATGTGGCCTTGGGATTGAATGGATTAAACTTATTGTCCGTTTGTGGATGTCTTTCCCCCCTTCAGATTTTGACCAATCTTAGCTGAAGAATACAACGTAGAAGTTATATCATGAATAAACCTCCATGTGGAGTCTGCATGTTTATAGCATAACCCTAGAGACTCGTTTGTTCCATTGGTATTGGAACCACTGGATATATCAATATTTGTTATAGGCCATTAGCTCTTGTTTTGCAAATAATCTCTGCAAATAAATCCTTTTGTAAAGCTCTATATGACCAGATATCATTCAGTGCCAGTTCTGCTTTACCGTTATAAAGCTTAGGAAATTATGTTTGAAATGGGTTAAATTTTAATTAAAGTCCACACATACTCCTAATGATATATTGAGCCATTTTTATTTTAAAAGCTCTGTCTTCACAAGAAGAAGTGACCTGCATGTCCTGAACATCGGCTCTATAAGGAAATTGAAAAGTGCATTGTTCCTTTATACACTGTTTTCTTTTGTATAAGATTAAGAATATGGAAAATTGGGTGTGTTGTTTGTTTTATGCTGTCCCAAACTGCTGTCCAAGGAGATGTAACTCTTCATTGGTCAGAAGTTTGTATAACTGCTGATGTGATATAATAAGCAGGATTGTTTCCATTTTCCCCCTTTACATCCTCATCATTCATGATGTGTGTTTGTATTGACTCCCAAATGGCTCTCCCAGATTCAGGAAACAAATCACAGCTTGGGCTAAGTTTTAATCCATTGACTGTTGGTAGGGCTTTTCTCTGACTGTCCATAGCGCTTTTCGTCTAGGGGATTCCTGCAGGAATCACCTCAACTAAAAGCGTCACAAATGGCCAAAGAGTTACCAGGCGTGAAAGAGATTATTAACCCATTTAGCCCCATGGCCCTGCAGCAGGAGATGGATTGATCATGATAATTCAAGGGTAGTGCCAGATGAACTTGGCACCTTCAGGCGCCAAGCTCATCTGGCACTACCCTTGAATTATCATGATCAATCCATCTCCTACAACTGGTACATAGTCGTTAGACAATACCTCCAAAAGTTTGGAAATGCGGCTGTGGAGTTAAGAGGGTTAAGTCTGTGTCTATAGAAATCATTGTGACAAAAACCTCTTCTGTTATGCAAAGGGTTTAAAAATGTCTACTGCATACCAGTATTTTTATATACATAGATATATATTTTTGATAGTCTGCTTTTGAATGGATGTTTGCTCCAAACAGTCCTAGAAGAAACGTTTGTCTGGACTTTCAGAAAGAAATTTCACAAAGACTGTGCCGCAAGAGCGCCCCCTACCTGTGGTCTTTCAGACGCCCATGTCGATGCGCTACTGGACTGGAGTGGTAAGTGTTTAGTGAGCGTACACTTGTTGACGCTTTTTTTTGGGGGGGGGGGCTGCAGTGTTGCAGCCTTTTTTTTAAATGAAGGATGAATAAAAATGTATAAGCAAAAAAGCACCAAAAAATGTTACAGTGGATCAGATAAATGTGTTTATGAGAAAATGCGCACTTTCAGACTTGTAACACTAAAAGTAAGATATATTTCTGGTGGTTTGAAGCCCACACTATGATCATACATAATACATGTTTCAGACTCCCCTATTCCTGCACGCCGGACCACCAACCCCAACATCATGCCTGGCTACCCCGGGGACGACATGATTCTCAAGCCCAACAACTCCATGCCCATCTTTCCAGGAGCGCCACTGCACGATTCTGAGTCAAACACTTCCTCGTGCAACTCGTCCACTCCCTCATCCCCAGCTCTACAGATGACGTCGTCTGGCACCGTCACATCTCCGTCCCCAGCCCCCACCTCGCCCAAGATACACATATCACAGTTCCAGTTCCCAGGTCAGAACCCAATGTGCACACGTCGGGCAAACGTTGGCTGCTATTGGCCCGTTCACAGCCACCTGTGGCTGATTTCATGTCCCTTTGCACACCAAGAAGCAGATACACTTTATCTATGTAGTGAGCGAACCATCTTCTTGTCTGTTTGTTGTGTGTCTATTTGTGGTAAACTTTATCATTGGCATTTTCTCAGAGAGTAGTTTTCCTAAATTATTAGCAATGGCAGTCACCCCTTTTGGTTTCATTTATTAGCCCAAGGATAGTTTGCAGCAAACACTTTTTTTTATGCGACCACTCTCAGAGGTCAAGATCAAAGGGTCAGTAAATTAAATAAGACCAAATTTGCCTTATTTTGATAAAAGCTACGTTTTCTGATATACTGTTTTGTAGCTCTAATCCTTTGGCTGTTAGTAGCGCTTTTTGTCCTGATATTCCTGCAGGAATCCTTGTAACAGCCAAATGTTAAAGCCAAACTTGCGAGGGATGTCGTACCACAGTTTTCCTCACAGAAACTGCCTCAACGTGGAGTCGTTCACCACCAGTAGCATAGAATACTCAAATTAACCCCATTGTTTGTGCATCCACCGGTACTGTAAACGGCACTGGTGGCCACAAGCCTGAGGTGGTTAACCATTGACTCTGAGAACTAAATGACTTTCATTCCATAGAATGGAAATCATTTAGGTCTGGGAGTCAGAGGGTCGTCTCTGTGTGTAGGTTTGTTCCCTTAACGTGAAACTGAAAGACATTTTTTTGTGTGTGAACTCTAGACATTGGCGACAGCAGAACTTCCAGCTTGCCAGCAGCCCTGGAGATCATGGGTGGCCGGGGCCGCACAGAAGGGTAAGCATTAACCCCTTTGCTGTCAGGGGATGCAAACTTGTGTCTTCAAATGCAGGGTAATTGGAAGACTGAATAGTCAGTCAGTCTGAGGAACATGGATATGAATTAGGTCAGCAAGAGGCCAAGAACCTCTTGAGCAGATGCAGGGGCTCATGAGGTTTTTGGCCTCTTACTGACCCTATTTATATCTGTGTTTCTTGGACTTGTGGATGGGCTGATGAGATGCTTTGTCTCTTGCAGTTGGGTGGTGTTTGCATTTTTCCAGGAGTGAAGGGGTTAACATCACATATTATGATAGTAATAATGATAAAGAGGATGGCCACATGCCCGAGGTGGTAGATGTCGGTATTGATATGCCTTACTCCAACTCTTTTTATTTATATATGTTTTATCTTTTGCTGTATCGTCTGATGTATTTTTATATGTGTAGAGTAGCAGGACAGTTTGGAAGATAGGCATTGCTATGCCTAAAACTTTTTATCCTGAATAAAAAAACGTTTCATCATCATCATCATCTTTGCTTTTCTGTATCGTACTCATTTTTCTTCTGGGCTAGTTTTTTTTTCAGAGTTTATTTGATGTTAACCTGAGACTAGAAGGTGGGTTGTGAGTAAAAATGAATCTGTAATTCTTCAGTCGGGAGGTACAGCATATATTTGAAGCTTGATTCAGTACATGTACATCGTGACAATAGTGATAACCCTTGGGCACATTCTGTTGAGGTGGTTCTTGCAAGAATCACCTCGACAAAAACGTGACCAACAAAGGGTTAACAACAGTAATTATAATATTAATAACACTGTAGTAACAGTATACTGTATGATAACATAATTAATTAATTTTTTTGTGTGTATTTTCAGGGACGATGTGGTGGGCACGAACACATCCAATGACAGTGACAAAACATTAATTGATGTAAGTTGTTGTTTTTTTTAATTGATTTATGTTTGTTTGTCTGTCTGTTTATTAAGGTGGACAGCAGGGGTAGTGGAAGGTTAAAAGCGATAGGTCTGTCATTTCTTCTGTATCACCCCCCACCCCTATCCCCCCCCCCCCCCCCCCCCCCTCTGCAGTCACCAAAAGGCCAGCTTGTGTCCTGATGACACAATGTAAGCTGGCCAGCCTGGGATTCCGTGACATTAGCATAGGAGAGGACTCTGAGAATTGAAATTTAAAATTGGAAGACCCTGACGCGATGCTGATGTTTTATTGGTAATGTAAAAGACCTCAATCTCACATCCTAGGTATGACTGGCGTCCTCTGTCCATACTTCTACAGCAAACACAGCAAATTGGTAGTTGTCTTTTCTCTCTTCCTGGACAAGCATTATCTTTCATTCCTTTTGTCTACCCCCCCCCCCCCCCTCTCCCTCCCCCCACCCTACCCCTCCCCCATTTGTTTCCTCAAAATACATTACCGATGACATGACTATGTGGAAGTGTCTACTACTTACTCAATTTTAGCCTAAGAACCCGTTGTGTTACAACACAACCCGGGAGGCACTTGGGGGAACCCCCAGAGGGGCCGAGAGTTGTCTCCCGTCCCTGCCCATCCGGTTCCGTAGTCACAAGTGACCAACCAGTCGTTCTACTTAGCTCAAGCTTTTCAGACGTGTTCAGCATTAGCCTTGGACCCTGACTTGTTGGTGCGACCGGTTTCGCCCCTTCTTCTTGCTTGCTCTCTCCTTGGACCTTGGAGCTGATATACTGCCTGTTCTTCTTGGGGGGAGGGCTTCGTTGCTTGTGCTACCATCTTCGCCGCCTTCCGGGTGTGACCGGTCTTCTCGGCTCTGTCTTGCTTGGGACCGGGGGTTATGGAGGTACCCCCCCCCCCCCCCCCCCATCCCCGCTTTGTCTGAGAGGTAAGGCAGCGGTACCAACCTTCAGCTGGCCCCCGAGCTGAGCGCCAGCGTTGGCGGCGGGTCCTCGTTTTCGCTCGTACTTCGTGTACTTTGAAAAAGAAAATGGCCGACGCTTGGCTTGCTTTCGCGGGGCCCCTCGTGCCCTCGCCATTAGCGTTCAGAGGCTCTTCATTTTGCTTGTACTTGTTGTACCATTGTGCTTGTTTGTACCATTGTGCGCCCGATGCTCGGCTTAGCTTGGCAGGGCCCCTTGTGCCCTCCCCGTTAGCGTGTTGATAGCGCCAGCTTCGTTCAAAGGTCCGTCGTTTCACTTGTACTTTGTTGTTCCATTGTGCTTGGTTGTACCATTGTGCGCCCGACGCCTGGCTTATCTTGGCGGGGTTCCTTGTGCCCTCACTGTTTGTGTGTTGTGTTGGACATGTGTGGCACCTGGTTCGGCCAGGGGCCCCATTTTCGCTCGTGTTATGCTCTCAGGTGCCCTCACTCGGTCGCCTACTATGCCTGAGTTGCTGCAGCTCCCAGGTGCTCACAGGCTCCCGGTGCGGCGACTCCCAGTGGCCGACGGATAACCATGCGGTCTGCCTCCCCTGTGCTGGCTGCTCCTCTGACCACTCCTGTGATGTCTACTCGTCCTGGCCTGTCTCACCTGTGGAGTTCTACCGGCACGAGCGCCCGACGCCAGCTAGCGACCGACCGGCTGCATCCACTGCCGCGCCTGCTGACTCTTACGAGGGGTCATATAGCCGGCAGAGTGCCCGCCTCACTGAGCCCGGTCTGCAGCAGCGCGCCTTGCGCCGTATCTTAACCAAAGGCAGTCCTGGTATGTCTCTCCTCGGAAAGCCTGCTGACTCCTACAAGGGGTCAAATAGCTGGCAGAGCGCCCGCCTGATTGAACCCAGCCAGCAGAGACTTGTGTCCCGGCGATCGAAGACCAGACACGGTCCGGACACCTCCCGCTCCTCCACCAGCTCCAGTCACTCTCGCTCATCCGACGAGCGCTGTCGGAAGGACAGGAGCACACACCGCGACGGCGGACGCAACCCCCGAACCTCCTCATCCTCATCACGCTCCGCTTCGTTCGCGCTACTTACCAACGTACTGTTCCCTCGCCTGCTTGCAGTGCCGCGACTTACGATGGCCGCGGGATAACCACAACCTCAGTCTCCGCGGGACTGGTGCTCGTCTGACCACGCCTGGGATAGCTGCTCGACCCGGTGGCCTACAGAGGAAGCTCCTGTGAACCTTCCGTTCCCGGAGAAGTTGCACGTGCCCGCCCGGACCTCGTGGAACGGACAGCACTTCGGACACACGCTCAGCACGTGCCACAGAACTGCTCCACTGCCAAGCCCGCTGACTCCTACGAGGGGTCGTTAGCTGGCAGAGTGCCCGCCTCACTGAGCCCGGCCTGCAAAGACGCGCTTCGCGCCTTACGTTGTACACTGGCAGTCCTGTTATGTCTCTCCTCGACAAGCCCACTGACTTACGAGGGGTCATATAGCCGGCAGAGCGCCCGCCTCATTGAGCCCGGCCAGTAGAGACTTGTACAACATCATCCATCGTGGCGCCCCCCTCCGCTCCCGAAGCAGCGTCCGCACATGCCCTCAACGACCTTGTGGATCGGTCGACACACCGGACATGTAAACCCAGCTCTTCTCGCAGGACTGAAGCCGCCCTGACGCCCGCACGGTCGTCTTCACGCTCTCCCGCTACAGCAGCACCTCCTGCTCCATTGGCGTCCGTCCTCCAGAGACATATCTGTCCCGGTGCCCGTGACTCGGATGCATCGTTCTCTTCTGCGGCCTTGGATGGACACTTCGTGGCGCGCTTCGGGATTCCCCCTTGCCTCTCCTCCCCCTCAGCTTTCCCTTTGTGTCGATGCTAGTCTCTCCAGGTAAAGGTCTCAACTGCTACCGTGGTTCCTCATGACGCCCGGCCATGGCCTCCAGAGCTGGCGGACAGACATGTCAACTGGTTGGAGCTGCAAGCAGTCTGACAAACCCTCATCGCGAGGGAAGCACACCTCCGGCACCAGGAGCGGCGCGTCCTCTCGGACAACGCGATGATGGTTCCTACATTCGGAAGCAGGGCGGTATGCACTCTCCCGCTCTGTGCATGCTCCTCTACCGTCGGATGCGCTGGTGCGAGGACCGCTGCTTTCCCCCTGAGCCCGACAGTCTCCCCTACCGCCTGAATGTCTTGACCGGCTCTCCCTCCCAGCGCGGCCGCTGCTACGCATGGTGTGGACACTATGCAAGGACATCGTTAAGATGATCTGCGCTCACTGGGAGACACCTAGGATCGACCTGTTCGCCACGAGGTGGAATCACCAGCTTCCCGTCTTCCTCTCCCCGATTCCAGACTCCCTTGCCTGGGCAGTCGATGCGCTTTCATCCCGTGAGACGGTCTCATCGCGATCGCTCCGGCCCACGGACCCTCGACCAGGCGCGTCTACGAGGGAGGATGGCGAGTGCTGAGCTCCTGGGGCGATGTCCAGCGCCTCTCCCCCACCAAACTAACGAATCCCCGGCTCGCGGACTTTTTCCTCTCGCGCTTTAGAGACCAAGGTGTGGCTCCTATCACCATCAGGGGGTACTTGTCCATGATACCTGTCCATGATGGCCGACACTGACCGGCACCTCGGGCCACCCGGACCCAGGGTACCGCAAAGACCTCGCCGACCTCGACTCACTTCGGCCTGCAGCGTCCAATTCCCCGCGTGCTTATTCCTCGCTGGGACCTTCTCCGGGGACTGACGTGGCTTCACTCTGCCAGATTGGAACCGCTGCCCTTGGCCCGTTTCGCGGATGTGACTCGGCAGACATGCTTCTAGTCGGCGGCCCGAGTGGTGAGCTACATGCGCTCCAGCGCGCCCTGCCTGCCTGCAGTTCAGAACGGATAGTTCCGTGTAGCCTCTCACGGACCCGGCCTTCCTGGCCCAGACTAGGTCTCCTTTGACCGCGCCACAGGTGATCACCTTACAGCCGCTGAAAGATGTGAACTTTCCCCGGAGACCAGGCAACATGATCCCGTGCACTCCCTACACGTTTGCCTACGCAGATCCACAGCCGTCCAGAGAGGACGCTCACGCCTCTTTCTGCCGTCGAATCTAGGCAGTCCTTGTGTGTCTCTCCTCGACAAGCCCGCTGACTATGAGGGGTCATATAGCCGGCAAAGCGCCCTCCTCATTGAACCTGGCCAGTAGAGACTTGTGTCCCATCGCCTGTGGAAGCCAGGCACAAATGACATAACAGCCCAGACGATAATTCCTGGCTACGTGGAGTCTTACGGTCCGCCTATCGGGACCTCTCTCCGGAGAGAGCTAAGAGGCTAAGGTTGCGCGCACACGAGGTACAAGCCATGGCCACGAGCGTCGCGTTCGTCCGGAACTGCGCTGTCGAGGACATCGTGGCAGCTGTGGGCTGGCGAGCAGGTTCGCCCTTCGCCCGCTTCTACCTCCAGGATCTGGCAGGCCAGCGAGACAGCCTCACTCTGGTGGGGGACATCACCGCAGCGCAACACTCCCTCCCAGAGCTGTAGGTCCACACTTAGCTAAAATTGTCGGGAGTTTGCGGTGGGGGGATGGCCCTGACTTTAACCCGTGTGCGGCGGTGTTTTGGGCACAGCACCCTCCTCCTGCTCGCAGTTCTTCCACATAGCCATGTCATCGGTAATGTATTTTGAGGAAACAAATGAATTTTTCCTCTACAATGTATTTTTTCGAAAAATACTTACCGATGACATGACTCGGAGGCCTCCCACCTGCCCCGCTTGCCGCTGGTGAGCTAAGTATTCCGACTGGTTGGTCACTTGTGACTACGGAACCGGATGGGCAGGGACGGGAGACAACTCTCGGCCCCTCTGGGGGTTCCCCAAGTGCCTCTCGGGTTGTGTTGTAACACAGCGGGTTCTTAGGCTAAAATTGAGTAAGTAGTAGACACACATAGTCATGTCATCGGTAAGTATTTTTCGAAAAAATACTTTTTACAGGAAAAATTCATTTTTTTCCATTTGTTTAACTCATTCAGCCTGGCACACGTATTTCCCAAAATTTGGAGGCGTCATCTAACGACTATGCACCTGTTGCAGGAGATGGATTGACCATGATAATTCAAGGACAGTGCCAGATTAGCTTGGCGCCGACAGGCGCCAAGCTAATCTGGTACTGTCCTTGAATTATCATGGTTGACCCATCTCCTGCTGTAGCGCGTCGGGGCTGAATGAGTTAATGACACTAGTAAAACTGTAGGATGTTTTTATGCTTATGTTGCATGATCATTGTAGTTAGTATGTTTTTACCTCTTCACTGTCAGTGGATGTAGATTGTGTTCTTGTAAACTCAGTGTCCAAAAAACATAAACACAAAGTGGTCTCAGCAAGAGACATAGATCCTGCGGGGGCTTATAAGGATCTATACCTCTTTCAGTTGAGTGGTGATCATGTTTTTTGGGCAGTGAAGGGGTTAATTGAACTGCTTACTCTCCAGTGTTCAAGTAACAAAGAAAGTCATTAATGAAAGTAAACTTGTTTCCCAGAGCAACACCTCTGAACGAATTTTACTGGACAGAGTGGACTCTGTTGACAGTCAAGATGATCCTCTGGGCCACAGCTGGAATCGTCAGAACAGTGTAAGTGTCATCATTGGAATTAGATAAGGGAATGAATAAAACCAGAATGTTGAAGAAATTTAATTTGCCATCTAAATTTCAGGACATAAAGGGTTGATAATAATACATGGTATTTATATGGCGCATTTCTAATATTTATAATATAACTCAATGCACAGGCGAAAACGACACACACACACACGCACACACACACGCACACACACACGTACACACACAGAGAGAGAAAACCATAGCGATCACACAAAAGTCTGCGAGAAAAGGTAAGTTTTAACTTTGCTTTGAACTGCGTAAGGGGGAGGCATTTCTCAGCTCGGTCGGTAAGGAATTCCAAATTAAAGGAGCAGTACATCTGAAAGAGCATTCACCGGCAGATTTGAGATGGTACTTAGGAACTTTGAGGAGTTTCTCTCCCGATGAACGCAGTGAGCGAGAGGGCTGGTAAGTGATCAGACTGGAGGAAAGGTATGACGGAAGACTGCCATCAAAGTGGCGGTATGCAAGGGTCACAATCTTAAACTGTATGCGGGATTGGATTGGAAGCCAGTGAAGGTCTTTCAGTATAGGGGTTACGTGGTCTTGTTTTCAATTGCGCTTCACAAGCCTTGAGGCATTATTTGGAACTCGCTGATGATCTTTCAGTACAAGGGTTACGTGGTCTCGTTTTCGCCTGCGCTTCACAAGCCTTGCTGCATTATTTGGAACTCGCTGATGATCTTTCAGTACAAGGGTTACGTGGTCTCGTTTTTGCCTGCGCTTCACAAGCCTTGCGGCATTATTTTGAACTCGCTGATGATCTTTCAGTATAAGGGTTACGTGGTCTCGTTTTCGCCTGCGCTTCACAAGCCTTGCGGCATTATTTTGAACTCGCTGATGATCTTTCAGTATAAGGGTTACGTGGTCTCGTTTTCGCCTGCGCTTCACAAGCCTTGGCGGCATTATTTTGAACTCGCTGATGATCTTTCAGTATAGGGGTTACGTGGTCTCATTTTCGCCTGCGCTAAACAAGCCTTGCGGCATTAATTTGAACTCGCTGATGATCTTTCAGTATAAGGGTTACGTGGTCTCGTTTTCGCCTGCGCTTCACAAGCCTTGCTGCATTATTTGGAACTCGCTGGTGATCTTTCAGTATAAGGGTTACGTGATCTTGTTTTTGCCTGCGCTTCACAAGCCTTGTGGCATTATTTTGAAATCGCTGATGATCTTTCAGTGTAAGGGTTACATGGTCTCGTTTTCGCCTGCGCTTCACAAGCCTTGCGGCATTATTTTGAACTCGCTGATGATCTTTCAGTATAGGGGTTACGTGGTCTCATTTTCGCCTGCGCTTCACAAGCCTTGCGAACTCGCTGATGATCACTGTGTTTCCTTTATTAACTCATTACATTTTGAAGCTGATTTTTTTTTTTTAATTTGCTTATTGTTCTAGGGCCACATTGCAGATTAGGAGACAGATCAACCATTTTAGTTCAAGGGTGGTGCCATAATAGCTTGGCGCCTCAGGTGCCAAGCTATTCTGGCACCACCCTTGAACTATCATCATCAAATTAATTTTATGCAGTAGTGTATCAGGATGAAAAGGGTTAATGATCATGGTATGGCTTAAAATTTGCTAGGACTAACAGAAAGTAACCAACTAAATGCAATAAAGGGTTCATAGTTCACATTATCTCCTTTATTTGTGCTGTATGTTCTAGACTAATGCCGGACAAAGAGGCTAATAACCTATAAATTTTGAATGTCATAAGTTGCTGTTTGAACAAATTTCCTCACTCAGTTGCTGTAAGATTGTAGAGAAGTTTCTCCACACAGCTTGCTGCCACAATGAGAGAGTGGGACATTCCCTATGAGGAGCTGACAATTGCAGATCCTATTGGTAAAGGAAGATTTGGAGCTGTGCACAGGTCAGTACTGTCTTTGAATGCGAGAGCAGTAATGAGTAGTAGTGTAGTATTGTATCTGTCTGTTGTTTATGGGGGGTATTTTCCCTGAGAATATTAAAGCCACAGATTTTGCAAACTTTGGCACAAAGGTGGTTGATGATAGGTCCTTACCTGGAGAAAACGACATCATTCATCGCCGGTGCTGGACTGACCGTATAGCCCACTGCGAACAACAAGAAGAAGAAGATGATAGATCCTTCATGTGTGTACTGATTTTGTTAACCCTTTGGGTGTCAGTAGTGGTTTTAGTTGCGATGATTCCTGCAGGACTAACAATATGCTGACATCCTGCAGGACACATGGCAACTAAACCCTCTACCGACACCCAAAGGGTTAACTGCTCGTATCCAGTGCACATCACAAAGTAAAATAAAAATGTTAGTCCAGCATTTGTTTCTTCAAAAACATTACCGATGACATGACTTTATGGAAGTGTCTACTACTTACTCATTCTAGCCTAAGAGCTGGTTGTGTTAAAACACAACCCGGGAGGCACTCGGGAAACCCCGAGGGGACCAAGAGTTGTCTCCCAATACTGCCCTTCCGGTACCGTGTACCCATAATCCCCCAGTCAAGTCTACTTAGGCTCACGTATCAGACGTGTTGCTCTTCTGCTCTAGCCTTCGGACTAAGTTTTTTTCGACCGGTTCGCTGGTCTTTTGGACTTGCTGAAGGAGATAGAGGTTGAGTTACGAGAGGATCGTTTCGTCGGCCCTGCCGGTGCTGCTGCGTGGCTTTCTCGTCCCCACTTCATTGGCGGCTGCCCTCTTCGGCCTCGGTGGGCTTGGGCTGCGCGGTGAGCTTCGCCGGTTGTGCCAGGCGGGTTTTGGACTTCTTCTCCCGTTCCCCTTCGGCGGAATGGTACGGTAGCTGGATTGACCCTCGGCCGCTTCCTGGGCTGGGCACTGGTTTGAGCAGGTACGAAGATTGTCGTCTTCTTCTTCTCTCTGTAGTTTGCGCGCCAAATTTCGCAACTGTTCTCTTGGTTTGGCGGGGCCCCTCACGCCCGCACCCATTCACCTTCGGTGTATTGTTGCGACGCTTACCTACGCAATTGTACCTTGGGGTTGGAGTGTTTTCTTACTCCATGGCTTGATTAGCTTGGCGGGACAGCTTGGGTCACGCCTTGTCGACATTGCGTAGTTTTGTTCTGTGCCAGCACCTGTTTCTTGCTGTTTCTGGTATCTCTTGCCTGAATGGTTGTATAGATAAGGGTGATTTTTGCTGTAATTTTAATGCGCTAATCTTGTGATGGTTGATGAATTTAAGCGCACGCTCACGACTCGCATACGCATGCTTACGCTGTACACAAGTACTCACGTACCTATAGAGTGAATGTACGTTACGGCGGGCAGCTTGGCGTTTTTTACGCTCCTTAGCTGGGCGGGCCCCACGTGCCATGTCCCCATTAACGGTGAGCTTACTCCCAGATGTTGTTCTTGCCTTTGCTTGTCATCGCGTGTTGAGTTGTTGTACAGCATGCGTCCGGTGTTCATTATCCACATGCGGTCGCCCTTTTTAGTTTGATGTTTTTGGGCCCGACGCTTTCATGCGTGTTGACTTTTGGTACATATGTTGTTTGCTCACCTTAGCGCTCGACGGCAGTGAGCCTACCTCCTTACTGCACTGCTAGAATGCAGGCGTGCAGTTTGGTACCTCGCTTCTGTCGTGACATGTTTGACTTTTGGTACATATGTTGTTTGCTCGCCTTAGCGCTTGACGGCATTTGGCCTACCTCCTTACTGCACTGCTAGCGTGCAGGCGTGCAGTTGGTGCCTCACTTGGTGCTTTGTGTTTTTTGTCATTACGAAGGCTAGCCATTTCGTGGCGGAGTCCCACAGGACTCGCCCGCGTGCCTTCGGGTGTGTTATCTGTTGCAGGGACGTGCTGCTCGCCCTTTCGCAGGGTGCACAGATGACAGTGGCTGGTTCAGCTCCCAGGGGTCTTTCGCCACTGCACCGGATTCGCCGCCGACCATGCTTGCGACACCTACTCTACGTGTACTGAGCGGCGGGGCCCTCAGCTATGGGTGTACAGACACAAGCGATCGGCACCTGTGTAGGCGCCTTCCGGACACGGCGGACTGTCCGCACGACAGCGGACCAACCTGAGAGAGAAGCCACACCGGACGTGACAACTAGTGCGCGAGCGGGTGGATCATGGAGGCCACTCCCAGGGGGAGCGCGCATGGACAGCCTTCTGTCAAGGAGAGAACTCGCCTTCCTGGGCCTTGTTCCGAGAGACACGGCGCGCGTCGTCCCTTGTCCTGTTCGGTCCCCGCTCGTCTCCAGGAAGCCCGAGGGGCTCCCACTGGGGGGTCCGCTTGCTGGCAGAGAGAGCCCGCCTCTTGGGCCCGCTCGGAGAGACTATTACGCACGTGTCCGACGACTTCAGGACGACACAGTACACTACCGCCATGAGAGGACAAAGCAGCTTGTCGGTATGGAGCACCAGCCCGGCTGCTACTGGTGGGTGTGTTCTTCGTATCCAGGCGACGGCGGCCAGTTGGTGACGAGGCCTGTCTTCCCGACGCTGGAGGTGCCTCCTACCACGTTGTGATGTCTGTGCCACCTGGCCTCAGCGGCGTTGATAGCAGCGTTGGAGCGTCTACAGACGGGAGCGCCCGACGCCTGGTTGTGCTTCGAAGGCAAGGACCCCGTTCCGCCCCGATAGAGAGGGCCCTGCTGATGTCCTGCACGCAAGGCGGATGTTCCAGTGGCCGTCGGACATCCACTAGGTCTGGTCTCCTATGCGCAGGATGTGACGATTGTGACGTCTGTTCCACATGTCTTGTGCTGCGCTGGTCACGGCTTTGGGGTGTTCACGGACGCAAACGACCGACGCCGACTTGTGCTTCGATACCAGTCAATACGCCATCCTACATGCCCTGGGCACCGAACGTTCGAGACCAGGACGACCCTGTGGAGGAGACGCCACGCCGGTGTCAGCGGACTGGTCCGCGGAGTGGGCGTTGATCGTTGAGGCCGCTGCCAGGAGGGAGCGCGCCCGGACTAAGCCTTCTAGGAAGCAGAGAACTCGCCTCACAGAGCCCAGTTCGGAGAGATGCACCTTGCGACGTCCCATGTCCACTATTGGTCCCCACTCGTCTCCAAGAAAACCCGCGGGATCCCTTGCCGGCAAGAGAGCCCGCCTCCCTTGGAGCCCGGCTCGGAGAGACATTCACTTGCACGTCCAGAGACCCTCACCGGCATGCAACCGGACCACCGCTCAAGGTTCTCGTCACTCTCGCCCTACGCGAGACCAGAGTAGGGACCACTCTCTGCACCTTGGAGGCTCTTCCTCTACGGATCACCGTGGTTGGAGTGACTCTGCCACCACGCTAGGTCTGCACTCCGCTCTCTTCCCTCTGCGGCTGTGCTGAGGAGTTGCCGTTTTTCACGTCGCTCCAGGGATCCTGTTCCTCCGCGCTCGTCGTTGCCTCCCTGCTTGGCTCGTCCCCCTTCGCGTCCGGCTGCCATTTGTCCCTTCCCTCTTCCCCTCACTCAGTCCGTTTCCCCTTCTTCGTGCTCCGGCCCTGGTCGCCTAGCTGCAGTCGCCCCACGACTGGAGGCCCAACCCTCTATGGTGGTTCCTCGGGGAGGACGCTGTCACTCCTTCGCCTAGCGCAGACCTGTTTACCTACTCTTTGTCGTTTTCTTTGTGCACATTTCGGCTTTGGGGTACACTTACAGGTACATGGTTAGACACATTTTACACTAATATACACTTTTGGAATTTGACTACTCACTGGCTTGTGAATTTATACGCGTGAGGTCCAAATTACACATTAGTCAGTTGAAGTACTCTTACTACACCCAGGTGGTAAACGGGTCTGCTAGCGCTTCGGCTTCTGACTCCACTGCTGCACTCTGGGAGACAGCTAGTAGGTTGGCCGCGGCTGCCGGACTGCGTGACCGCCCTACGACTACCCTGCTCTTCTTCTCTCGGTTCCCAGATCTTCTTGCTTCGTCCTACATGGGGTTTCCGGCTGCTTGGCTTCCCTCGACAGGACTGGCCCGCGGGATTTCACAGGAGTTGTCTGCCCCAGCCTGCTGTGGATACGCTCTTGGCTCTACAGTTGGAATAGATGTCCTAGCTCGCCCGCAACGCCCTACACTACGTGGGATTGGGGAGTTCCTGACCCTAGCCTTCGTTCTCCGCGTCGACGACTCCTGTGCTGATGACTCTTTTGGTCCAGATTTCTTGGGAGTTCCTGGATTGCAGTGCGGTGAGCATAACGGAGGATCCTTCTAGCACCTTGGCTTCGCTTACGCTTCTCTGGCCCCAGTCCGGCGCTAGGAGGCAGTCCTTGCAGGTGGTCCTCGGCGCCGCCTCCAGATATTGGACTCCGACTTCTTCCGGAGCTGCCGACCCTTGCCTCCAGGTACCCGTGCACTCGGCCCCCACAGAGTTCTTCGGTTCACCTGCGAAGGAGGAGTCGCCGCATCTGGATCTCCGAGTGCCGTCATCTTTTGTGTGTTGCAGTGGCCTGTTCATGACCTGCACGCGATGCGGAGGCTTCCAGTGGCCGTCGGTTAACCACAAGGTCTGTCTCTGATGCGCTGGATGTGCTTCCGACCACGCTTGTGACGTCTGTGCACCCTGGCCTGAGCTAAGAGGTCAAATCTCAGAGCTTTTACAGATGCGAGCGACCAACACCCTCTGGTGCTTCAAAGCTTGTCGAGATGCCTTACATTGTGCCCTCGGCACCGGACGCTCAAGACCAGGATGACCCTGTGGAGAAGACGCCACAACGAATTCAGCAGACTAGTGCGCGGGGTGGGTTTTTGATTGATGAGGCCACTACCAGGAGAGAGCGTGCCTGGACACAGCTTTTTGAAAAGCAGAGAACTCGCCTCACACAGCCCAGTTCGGAGAGACGCGCTTGGCGATGTCCCACGTCCACTATCGGTCCCCACTCGTCTCCAAGAAAGCTGCCGGGATCCCGCTGGGGGTCCCCTTGCCGGCAGAGAGCCCGCCTCTACTCAGAGCCCGGTTCAGAGAGACTTGCACGCACTCATCCGGAGCCTCCTGTCGACTCCCCTCATGGGGATTCACCGCTCGTCCTGTTGGTCACCCCGTTCCGTTGGAACCGATCCTGGACCTCTGACCTCCTCAACTCGCCACGGACCCCCCGCTTCTGCTTACCGCTTCTACGTCTTGCTCATACAGCCGCGACAGCGCGGTTCCACCTTGCGGGAGCGCCTACTCCTTCGCCTTGGAAGTTATGCGGCAGACCCTCGACACTAGAGTCTTCGTGTGGGCGGCATTGGGAGCTTTCGCTACGGCCCGCATCCCTCAACTTGGCGTCTCTACGAGTAAGTTGGCGAGGCACTGTGCTCATGGGCGGCGACCGTCACCTCACCCCCTCCTACCCTGCTGATCCCAGCTCGCAGGCTTCTTCCCTGGCTTTGGAGTCCAAGGCTGGCCGTCGAGGTCGTCACCATACGGCACCAGAGGTATGTTGCCACAGTGGACCTCTTAACGGACTACACCTACCCGGCACCGGCCTCCACGTGGTGTAGGTGGGTAGTCCGCTCAGTCTCTGACTGAGTGGGCTAGCAGACGGGTGCCATCTTTGTCCAGGATTAGGACTTGATGTCAACAGATATGTTGTTCAGCCTTTTCACTGGTCCGGTTTTTAAGGAGCTGTGCTAACCTAGGTCGTACCATGTTGGATTGGTCCTTAAAAATACTCGTGACTTTTTGGTCCTTTGGATCCCAAGTGTTTGCCGTGCTTGGAGACCCGTGTCGGGGGAGAAGAGGATCCTGGTGGCTGAGGTTCCCTTTGGGCTGCGGCTCACTGGTGCCAACACTCCACTTCGGCCTTGACTTCTACCTAAACGGGAGGCTAGTCGTACCGGCCTAGTCAATCGGCTCTTGTCACGTTGAGCCCTATCCCATTGTTGACATGCAGGCTGATATACGGAGCACTATGCTATAGCCTTTGCTGCTGATTAGGTGCTTTACGCCAGTATTCCCCTGCATTCAGCGGTGTGATAGAAGGCGGTGGCTCAAACGGTTTAATCGGGCTTACCCCCTTGAGTATATCTTTCGGGCAGTCTCCATTGTGCGTCGGCTGGAGACCCGCCGACATTTGCACTTTCCCTTGTTGGGCTCGGTGGCGGGCGGGGACCCCCGGGGGATGAATATCTCTACTATTATAATATGGATAAAACCAAAAAACCCAAACTTGCACAGAAGCGGCACATAGCCACCACATTTGAACATGACAGTGACTCGGACTGTGAGGAAGCGACGCCTCAGGCGTCAGCCGTATGGCCTCGCTTCCTCATTGTCCATAGCAAGGTTAAGGAGAAACCTGTTACCAAGATGCATCCTTTTCTGGTGGGGGAGACCCTCAGAAGCCGTGTTGGCAGGCCTGACGCCCAGCGCCTCAGGTCTGGTGACTTGCTGGTGGAGTGCCGTACCCGGGCACACTCCAGCGGGCTGCCGAGGCTCTCTTCCATCGGAGACACTCCGGTGGAGGTCACACCCCACAAGACTATGAATTCATCCAGAGGCGTAATCAAAGATCAAGCTTTGGCAGAACTTTCAGAAGATGAACTTGTACGGAACCTTAAGTCTCAGGGGGTGACTTACGTCAGGCGCTTCGCTTCCAAGCGAGGTGGTGGGGAGATCCGTCTCCCTACCATCATCCTGACGTTTGGCACCCCCACCCCTCCTCCTACCTTCAGGGGAGGTTACTACTCCTTGAGAGTGAAAAAGTACGTCCCTCTCCCCCTCCGGTGCTTTAAGTGCCAAAAGTATGGCCATGGGCAGAAGACCTGCCATCAGGCAGAGGCTTCATGCGCCCGTTGCACTAAGCCTGGACACTCTGCTGAGTCCTGCACAGCCACCCCCCTGTGTGTGAATTGCCAGGGGGCGCATATGGCTTCGGATAAGAAATGCCCTCGTTGGATATCCGAGTGCAAGATTCAGCAGGTGCGTGTGGAGAAAGGACTGTCCTTTCTAGATGCCAAAAAACTGGTTGAAGGCTCTGATGCAGCTGCGGCTGCCCCAACCTCTAGCACCTCAGTATATACTTTCAGTGCAGCGGTGGCAGGCAAGCGCCCCACCAAAGACTTTTCATGTCAGACCCCAACTTCTTGGTTGGGGGCGGAGCCTCGGCTCATCTCGCCCCTGGAGAGTAACCCTCCTCCGGTGGTGAAGAAGAGCCAGGGAACGCAGAAGGCGGACACTGCCGGTCCGGTTATGCCGCCTTCTGTTGCCCCTAAGCCTCAGTCCCCACCTAAACATGTTAGTCAGTCAACTCCAAAGGCTTCTGGCTCTGGTCAGCCTTCTAAGGCCGCTAACTCTAGCGGCAGGAACCGCTGCCCAGGACCAGGCGTCTAAGAAATCTATGGGACCGCTGTGCGCACGGGCCCAGAAGGGGAACACTGATGTCCCCCTTCAAAACAAATATGCTGCACTGGAGGAGCGGATGGAGGGAGTGGAAGTTGTCATTGCTGATTTTGCGGCAGCTCCACCCCCTTCATCTCCGAAGAACCAGAGGAGACCCGGGAGCCGGCCCCCCTCTGTTTCTTCAACTCCTTCCAAGGCAAAGGAAAAAGGGGGGAAAAACTCTTCACCCCCAGATAAGATATAATCATGTACTCTATGCTTCAGTGGAATTGTCATGGTTTTCAAGCTAACTTTGAGGAATTACGTCTTTTAGTCAAGTTCTATAACCCCTCAGTCATATCTCTTCAGGAGACTTACCTGAAGACTTCTGACCATGTATCCTTTAATGGTTTTAACGTTATACACAAAGGCTCTGATTCGGAGAGGCACTCGGGTGGAGCGGCTCTTCTCATTAGTAGCCAAATTTTATATAGCCCCGTCAGCATCGACACCTGTCTTCAGGCTGTCGCAGCTCGGGTTACCTTGAAGAAGACCATAACCATATGCAGTGTTTACCTGCCACCATCACTGCGGGTCAGTAGCAAGGATATTTTTAACTTGGTAGATCAACTGCCCCCTCCCTTTATTCTCATGGGGGATTTTAACGGTCACGCTCACCTTTGGGGCAGTGACCACTATGATGGCAGAGGTCAGATGTTAGAAGATGTTTTTTCTCAACTTAACCTATGTGTCTTTAACGATGGCTCACCTACATACTCTAACTCAGGTTCAGGATCTAGTTCTGTTCTAGACCTCACTGTGTGTGATCCTTCTCTCATGCTGGACTTTGCCTGGAAGGTTCACGATGACCTGTGTGGTAGTGACCACTTCCCAGTAGTCCTGTCATCGGTCAGCTGTGAGGAGGATTCGCCGGTGGGGCGCTGGAATCTCAAGAAAGCTAACTGGCCTCTGTTCGCCTCCCTCTGTCAGTCTCGTCTTACAGAGGAGGTGGTCATGTCAGCTGAAGAACCTGTTTCTTGTTTTACTTTGATTTTGTTGGACGTAGCAGGTGAAACCATCCCTAGAACTTCCACATCAGTCCCTCGGAAGCCGAGAGTACCATGGTTCAATGAAGAGTGCCGCAAGGCCCAAAAAATACGCAAATCTGCTCAGCGACGTGCTTTTCGTAATCCGTCGCAAGCAAATATTTTAACATTTAAAAGACAGTGGGCGAAAGCCCGTTACATTTTTAAACGCGAACGCCGTGCTTCCTGGAGACGCTTTGTCTCATCTTTATCTTCTAGGACTCCGTCCCAAAAAGTCTGGAAGGCTGTTCGAAGAGTTGGGGGCAGGGGTGGCTCGGCTTCTGTCGGCCATCTTAGAGATGGTGCCAGTTTGGTCACAGATTAAAAGGCTGTGGCCAATTTGCTTACCTCCACCATTGCCCATAATTCTTCAACAGAGCATTATTCACCTTTCTTCCAGAGAGAGAAGGAGAAGCGAGAATCTTGTGCTTGTGATTTTCTATCAGATAACTCGGAAGACTATAATGCCCCCTTTACGTTTTCAGAATTGCAGCAAGCCATGCAGAAATGTACTGACTCTGCTGCTGGATTAGATACCATCCATTATCAGCTCCTAACTCATCTGCCTGAGGATTCACTCCTTGTACTTCTCAAGGCCTTTAACCATATCTGGATAACCGGTCATTTTCCGCCATCTTGGCGCCAGGCTGTGGTTGTGCCAATTCCCAAGCCGGGTAAGGATCCTTCCGACCCGGGCAACTACCGGCCAATAGCTTTGACATCATGTTTATGTAAAACTATGGAACGCTTGGTCAACGCCCGACTGGTGTGGCATCTTGAGTCACGTGGTCTCATCACAGACCTCCAGTGCTGTTTCCGGCGCTTCCGTAGTACAACTGACCATCTAGTCCGCTTTGAGTCTTTTATCCGAGATGCTTTTGTCAACAAGCAGCATGTCTATGCAATTTTCTTTGATCTTGAAAAGGCATATGACACTACCTGGAAGTATGGTATAATGTCTGATTTGTCGGACATGGGTTTTAAAGGGCACCTGCCTGTTTTTATTCACAATTTTTTGTCTAACAGGTCGTTCCATGTCCGTGTGGGATGCACCCTCTCCGACTCCTTTGAACAGGAGATGGGTGTCCTGCAGGGCAGCATTCTATCTCCTGTTTTATTTAGCATTAAAATAAATAACATTGTAAAGGCCGTCAAGGATGATTCTGAATGCTCTTTGTTTGTGGACGACTTTGCTTTGTGTGCACGAGGTCGAGGACTTGCGTCCCTTGAGAGGCGCTTGCAGCTGTGCGTTGATCGCATCCAGGGGTGGGTGTCTCTCAACGGATTCAGGTTCTCGCCCTCCAAGACAGTCTGTGTGCATTTTACTAACCAGACGAAATTTTTTCCAAAACCTACCCTGAGCATTGCTGGAGTGCCAATTCAGGTGGCCGAAGAGGCAAAGTTTCTGGGGGTCATCTTTGACAAAAGATTGACCTTCTGCAACCATGTTAACTACCTTAGAACCTCTTGTCAGAAGGCCCTCGACATTCTTCGTGTCGTTGGTCGTACTGACTGGGGTGCAGACCGCATTGTCTTACTTCGACTGTACCGGGCCCTTGTTCGATCCAAACTGGATTACGGCTCTGTGGTATATGGCTCGGCTTCAAAGTCTGTTCTACAGCGTCTGAACACAACTCACCATCAAGGTCTTCGCATATGTCTGGGAGCCTTCAGGACATCTCCAGTTCTTAGTCTGTATGCAGAGGCAGGGGAGCCTTCTCTCAGGCTCCGCCGCATCCGCCTCATGCTCAGCTACGTTCTGAAGCTGAAGGCCCATCCAGACAATCCTGCCTATGATTGTGTTTTTAACCCGTCGTTTGCAGAGATTGTACGATGCCCATCCGGGAGCTGTCCGTCCACTTTCCTTCCGTGTCCGACCTCATCTGCAGGCGGCCGGAGTGGACCTGGACAAAGTTTTGGAATCTCTGCAACACGTCACTCCACCCTGGCTACTACCAGTTCCTGACATCTTGCTGGACTTGACCGCCCACAAGAAGGATTGTACTCCACCAGCCATATACCAACAGAGCCTCAATGAACTCCTTTCAATTTTTCCTGGCTATTGTCGTCTTTATACGGATGGGTCCAAGTCTGAGGATGGGAGGGTGGCTGCGGCTGCAGTGTCCTCTCGCCATCCTAAACGCCCATTTAAGCTCCGTCTCCCTGACCATTCCTCTGTATTTAGTGCAGAACTGCAGGCAATTCTGCTGGCACTCAAGCATGCCTATCAGTCTCGGGAAAGGAACTTCCTGATTCTGTCTGACTCTCTTTCTGCCCTGCTGGCCCTTCAGGGCGCAGGAACAGACCATCCACTGCTGGTGCAAATTAGAGAGCTCTACGCAGACTTGATGAAGGAATATTATGACATCATTTTTATTTGGGTCCCAGGCCATGTGGGCATCGAAGGCAACAGAATCGCAGATTCTGCTGCCAACAGTGCCCGCAGTGACCGTCCCTGACACACAGACTGTCTATAGTGATTTTAAACCTGTGATTAGTGCGTACATAGCCCGCGAGTGGCAGTCAGAGTGGGACAAAGAGGAAGGGAACAAGCTTCATGAAGCTCTTCCTAAGTTGTCTGACAGTCTACCTTTCCACTGCGGCAGCCGCCGTGAGGAGACTGTCCTTGCTCGGCTCCACATCGGGCACACGTATGTTACGCACTCTTACTTACTTAAACAGGATGAGCGTCCATGGTGTTTTGCCTGTGATGAGCAGTTTTCTGTTCGACACGTTTTGCTGTATTGTGCTGACCTAATTGACACCAGATATAAACACTTCACAGCAGACTCCTTGAAGGTTTTGTTCCGGGATGTTCCCCCGGACAAAATCTTCAATTTTTTGAGAGAATGCAATATTTTTAACAAGATCTGAGCATTCATTGACTATGTGAATTTTTTATTTGCCCTTTTTGAGAGTCTGTAGACGTTTCTTTTAAAGACGTGCGACATTTTAGCCTGAGATTTTTAATCTATATTTACATCTTGTCTTAAGACCTTGCTTTTAGTCTGGCTGACCAGATTTTTACCCATCCCGCCGTGAGATGGCCTTAGTCGCCTGCTCGGCGTTAAACCCAAATAACTAACTAACTATCTTAACGGACTACATGAGCTGCGACTCTCCCTGTCTTCCTACAGTTCGAGGGAACAGTTCCGTACAGCTCCTCTTGGACCATGCTTTTCTTGGACCTCCGCTCCGTGGCCCATGCCACAGGTTCACCTTGCGCCCGCTGAGGGGTCGCACTTCCACCAGGAGACCAGGAAGCAAAACCCTGTGCAAGCCTCACGTGTACCTACGACTTAGCCGTCCGGGACGGACGCGCTCACCTCTTGCCGGTTCCGGCAGCACTGATGCTACAGGCCAACGATCTTCCTGGCTGCGCTCAGTCATACGATCCGACTTTCAGGACCCCTCCCTCAGGGAGCGTAGAGGCTAAAGTTACATTATCAAGGTACTTGCATGGCCACGAACGTCGCATTCGTCAGGAACTGTACTGGCATACACTTCGTGGCTACTGGAGGCTGGCAGGCAGGATGACTTCTCCTGCCTCGATCGCAGGGTTCTGCCAGGCCAGCGAGGCTCCTTGCTCGGTTGGGGGCCCTTTCGGGGGGGCACAACTCCCTCCTGGCGCCTCAGCGCCGTAGGTTACACCTACCTGGGGTCGTCGGGAGTTTGCGTTAGGGAGGACGGCTCTAGGGCCCTAAGGTGTGCTGGAGCGCGGCACCCTCCTCCTATTCGCAAATCTTCCATAAAGTCATGTCATCGGTAATGTTTTTGAAGAAACAAATTCATTTTTCTCTAAAAGGTATTTTTTTGAAAAATACTTACCGATGACATGACTCAAACGACCCTCCCACCTGCCCCGCTTGCCGCTCGTGAGCTAAGTATCCTGACTGAGGGATTATGGGTACCCGGTACCGGAAGGGCAGTATCGGGAGACAACTCTTGGTCTCCTCGGGGTTCCCTGAGTGCCTCCTGGGTTGTGTTTTAACACAACCGGCTCTTAGGCTAGAATGAGTAAGTAGTAGACACTTCCATAAAGTCATGTCATCGGTAAGTATTTTTCGAAAAAATACCTTTTAGAGAAAAATGAATTTTTTATACTGAGCTCAATGCTAAGGCTTGCTACAAGAAAGGTTGTGTGATGTAGGATTGAAAACAAGGCATTTTGTACAATTGTAGAGATTTCATGGAAGCTGATTTTACTTTTTCCTCTGTATTTGTTGTAGAGGACACTGGCATGGTGATGTAGCCATCAAGCTGTTGGACATGGGCAACGAATATGACTACCAGGCTCAACTGGCAGCGTTCAGACTGGAGGTATGAACTGTTCACAGTTTCATGGTGCTTGACCAGTCAGCAGTGCAGGTCAGCCACAATGTCACAATAATTGAGAGCCGTAAAGTCAAACTGTTTTATTTGTGATCAAGTTACTGTTGTGCTGACTTGTGAAAAAAAAACACTTGGTAAGCAAAAGGCCCTCAGACAGGCATCGGCCTTAGCTGGCTTGAGCACAGTGTGCGCTGGCCAGCTAAGGCTGACGTCGGCCTAATGGCCTTTTGCAGTCTGAGCATCCCTGTGGATGCCAGAGACGTGTGTGTTATGTCTGGTACTGGGGTGAGGGGTGGGGGGGGGGGGGGGGGTATACTGGAGGGTGTAGTACTGAGGCTGGGGGAAAACAGCAAAAGTATGGCCCTCAGTCATGATGAGGTTGAGTCCTCATAACTCGACCTCATCATTCCCATAAAGCCCTGACATGCTATGGCAGGACGTGGATTGACCATGATAGTCTCAATCATACACGTTATCTATTGCCAAAGGATTATGTTTTAGTCAATGGGCCAAATTGTTGTTCACAGCGTTGTCTTCAAGAGGGTGCATTTTATATACATGTATGTTATATTTCCAGCTGGCGCTCTTGAGGAAAACAAGACATGAAAACCTTGTGCTGTTCATGGGTGCCTGCATGAAACCTCCTCGTTTGGCCATTGTAACAAGGTAAACATTTTGAGCTGCAAATTTTGGCTCACTTGTGAAGCCAAAGTGTGTGTATGTAATGGGTTAGCCACTGTATGTCATCCATCTGTACAGCTATAGATTTGTTAATATTTCACTTTTTGTGTTGTAGTTTTTGCAAGGGGGAAACACTGTACACCATGATTCACATCAAGAAGGATACGTTTAAAATAAACAAGGCCATGATCATCGCTTCTCAGGTTGCACAGGTAAGGAACACTATGGACGTGGCCTGTATGCACTGTTTTATAGCATGGTTTATGCTGACCATTTGACCACTGAGGATTAATTCTGTTATAGTGGGTTTAATTAAGCTTTGCACATAGCAAAGTTTAGAGATGATTTCTTGTGTACAGTAAACTTTGCTTATAGCAAGTTCGGATATAATGAAAGTAAATATAACACTTTTTCAGAGGTCTTGATCGCAGTTTTTCTTGTGCCAATTACTTCACAAACTTCATTTTTCTTAACCCTTATCATACACCAGAATACACCAGTGTGTGAAATAAGTTTGACCAAAATAGTTCAAGGGTGGTGCCAAAACAGCTTGGCGCCCAGAACTACCCTTGAACTAAAGCCATTGGTTTATATCCTTATCTGTAAGTACTATAATGGAGCTTGCATATGGCGGCGTACAAATTTGAAGCTTTCAGCCTCAGTATGATATGGGTTAAGTTAAAGATCAATCTAGAAACATTAAGCCTTTGTGTGTTGATAGCAGATTTTGTTGCGATGATTCCAACAGGAATCATCGTGTCAAAATGCTCTACTGACTTGCAAAGGGATAAAGCTTTTAAAAATAGGATTTGCGTAACCAGGTGTAACGCACGCAGACTTGCCCACAGTCGCACATACAGACTCTCACACAACAGACGAATACACCGCCACTGACTCAGACGGGCGCATTCATGCGGTAAAACACAACTCACGGGCTCCCTTTCTAAAGTAACTTTTATATACTAGTAAACAATAAAAGGCTCAAAAAGATTATCAAACTCTATACACTTCCCTCCAACCAACATCCAAACATCACACACATATACACAATATCTCGGCCAGGCTAGGTATTAGTTTGTTTCTTCAAAAACATTACCGATGACATGACTGAATGGATGACATGACTGAATGGAAGTGTCTACTACTTACTCATTCTAGCCTAAGAGCCAGTTGTGTTAAGACACAACCCGGGAGGCACTCGGGGAACCCCGAGGGGACCAAGAGTTGTCTCCCTATACCCACCACCCGGAAGCCGGGTACCCATAATCCCCCAGTCTAGTCTACTTAGGCGCACGATTCGGTCGTCTTGCGCTCGGCTCTAGCCTACGGTCTTTGGTTTTCAACCGTTCTCGGGTTCGGACTTGCTGTTGGAAAGAAGAGCGGGAGATAGGATCGTTTCGTCGGCCCTGCCTGTGCTGCTGCGTGGTTTTCTCGTCCCCACTGCTTGGCGCCTGCGCTTCGGCCTCTGGTGAGCTGTCCGGTGATCTTCGCCGGTCGTGCCAGGCGGGTTTTTGGACGTCTCCCCCCGTTCCCCTTCGGCGGAGAGGTAAGGTAGCGGGATTGACCCTCGGCTGGTTCCCGGGCTGGGCACTGGTTGTGCAGGTACGAAGTTTTTCGTCTTCTTCTCACTGTAATTGCGCCCCCACTCACCTTCGGTGAATCGTAGAGAAGTTTCCTACGCTTTTGTACCTTGGGTGTGGAGAATTCTTTTACTCCATGGCCTGATTAGCTGAGTGGCACAGCTTGAGTCACGCCTTGTCATCGCGTGGTTTGTTCGGGACCAGCGCCTGTTCTGTTTTCGCTCACGGGTGATGGATTTAAGCGCACACTCGCATACGCAGGCATACGCGGTAGACAAGTACTCACGTACCTTAGACAGTGGATATACGTTCCGGCGGGCAGCTGGGGGGTTTACGCTCCTTGGCTGGGCGGGCCCCTCGTGGCATGTCCACATAAAGTGGTGATTTTCTGCCCCAGATGTTTTTCTTGTCTTGATTGTCATTGCGTATTGAGTTGTACAGCATGCGGCCGGTGTTGGTTTTTTTTTCCACACACGGTCACCCTTAGTAATAATGTTTGGGGGCCTGACTCCTTTTGTCACAGGGGTTGGTACATATGTTGTTGCTCACCTTAGCACTTGACGGCGGTGAATCTACCTCGTTACTGCACTGCTAGATTGCAGACGTGCAGTTTGGTAACTCGCTTCCGTCATGACGTATTCGTCTTTTGTGTACATATGTTGTTCCCTCGCCTTAGCGCTTGGCGGCAGTGGGCCTGCTTGCTTACTGCACGGCTAGTTGTCGGCATGCAGTTTGCAGACCTGTTTACCCAAGAATACACTTGTTGGAGAAACTGACAACTCACTGGCTTGGGAATAATTACACATGTGAGGTCCAAAGTACACAATTAGTCAGTTGAAAGTACACTGACTACACCCAGGGGGTAAACAGGTCTGAGTTTGGTACCTCGCTTCTGTCATGACATGTTTGACTTTTGCTACATATGTTGGTTGCTCACCTTAGTGCTTGAGGGCAGTGAGTCTACCTTCTTGCTGCACTGCTGGCGTGCAGGCTTGACAGTCTGTTACCCCGCTTGGTGCTTGTGTGTTTTGTTGTTACGAAGGCTACCTTTCGTGGCTTAGTCCCACAGGACTCGCCCGCAGGCCTTCGGGTGTTATCTGTTGCAGGGATGCGCTACCCATTCACACAGATGACAGTGGCTAGTTCAGCCCCCAGGGGTCTTTCGCCACTGCACCGGATGCCCCGCCGACCATGCTTGCTTTGCAAGCGATCGGCACCGGTTTAGGCGCCTTCCAGACACTGCGGGTTTCCGCACGACAACGGACTGCCCTGGGAGAGAAGCCACACCGGATGTCGCGACTAGTGCGCGAGCATGGATCGTGGAGGCCGCTGCCAGGGTGAGCGCACGGGAACAGCCTCTGGCAAGGCCCGCTCGGAAAGACAATTACGCACACGTCCGACGTCTTAGGACGTTGCAGTACACTACCACCTTGAGAGGTCAAGCAGCTTCTCGGCTGTAAGCCCCAGCCCGGCTGCTACTGGTAGGTGTGTTCTTCATGTCCAGGCAGCGCCCATTGGGACTAGGCCTGTCTTCCGACACGGGAGGTGCCTCCTACCACATTGGGATGATTGCGTCACCTGGCCTCAGCAGCGCGGATGGCAGCATTGAAGCGTCTGCAGGCGGGAGCGACCTATGCTGTTGGTGCTTGAAGGATCCCGTTCCGCCCCGATGAAGAGGGGCAGGCCGATGTCCTGCCCGCAAGGCAGATGTTCCGGTGGCCGTCGGACAACCACTGGGTCGGGTCTCCTATGCGCAGGATGTGGATACGCCTTCCAACGTATCCTTGGCACCGGTCGCTTGAGACCAGGACGTCCCTGTGGGAATCCCCACACCGGATTCAGTGGACTAGTGCACGAAGTGGGCCTGGATCGATGAGGCCGCTTCCAGGAGGGAGCGCCCCCGGACTAAGACTTCCAAGAAGCCATGTCCACTTTCTGCCCCACTTGTCTCCAAGAAGCCCGCGGGATCCCGCTGGGGGTCCCCCTTACCGGCAAGAAAGCCCGCCTCCCTCGGAGCCCGGCTCAGAGACATTCACGTGCACGTCCAGGGACTCTAGTAAGAATGCTCGTCTCCAAGGAAGCGGAGACTACTATCAACACAGTTCCGGGCCACCTCTCGTCCCGCTCGCTCTGCGCGGCGCCAGAGTAGGGACCACTATCGGACTGCTGAGGACATGCAAGCTATGCGGAGGCTTCCAGTGGCCGTCGGGTAACCGTACAGTCTGTCTCCTGTGCGCTGGGTGTGCTTCCGACCACTCTTGTAACGTCTGTGCTACCTGGCCGGAGCTGCGATGGTCTAATCTCTGGAACTTTAGAGGAGGGAGACTCCTACCCTCTCGGGTACTTGAAGATTGCCGAGACGCCTTCCGCTGTGCCCCCGGCACCGGACGTGCGAGACCAGCTGGATCCGACACAGAAAACGCCACTGAGTAATCGAGGGATTAGTGCAGTGTGGGAGTTCGACCGTCAAGACCGCCTCCGTTAGAGAGCGCGCCCGGATACAGCTGGTGGAAAGAACCCGCCTCTCCCAAGAGCCTGGTTTGGTGGGACGCTCATGGCGTCCCTCCTCCACCGTCGTTCCCCACTCGTCTCTGAAGAAGCCGCCGGGATCCCGCTGGGGGTCCCCTGGCCGGCAAGAAACCCGCCTCTCCCAAGAGCCTGGTTCACAGAGACATTCACGCACTCGTCCGGAACCTCCTGGTTGTGAAGAGCGTAGACAGGGATTCTACTCGACGTTACCGGCACCGGACGCGCGAAACCAACTTGATCCGACACAGAAGACGCCACTTGAGTATTCAACGGATTAGTGCACAGAAACCCGCCTCTCCCAAGAGCCTGGTTCGTTCCCCACTCATCTCTGGCCGCAGGGATCCCCTTGCCGGCAAGCAACCCGCCTCTCCCAAGAGCCTGGTTCACAGAGACTTACACGCACTCGTCCGGATCCTCCTGTTCGCGAGGATCGTAGGCGCTGGGATTCTACTCACCGTTATCGCTCTGCTTCGCAAGATCGTAGGAGGACCTTCTCCACTCATCGTTCGACGGATCAGGACTCCCTCGACTGGTTTCGCGTTCCTCATCTCGTTCGGACTCCCGTTCGTCCCGTTCCTCTTCCCATCGACCGGCCACTTCCCCTTCCCTCGTCCTCTCCGTTCCGTTCCTCCTCGTCGCAGCCGTTCTCCTCGTCGGAACCCGCCTTCGGCAAACGGGAGAACCTCGCCGCGTCGCTCCGTCTTCGCTCTCCCCTTCGGAGGGAGTCTTCGACCTGCGGTTCGCCGTCAGCGGGATTCCCTCCCTCGGAGCCCTCCTCGGTCGCCGGTTCCAGACAGCGGGACTTTGACACCCTGAGTTTGACGGCTGACGACCCCTCGGACTGGTTGCTCGGACGTCTCAGCCGTTTCTCCTCTTCCTCTTCTTCGGCTTCCAGTGCTGCGGTTCCATCAGACCTGTTCTTCTGCGCGGATGGACACTCGGCCGGCGCTGGACGGGATATCCAAGCTCATCGCCGCCGCCCTGCTGCGGAAGTTGCCCGGCATCGCCCCTTGACTCACCGGGGGTTCTCATCCATCGTGGACACTGGGGAACCAAGGCGCAGCCCCTTCTCCCTGACGTCTAACCATCTCGACAACTCTCGTTGGGCACCCGAGGGGTGCCGTACTTCGGACAGGTGGTACCGCTTGGCTGTGCTCGGGGTGGAGGCCTAGCCACTACACGGAGGCGAATCTACTCACCTTAGTCGTCTCTAAGCCCGGCTGCTGAAGCTACGCTTCCTACTTCCGTGATTCTTCTCGAGGTCCAACCCTTCGACCTTCGGACTTCGCGGACAAGAGCGTGCTTAGCTTGGATCTGACGCGGACTACTAGGCCTGCTTCTTCGGCTCGTGGGGGGAAGGATAGGTCACAGGAGCTTCTCCTCTTCGGCTACGCGACAGCGGAGGTGTTCTTCCAGGATCAGGGCAGCTGGCGATCCTCCGACCAGTGCATACCCCCTACCCTGGTGCTTGGGGAAAGAACTTCATCTCCCTCCGTGCGTGACGCTACCTGGACCGACGGTAGATCTGGGCCAGTCTTCCCCGGTGGGACCAGTGGCTACACACGGAATACACCAGGACACCTTCGGAGGATCGGCGCATGAGACCAGGATGATCCTACGTTTTCAGTGGACTGGGGCACAGGATGGGGCCTTGACCGAGGCCGCTACCCGGACGGAGCGAGCCCGGACACAGCTTTTGAGAAGCAGAGAACTCGCCTCACAGAGCCCAGTTCAGAGAGTCGCGCTTGGCGACGTCCCACGTACAATCTCGGTACCCACTCGTCTCCAAGTAAGCCGCCGGGATCCTGCTGGGGGTCCACTTGCCGACAGGAACCCGCCTCTCCTCAGAGCCCGGGTCGGAGAGACTTACACGCGCTCGTCCGGAGCCTCCTGTCGACTCCCCTCGGGAGGAGTCATCGAATGCTACGTCTTGCCCTTGCAGCCATACGGCGCCTGAGGGATGTTGCCGTGGTGGATTGGTTAACGAGCTTCAGGAGCTACGCCTCACCCTGTCTGCCTACAGTTCGAGGGAACAATTACGTACAGCTCCTCTCGGACCATACCTTACCTGGACCGCCGCGCCTTGGTCCACAGGTTCACCTTGCGCCCGCTTACGGGGCGCTATTCCACCAGGAGACCACGTAGCAAATCCCTGTACAAGCCTCACGGGTGCCTACGTCATAGCCGTTCGCTTCGGACGCGCTCGCCTCTTTGCCGGTTCCGGCAGCACTGACGCTACATGCCGGACGTTCTTCCTGGTTAAGCTCAGTCATACGTTCTGAATTACAGGACCCCTCCCTCAGGGAGGTTAGAGGCTACAGGTACGTTATCAAGGCACTTGCAGGGCCACGAACGTCACATTCGTCAGGGACTGTACTGTCTTGCACTTCGTGGCTACTGGAGGCTGGCGGGCAGGATGACTTCGCCCGCCTCGATTGCAGAGCTCTGCCAGGCCAGAGAGACTCCTCGCTCTGGTGGAGGCCTTTTTGCGGGGGGCACAACTCCCTCCTGGCGCCTCAGCGCCGTAGGTATTCACCTACCTAGGGTCGTCGGGAGTTTGCGTTAGGGAGGACGGCCCTTGGGCCCTAAAGTGTGCTGGAGCGCGGCACCCACCTCCTGTTCGCAATTCTTCCATTCAGTCATGTCATCGGTAATGTTTTTGAAGAAACAAATTCATTTTTCTTTAAAAGGTATTTTTTCGAAAAATACTTACCGATGACATGACTCAAACGACCCTCCCACCTGCCCCGCTTGCCGCTCGTGCGCCAAGTATCCTGACTGAGGGATTATGGGTACCCGGCTTCCGGGTGGTGGGTATAGGGAGACAACTCTTGGTCCCCTCGGGGTTCCCCGAGTGCCTCCCGGGTTGTGTCTTAACACAACTGGCTCTTAGGCTAGAATGAGTAAGTAGTAGACACTTCCATTCAGTCATGTCATCCATTCAGTCATGTCATCGGTAAGTATTTTTCGAAAAAATACCTTTTAAAGAAAAATGAATTTCTCACTATCCAACCTGTCTGATGTTATCACCTGGTTATGTTAGTCCTTCTCACGTCTAGGCATGCAAGTCCTTCGTTGTACGCTCTTCGAGTCGTCCCGTCTCTTGTATCACGGACGTACTCGTACCGTAGCGCAGGTCTCGCTGTGACTCGGGTGTCTTGGTCCCGATCGCTTCACTCCCTGAGTGAAGAGCTGGAGAGATGACCTCACATTAGGTCCCTGGTGACTGACGCCTCGGAGTCCATCGCTCCACTCTTGACAAGCACTCTAAACAACAACAAAAGTCCTAAAACGTAACACTTGCTAAACAACCAACACATTGGATGACATGAGAAACCTTACGTAACCTGGCTGATACGAATAACTCACACGTTCATTCACACACACATGTGCTCCATAACCTGTCTACTTTCATAACACCCCCATAACTGTCACTACCTTGAAACAGACTATAACCTAACACTCTCACTATACATTATTCTATACACTGGAAAAGACTATGCTTAACCAACCAGGTACTACCTTCATAGCGACTTAGACATACACACCTCGCATTCCCTAGTTATCCATCTCGGTACATAACTAACTCGCATTCCTTTAGTTATCCATCTCGGTAAATAACTGTATATGAAAACACCGGTTACCTCACTGAATTCCAAACCGGTCAACACTATACAACCAAATTACTCTTACCAACGCATACCGTCTTTAACTAAGCAACTATCAATAATACATATAGAAACATACCTGAATTCTAGGTTTCAGAGTCTTGGAATATGGCCTAGGTGTCTCACATACATCCGTCCAAGCTGATGATAAAGCCCCGTACTAATATTTCTACCGCTCTGCCAGACTAACTTCTGCCTACAACTCACTAATGCTCCCCATGCTAACCATGTCTTAAAGATCTCACGTGGGCCACGGGCCTCACAGATTATCGGCACAAAACAAACCGTTAACAGAAACCGTACCGTTTTAACCTAATGTGTGAACACTATGCATGAGCATAGAGTTTCATCACACCAGGGTTGAACTGCACTTGATTTTCTATAGCCAGTACCTGCCTGTTGTTCTCCTTTTGGCTTTGAGCTATTTTTAGCCCCATTCTAAAATCCAGCGACAGTGCAGAGGGACAGTTGGTTGGCAGTTACTGGCCTGGACAAGTTTCCTGCAATGGGCGGCAGACACCCTAAACAACACTGTGAAATTAACCCATTTAGCCCTGGCGCACTACATCAGGCGATTGATCCACCGTCATTATTCAAGGGTACTGCAAAATTAGCTTGGTGCCATCAGGCGCCAAGCAAATCTTGCACTACCCTTGAACTATCCTGGTTGCTCCATCTCGTGCAACTGGTACATAGCCATTTGAGAAATGTGGCCGCGAGGTTAAATGGAAAGGGTGACATGAATACTTTGTAGCCTGAGCTATGTCCAACACTGCCTGTACCAGTGATTGGAGCTGAGCACATATGTAAGACTAGCACTTAGTTATAAGCTCGCTGGACCTGTTTATGCAGCTACACAATGCAGATTTGAACCCATTACATCCTGAGGCTGAGTTTGGTTATTGTCCTATCAAGGCTACATTACAGTTTAGGAGACAGATCAACCATTTTAGTTAAAGGGTGATGCCAGAATAGCTTGGCACCTCAGGTGCCAGGCTATTCTGGCACCACCCTTGAACCATCATTGTCATAATTTTTATTTCAAGCAGTAGTGTATCAGAATGAAATGGGTTATGGGAGATTTATGATTTAGATTTGGCTTCTGCACTTCTAAACAAATCTGATGGAAGGGGTTGCCGTAACTGTGATTTTGATTTCTCTGGGTACAGGGCATGAGCTACCTCCATGCACGTAGCATCATACACAAAGACCTGCGCACCAAGAACATCTTCATTGACAGCGGCAAGGTGGTCATCACTGACTTTGGACTCTTTCACGTCACTAAGATCTGTCGAGGCAAAAAGTGAGCGTAAACACAGTTTAGAACAGTGCTTGTGCTGTCTGGACACTGTCGGTGTTATTCGCAGTTGTTCATTTCTTATTGAAATCCAGACTGAAATGTGAGTGCCAAGCGTGTGAAATGCAATGAACAAAAATGGAACACACCTAGAAATGACAATTACAGTGAAATAGACAGTTCCAGGAAATCAGAAATAGGTCAAAATTCCACATGTAAGGATGAAAACAATGGGTTAAAAGCCTGAACAAACATGTGACAACACATGTTTGTCGGGGCTTTTAATCCACTGTTTTCATCAAAACTGGTGCAGTTTTTGACCTGCTTCTGATTTCAGAACATTGTCTATTATATACTGACCAACAAAAGAAATTGGACATTTTGGGAATTGTCAGAAACACGAAATTTCGTGATTCCAAATATGTTGCATTTGTTTTGCTCGTCAGTAGATAAGTGCTACCCTTGAACTACTTTCATGGTCCATGTGGCACCCTTGAACTATCATGGTCTATCTGGCACTGTAGATTGTCATGGCTGAATGAGTTACTGCCAGAATTACAATGTGCTTGCCCAGTGCACTAAAGAGTCATCGTACCCACATTGGCCCGTGCACAGTTGTTTGTAGGCAAACGTGGGCCCAGTGACCTTTTGCGCAGTGGGTGTCTACTGCTGGGTTTATTGTGTTGTGCAGGAAGGACGACTGGCTAAGTGTACCGCGAGGCTGGCTGTGCTACCTGGCACCGGAGCTCGTCCGTGCTCTCAAAGCACTACAGCATTCAAACATGGACCTGCCCTTCACCAAGATGTCCGACTTGTATGCATTTGGGTATGGACTTTTCTGTTTTGAGTATTGACTTTTCTGTATTGACTTTTCGGTTTGTAGTCATTCTAACCAGACATAGGTTAACTCTTTCCCTACGTCAGTTCCCTGCCGACGTAGCAGGGAAAAGGACATCTGTTCCCTGGTGATTTACATTTTGGGGGTAGATTGAATTAATTTTCACAGCCTCCCAAGGTAACAACCATACATAAATTGGGTATCATTGGACAGAGCATTAAAGTACTTTTCAAAACTGCATGTGTTTGGGCATCAGTTTAGTGGGAAGTCGAACCAATTTGATTATTATGCAACAGAACAAACATGGCGGAGCAAAAAATGAGAAGCGTGGTTTTGGTAGCAACAGTGTAAGCACATGCAACGAAAAACCCAGATTTACTCACCAACATGACAGGAAAATGTATTCCACAAGCAAAGAAATCACACAAGAGAACTGTCTCTTCTTGAATCACAATATTATGAGCTAAAAATCACTGTTGAAACCGCGCTCATGAGGATGGAATAAGCTCATCATTGGAGATGATCCAAGGCACGTTGTCGGCTACTTTGGCCTTGTTCCAACACCATCCGACAAGGGCATTCACTTTCAGATAACTTAGAAATGGTTGGTGAAACATATTATAGTGGTGGCTTCCCTTAGACCGATAGCTGTGCTTCAGGCAATTTTTGTACAAACACAACGCTAGAATACTAGTGTCTCGTTTATAGACGGCATCGAGCACAAGGGTATAACTTGTTTCAATGGCTAAGGGTTTGTTTGGGCTAACACTAAACCGGCAGTGATACGTAGGGAAAGAGTTAAACTGTGAATCACTGAATAGTTTTAATCCCCTGTGTAGTGTACAGTGCGGTATCTACTTGCATAAAGGGGTTCATAAATTGTTGTAGTCATTTATTGGCTCACGTGCAAAGCAAAAGTGAGTATGTTTTGGGCCAGTGGTCATCCGTCTGTCGTCTGTCCACCGTCGTCCGTGATAAACTTTAACGTTGGCATTTTCTCGGAGACTATTTCAAGCCACAGTCTTCAAACTTGGCCCAAGAATACTTTGTGGCAAGACCTTTCTAAACATACCAATTTGAGTCACAGGGGATCAGGAAATAGGTCAAAAATAGCTATATTTTGACATAATTTATTTGTTCTCAAATATTATTCACAACTTCAAACTTTATACAAAGATACCTGATGGTAAGACCTTTCTAAAAGTACTAATTTGGTTGATCCCTCGGAAAGGTCAAGGGTCACAAGAGCTCAGGAAATAGGTGAAAAATAGCCATATTTTAACAAAAGATGTTTTTTTTCAAATGCTCTTCACAACTTCAAAGCCAAACTTGGTACAGAGATACCTGATGGTAAGACCTATCTATGCATACTAATTTGGATGACCCCTCAGAAAGGTCAAGGGTCACAAGGGCTCAGGAAATAGGTCTAAAAATAGCCATATTTTGACAAAAGATGTTTTTTCTCAAATACTATTCACAACTTAACTCTTAAACGTTCGTGCAAATTGTATGCATTTTTGACAGCGCAACAGGTAAATGGTTAAAAATACACAAAACTAGTGCACGTGTTAACATATTATAGACATATTATATATCAGTTGAAAGCAAATTGAATTTTCTTTCAAACAGGCACACTAACAACTAGAAATAATTACACTGTAAATCATGAAGAAGGGTTCAATGTCTAAATTTTATTTTTATTTTACCGCAAAATATTAAACATTCAATAGTCGCAAAGAAGAAATATTTTTTATTACTGTACAACAGTCACTAAAAGAAGTTAATTCTGAAAGCCACTACAATTCCTGACAAAACAAGCCCAAGTATGTTAAAATTGCTTTATAAATGTATGTTCTATCCTCATGAAGACAAAGTGACTGAAATACGTAAACGTAGCACAAAATGAAAACAATGAAAGTAGCTCACAAGAATGAACTGCTATGAACAACATAAACAGACTGTTCACTATTTATATTTCTTTCTGTTTGCAACCATGGAATTCAGCTGTGTTCAAAAAGCCACATGTTTCTACATTTATACACATAATTTGTTTATAAATCAATGCTTAGCTTGCAGTGAAAATATTTGCAGGTGAAAATTCCAAAGTACAAATACACTTTACACAGCATCTGCAGGTGAGCTTGAAGAAGGCAGTTTCTCTTGTTTGTAAAACACAAAGATTTTTCACACACAGAACATTTCACATGTGTTTTTCTTTCAACTTTTTCATTGGCATAACATAATCTACAATTTTTTGCCTTTTCCATCATCACCGGCTGCATTGCGTGGTTAGGCGGTGGCACTGGAGTAGGTGCCCAGCTGTTAGTCTTCTTGAACAGAGGCACATCACTATTTTCATCTATTCCAGCAAGTTCTCTAATTAATTCCTCAGTGAATTTCAGCTGATTGAACTTTTTTTGCCTTTGTAACTCTGGAATATCAGGGTTTTTCCGTCGAAAATCATTAAAAAGTATGTAGGAATTTACTCGCGCAATGTCAAGAAAATGAAAAAACAAGGTTTTCCAGTACCTGTGAGTTTTTCTCTGAGTTTTATATTTACCAATTAACTGGTCACTTTTATCCACCCCACCCATATATTTATTATAACTATCTACAAGTTTGGGCTGACACACTTTTATTGCCCTAAAGGCACCATTTACTTTATTACGCCGCTGTACGTACTTATAACTACTGCCATTCTCATGCATGGAGCTAACAAATGTGACAGGCTTATTATCAAGCCATTGTAAATATAATAAATTTCCCTCCCTCAACCATCTCACAGAGCCTCTAGTATTCTTGGAAAAGGATTTTGTATCCTTGAATAATGGTGGTATGCCTTTACGACTGGCAATGGCAGTGCCGCACGCAAGAACACCATTAGCTAATAAATCTTTCATTAGTGCTACACCTGTATAAAAGTTATAAAAAAAATACATGATAACCTTGCTTGAAAACACTTTTACACAGCTTCATAACATCATAAGCCAGACCAAAGTGTGACTTTTCAGTGCTTTTTCCAGTATATACATCAAAATCATAAGTATAGCCATTAGAAGAATCTGCTAAAATCCACAACTTCATTCCCCACCTTGTGGGCTTATCCTTCACAAACTGCCTGAATGTGAATCTACCATGGTTTCTTACCATTCTCTCATCTACAGACAGATTCATATACGGTTGATAAAGTTTCTTGCACTTGGCCTTGATGTAGTCATGAAGAAGGCGTACCTTACACAGTTTATCACTCACATTGTTCTCGGTAGCAGCATTGCACACTTTCACAAAGGCCTGAAGGGCCTTGAAACGAGCATAACTCATAAATTTCCTTGCCCACAGTCCATGGTACAGAGCAGTGGTCGACCAGTATGCAGCTTCATTTGGAGCTTTCACAATGGCCATGTACATAAGCAACGCAAAGTATACATACAGTTCATCTGTGGTGACGTCTTTCCAGCCTTGATAGGTAGTAGGCTTATCAGGCCCATGCATCCTTGCGTAGTCGTTGGTCCACTCACAGATGCGGGTAACGATGTCCAGGGTGAAGAAGAGTTTGAAGAAGCAGGCAGGTGTCACGTATCTCCTCACATCGTCCCTTGTGCGGCAGTCAGGTAGCTGTATGCCAGGTGTTTTGTAAGGTCTGAACTTGGGCATGGGGTCAGTAGGGCCAGGATCCAGATTCCCATAGCTCCAGGCACTGCAAACACAAAGTATGGAATGCAATAAATACAAAGCATGTATTGTTTTGTTGATATTATGCATGTAACCATGTTCAGAAGCGATGACAGCTTCCCTCTCACATGGACACCAGTGGCAGCCATAATGTAAACAAAGCAGACAGCCTCCTAGTTACCTCAGTATACGCTAAAATATTAATGAAAACTTGAGCAAAAAGAGATGAACCCACATAAAAGGTGTACAGATATACTATTCCTGCCATAATTTAGACGTCGTTGTTATTATTGATGCTTTTTTAGCGTAACTTTTGCTTCGTAAACACAAGAATGACATATCTAAAAATAGACACAAGGAAGTCTGTACCTGTCATGTGTAACACGGCGATTTCCAAAGCCATTCCTCCCCAAGGTTTCGTCTGCACCATCAGAATTATCCAAGGATACATCAGTGGAGTAATCCGTTCCGTTTTCATTCTCCTCTGAACTCATAATAGCGAGAAATCGACGAAAGAAATGCGCACAAGAAGATCGCAACTCAAACAAGATGGCGAAGAATTTGCAGAGAGCAAGCACGTGATAGGATGCAAATTTATTTTATTTTATTTTAATATATTTCGTATTTTTACAGCATAGAGTAATTCAAACATTAATGTGAACCCTATACAACTAATAAAATTAGTGAAATAAAAAAAAAAAAAAAAGACGATTCTAAATTTTTCATAGCAGTGGAAAATTCCACTGTGAAAGCGTCGATGGAATTCCATCAATGTCAAGGGAGGCAAACGTTTAAGAGTTAAACCCAAATTTGGTACAGAGATACCTGATGGTAAGACCTATCTATGCATACTAATTTGGATGACCCCTTGGAAAGGTCAAGGGTCACAAGAGGCAGGCAAATGTGTGTAGAATGTTGATTTATTTCCTCAAAAACATCACCGATGACATGACTGATAGGAAGTGTCTACTTACTCTCACAATTTTAGCCTAGGAACCCGTTGTGCCCCTGCATCAACCGGGAGGCACTCGGGGAACCCCCAGAGGGGCCGAGAGTGATCTCCCATGACTGCCCATCCGGTTCCGAGTCATGTGATGATTACCCAGTTTAGTCTACTTAGCTCGTCTAGTGCAGACGTGTTTTGCTAGCCTCCGGCCTCGCTTACTTTCGACCGGTTTGGAACCCGTCTTTGTCTTGTGTTGGGACCTGCTTCTCTTGCGGGCTCTTGCCGTGTGCTGCTTCTTTCGGCTGCTTCTTCTTCTGCCTCTGCTGCCTTCTCGCCTCTTCAGTTGGCCTCCTTTCCCGCCTTCGGCGCTGTTGTGGTATGGAGGTGTCATCCCCCGTCCCTGTGGCTGCGGAGAGGTAAGGTAGTTGTTTGGCCTTCGGCCGGCTTCCAAGTGGGTCGCCGGTCGTGAGCACTTCTCAGCCTTTGATTGTCTAACCTGGTGCCGCGCTTTGTTTCTCGGCTTGGCCCTGGGGCCTACGCCGTGTCGCTTAATACCGAGCACTGGCGCGTAAACTGTCTTTGTTTTTCATGCAGAGATTGACCAATGAAACGTGTTATGCAAGACGGCTTTCCGTCTTTCGTTGCGGTTATGTTGGGTCGCTGGGTGCTGGAGGAGCGTTGCTGCACTGCGGACTCTTAGCTTGCCGGCCTCATGCCTGGGCGCTCGCACCTTGGGGGGTGAATTGTGTGTTCACTTTGGGTATGTTGACTTTGTCACCTTAGTTTCCTCTTTCCCCTTGTTGGGCGCGGCCACGTGCTCTCGCTCGTACGCTTGTTTGTTTGTGTGTTGCAGTTGCCAAGTGCAGACCTGCACCCTCTGCGGCGACTTCCAGTGGCCAACGGACAACCACGCTGTATGCCTCCCTTGCTCTGGCTGTGCCTCGGACCGCTCTTGTGACCTCTGCTCCACGTGGCCAGAACTGAAGTGGTCGCAGCTTTGGAGCTTTTACAGGCGGGACCGGCCGTTACCTGTGAGTAACCCTCCCGTCCGGGCGTCCCCCAGTGTGTCAGGAGCAGGGACCAAGCTTGTCCGTACGGACCCCATGGATAGAACGCTGCTTAAGATGCGTACACCCAGCACTGTTCGGACAACTGACCCTGCTTTGCAGACCCCAAGTGCCATCCTCCCTGAGCTCGGCCCAAGGGGACGCGACCCTCGCCGCCCCTTGTCTGCGGTCAGTTCTCGCTCGTCTCTCACGCCCGCGCACTCCTATGAGGAGTCAAGTTACCGGCAGGGAGCCCGCCCGGCTCTCAGAGACGAAGTGCTACGCGACCAAGGACTCACGACTCTAGGGCTTCTCCCTATTTGCCGCGATCTCGCTCGCCGTGGGACTCTCGTCGTCAGCACCATCATTCTCGTCGGACACCCACTAGCCCCCCTCGCCTGGTTGCGGCTTTGCCGCGGTCTTCTTCGCGCTTCCGGCGGTCTTCGCCCCATCGCTCTTTGCATCAGCCGTCTTTTTCCCCTAGGCGTCACTCCGCGCGGAGCCCTCGCCGTGAGGGTCGCCCTCATTCCCGTCCTCGTAGTCGCTCTCCCTACTCCTCCCGGCTGGACGCCTCTCGGGGACCTCTCCGTTCTTGCCGCTGCAGTCCGCTTGCCGCTCCCCCTCCTCCCCGGGACGAGGACGCCTTGAGTTTGCTGGCTGAGGATTCTGCTTCTGCCCTGCTAGGCCCAGGTAGCCGTTTCCCCGCCTCCCGCTCGTCCTTTTCGGACATCTCGGACTCTTCTCCGCTGCCTTTTTCTTCTCGCACGGCTACTTGGCTCGCCTTGGATGAGGCCGCCCGCATCGTTTCCGCCTCCCTCCCAGTTGACGCTTGCCCTCCGTCTCCCCCCCCTCAAGCGCAAGGTGTCGGCCTTCATCGATGCTGGTCGGCAGACGAAGAAGTTTAAGTCTCTCCCTCAGCCTCCTGGTTTCAGCGATATGCGGGACGCCTTCTCTGCGCACCTCCTCGCTGCCCCTAGGGAACATCAGTTTTTCGGCGACCGCAGATGGCCCCCCGGCCTCGACATCGCCTTCCGGCAGGAGTGGTACTCTGGACATTCCCAGTCCTTTGTCTGCGCTCTTCCTCCAGTGGATCCGGCGGCTATTCTTCAGGCTGGCGGCTCTTTGCTTCTGAAATGCGCCATTTCTCGAGGTTTGGATGCTACAGCGGCCCTGGTTCGTAACACCCTTGCTTGTTCGGGCTTCCTGGAGCTTGTCACCCGAGCGGCGGTGCAGTGGATAGAGGAAGCTTGGCATCCTTCCATCACTCCCCTGTTAGGAGATCTTCTCGCCCTCACGGAGGTAGCTAATCGTGCGGCTTATCACTCATCTGTCAACGCCATGGCGGCTTCCTCCAATTGTGACCTCATGCGTCGAGATGCTGTCCTGCGGGCATGCCACGGTATGCCTTCGGACCTGCAGAACCAGTTGCGTCGTGCCCCCCTAGGTGGATCACTTCTGTTTGGCGATACCTGGTCTTCGGTTAAGATCGCGAACTCGGATCGGTGGCCTACCAAATCTGCGCCTTCTCGCTTTCGCTCCTCCCGCAAGGCCGCAGGTCGCGCCCTGCGGGGCTCCGGACTTCCTGCGTCCTCAGACCCCCTCCCTTCTCGTAACCCCCGCCGCCGCCCTGCCTTTGGTCGACCCGGTCAGGTTAGCCCGGTCCCGACCTGCCCGTCGCCCTGGGTGCGTGCGGGCCCACTGACTCCCTAGCTCCGCCCCCGCCGACCGTCTTGGGTCTTCCAGTCAGCAGGAGGCTTGCCCGGTTCCGCGAAGAGTGGTTTTCGCTGTTCCCCGACGACCCCTGGATCAGGACCACCGTCTCCGACGGCCTTCGGATTTCGTTTCGCTCTCCTCCTCTGCTGCGCCAGTCCCCTGTGTGGACCGCCGTGCCCTCCGACCCGTTGAAGTCCAGTGCTCTGCGTTCCGAGGTCTCCGCTCTTCTGCAGAAGTGTGCCACAGAGGTGGTTGTGCTTCACGATTCCCCGGCCTTCTACAGTCGCCTCTTCGTGGATCATCGATCTTTCCAAGCTGAACTCCTTCATTTCGGCTCCTCACTTGCGCATGGAAACCGCACGGTCCCTCAGGGCCACGGTTCAGCCAAGGGACTTCGCCGTGAGCTTGGATCTGTCAGATGCATATTTACATGTTCCCATTCACCCTGCCTCCAGGAAGTACCTGCGCTTCGCCTTCGACGAAGCAGTCTACCAGTTCCGGGCCCTCCCGTTTGGTCTCAACCTCAGCCCTTGGGTTTTCTCTCGCCTGATGGACGTGGTAGTGGCCAAGGCTCGTCAGTCGTCGTCCAGCCCTACTTCCAATTACCTCGACGATCTTCTCCTACGCAATCAATCGGCGACCGTTCTTTCAGCAGACAGAGACGCCTTGATCCGGCTGTTAGCGTGACTAGGTTTTCTGCTCAACAGAGGAAAATCGGATCTTTCGCCCAGTCGCCGATTCGTCCACCTTGGCATGGACTTCGCAACCGATCTGAACTTGGTTCGTCTTTCGGAACAGCGGATCCAGAGGTTAGCCTCCTTGACCGCCGACCTTTGCCGGCTAGACGCAGCACCTGCCAGGACTTGGCTACAGCTTCTCGGAACGATGAACGCCGCTGCAGATCTCCTTCCTCTAGGGCGTCTCTACTATCGGCCCATACAGCTGCACCTCCTCCTTCACTGGCGCCCGTCCTCCGCCGACTTGGCAGCCTCGGTATCGGTCACTGCGCTTCTTCGTCCCCATCTGCTGCGCTGGATGGATCCGTCGTGGCTGGCTTCGGGAGTTCTCCTCGTGTCTCCCCCTCCTCGCCTATCCCTGTGTGTCGATGCGAGCCTCTCAGGGTGGGGTGCCCACCTGTTTCCGGACTTCCGAACGACGTCGGGAGCCTGGCCGCCAGAGATGTCTGCCCGTCACATCAACTGGTTCGAGCTTCAGGCCGTTTAGCAAGCCCTCATCACTTGGGAATCGAGTCTGCTGCACCAGGAGCTCTTGGTCCTTTCCGACAATGCGACGGTGGTAGTGTACCTTCAGAAGCAAGACGGCACTCACTCTCCCGACTTGTGCATGCTCACCTACCGGCTGATGCTTTGGTGCCAGACCCGCGGCATCTTCCTTCGAGCGAGACACATTCCGGGTCACCTGAACGTCCTGGCCGACTCGCTCTCACGTCGTGGTCAGATGTTACACACGGAATGGACTCTTCGCCAGGACCTTTTCCAGATGATCTGCGCCCACTGGGAGACTCCTCAGATCGATCTGTTTGCCACGAGGTGGAACCATCAGCTTCCCCTCTTTGTCTCCCAGGTCCCGGATCCCCTGGCCTGGGCAGTCGACGCTCTCTCCATCCCCTGGGACGGTTTGATAGCGTACGCCTTTCCCCCGACGGTCCTTGTCCCCAAAGTCCTCCTCAAACTCCGGGGATCCAACGCCGTTGTTCTCCTGGTCGCCCCATTTTCCTGGAACCGCTCTTGGACCACCGACCTCCTCAGCCTCGCCACGGGCCCTCCTTTGCGCTTACCGACGCCCCAGACGATGCTCAAACAGCCTCGACAGGCCCTTTTCCACCCGTGCCCGAAGCGTCTCCTCCTTCACGCCTGGAGGTTGTGCGGCGTGCCCTCACCGCTAGAGGCTTCTCGAGTGCAGCAGTGGAGGCGATCTCTTCGGCCCGCAGACCCTCAACGCGACGCGTCTACGAGGGAAAGTGGCGAGTGCTGTGCGCCTGGTGTGAGGACCTCCGTCTCGACCCCACTGGTTTGACTCACCCCCAGCTCGCGGACTTCTTCCTCTGGCTCTTCGGAGACAGGGTCTCGCCCCTATCACCATCAGAGGGTACCTTTCCGTGATTGCCGACACTTATTGACACCTTGGACGTCCGGACCCCGGCGCCTGTAAGGACATCGCCGACCTTATGTCGCACTTCGGCTTGTGACGTCCGGTACTCCGCTCTCTCGTTCTGCGCTGGGACCTTCCCTGGGTCCTGACGTGGCTGAACTCACCCAGATTCGAACCACTGCCCTTGGCCCGCCTTGCGGACGTGACTCGTAAGACCTGCTTCCTTTTGGCCCTTGCCACAGCAGCCCGAGTCGGCGAGCTGCACGCGCTCTCAGCGCGCCCTGCCTGCCTGCAATTTCGTGCGGATGGCTCCGTGCACCTTCTCCCAGATCCCTCCTTCCTTGCCAAGACCAGCTCTCCACTGACGGCGCCACAAGTGATCACACTGCGACCGCTGCGGGGAATGGACTTCCCTCGAGAGACCAGGCAACAAGATTCTGTGTGCGCCTTACGCGTCTATCTACGCAGAACCAAAGCCGTCCGTCGAGGACGCTCACGCCTCTTCCTGCCTCTTAGGACCGGCAGAGATGACATTTCGGCCCAGACGATCTCTTCCCGGCTACGCTGGGTCATTCGGTCCGCCTACCAGGACCTCTCCCCACAGGGAGCAAAGAGGCTTAAGATACGCGGGCATGAGGTACGTGCCATGGCCGCGAGTCTTGCCTTCGACCGGAACTGTGCTGTTAAAGACATTGTGGTGGCAGTAGGCTGGCGAGCAGAATCGACCTTCGCCCGCTTCTACCTCTGGGATCTGGCAGGCCAGCGAGACAACCTCGCTCTGGTGGGGGACATCATGGCAGCGCAACACTCCCTCCCAGCGCCACAGGCGCCGTAGGTACACTATTTAGCTAAAATTGTCAGGAGTTTGCGACTGGGAGGATGGCTCTGCATGCCCCCTGGGTTATTTTGCGGGCAGCGGCACCCTCCTCCTACTCGTAATTCTTCCTATCAGTCATGTCATCGGTAATGTTTTTGAGGAAATAAATGCATTTTTCTCTAAAAGGTATTTTTTCGAAAAATACTTACCGGTGACATGACTCGGAGGACCCTCCCTCCTGCCCCGCTTGCCACTGGTAAGCTAAGTATCCTACCCTGAGTAATCATCACATGACTCGGAACCGGATGGGCAGTCACGGGGGATCACTCTCGGCCCCTCTGGGGGTTCCCTGAGTGCCTCCCGGTTGGTGCAGGGGCACAACGGGTTCCTAGGCTAAAATTGTGAGAGTAAGTAGACACTTCCTATCAGTCATGTCATTGGTAAGTATTTTTGGAAAAAATACCTTTTAGAGAAAAATGCATTTTTAAAAAAATTGTAGATATTCCCAAATTTGAACCAATTTTTCAACCAAATTTGGTACAAAGATAGCTGATGATAAGACCTTCCTATGCATACTAATTTAGTCGACTCATCTCAAGGGTCATGGGGGGCTGATAGGTGTGAAAAATGCTTACATTTTCAGAAAACATGGATTTTGCTGCTGCATTAGCCAGCCCTTGTCACAAAGGTCACACATATGTAAATTGGTCATACACGTGAGCTATAATGGCTTTGCCTTTCTTGTTGAGGGGTTTTGATGATTTTATATCACGTCAAGTTGGGTTTTTCAACCAAACCCATGCATATTTACGTTCAGTCCCAAAAAGTGACATATTATTATACTGTCATGTGCTTGAAAAACCCCAACAAAGACAATAATAAATTGGAAGCATAAGAACCCCCACTATCCTGTGAACACGTATACAAAATAAAGCAAACAAGAGACTTAGAACCTCATGATCCCTTGCAATTGCGGGGGCTCATGAGGTTCTAAGCCTGTTGCAGTTAGGTGGCATGCAAAGGGTTAAACTTTGGTACCGAGTAACATTTTTTAAATATGTATTCGGCCGCAGATATAATCAATCAGTGCTGTTGTTTTTTACATTGCATAACTGTAGCTGTACACTGTCATTATCAGTATGACGTCAGTCATTTGACATAAATAATACAGTCAGTTACTGTAACGCACACGCAGACTTTCCCCCAGTCGCACGTACAGACTCTCGCACAACAGACGCATACACCGCCACTGACTCAGACGGGCGTATTCACGCGGTAACACTCAAAACACAGGCTTTCTTTCTAACGACGACGTTTATAACAGATAATAAAAGAAACGCTCAAAAAATTATCACAACTATGTACACCACACCTTTCCCACTACCAGCACATCAACACCACATACACAATATCAATGCCACGCTTGGTAGCTGTCTCTCACAATCCAAACTGTTTTGGTGTTCTCGCCTGGTTACGTTCAGTCCTTTTCACGTCTAGGCGTGCAAGTCCTTTGTCAGACGCTCCTGAGTCGTCCCGTCTCTCGTACCATGGACGTCCTCGTAGCTTGCTCTGTAGCGCAGTCCTTACTGTGACCAGGTGTCCAGTCGGTCGTCACTCGAGTGACTCACAGGTCCTGCGACGCTTCACCAGGTGCACTGGAACACATGAAAGACCTGGAGAGCTGAAGAGGACTCGAACACCTCTCAACAAATAGTGGCGCTCCCTGCCTGCCGACGGGCAGGACTGATGATGTGACGTCTCAGTGTCCTTAGCTCCAATCTCCGACAAGCACTCTGAACAATAATAAAGTCCTAAATCATAACACTTGCTAAACACACAACATATTGGATGATATGAGATACATTACGTAACCTGGCTGATACAAACAACTCACACGTTCATTCACACACACACGTGCTTCATAATCCGAACTACTTTCGTAACACCCCATAACTGTCACTACCTTGAAACAGACTATAACCAAACACTCTCGCCATACATTATCCTATACACTGGAAAAGACTATACTTAACCACATACTACCTTCATAACGACTTGGGCACACACACCTCACATTCTTTAGTTATCCATCTCGGTAAATAACTACATAGAAAACACTGGTTGCCTCAATGAATTCCAAACCAGTCAACACTACACAACCGAATGAACTATTAACGCATAGCATACTATTTTCAATGCAGTAACCATCAATAATACATATAGAACCATACCTGAATTCTAGGTTTCAGAGTCTTGGAATATGGGCCACACGTCTGTCCTCACTAACAGTAAAGCCCCGTACTGACGTTCCTACAGCTCTGTTCGCCTGAACTCACTAAAAAAAAATGTGCCAAACGTTTCTTAAAGATTCCACATGGGCCTCGTGCCACACGGAATATCGCCACAAAACAAACTGTTGACAAAAACTGTACCGTATTAAACCCACTGTGTGAACCCTATGCGTGAGCATAGAGTTTCATCACAGTTACTCTTGCCAACCTCCGTCGTAATGGACACACAAGTTCTGTCTTAGTATGCAAAAGATCCCCAGGTCCATGTGTGGGCCAAGTGTGACTAACATCGGCAAGAAAACCTTTTGGACACTTAATAGGCATTAGTGCTCTTCATAGACTTGCACAGTGCCACTTCGTGTTTCAGCACTGTGTGGTACGAGCTGCTGTGTAACGAGTGGCCTTTCCGTAGTCAGCCATGTGAGACGGTGATCTGGCAGGTCGGGCGCGGCATGAAGCAGTCCCTCAGCACGGTCAGCGCGCCTCGCGAGGTCAAGGTAACACTACCAGGCTTCTCTGCTTACTCTTCCTTGTTAACCCATATCATACTGAGGCTAAAAGCTTCAAATGTGTACACTGCCATATGCAGGCTACATTATAGTACTTACAGATAAGGATATAGACCAATGGCTTTAGTTAAAGGGTGGTTCCAGAACAGCTTGGCACCTAGATGCAGTACAGCAGGAGATGGATTGACCATGATAATTTAAGTGACAGATTAGCTTGGTGCCATATATGTTAAGGCTAAAAGCTGAGGCTAAAAGCTTCAGATTTGTTCACTGCCATATATGCAAGCTACATTATAGTACTTACACATAAGGATATAGACCAATGGCTTTAGTTCAAGGGTATGCCAGAATAGCTTTGCGCCTAGAGGTGCAAAGCTATTCTGGCACTACCTTGAACTATTTTAGTCGAACTTATTTCACACACTGGTGTATTCCGAATGATAAGGGTTAATGGAGGTTGTTTCAGAAATCCGATGAACATTTGCACGTGTTTGACACATCCGTGGATTAAAAGCCCACACAATCATATGATAAAGCATGTTTGTCCTGGATTTTAACCCCTTCACTGCCGAGAAAAAAATGAACATGATCCATCTGCAAGAGACATAGATCCTCATCAGCCCCTGCAACTGTGGGGGCTGATGAGGATCTACGCCTCTTGCTGAGACCAAGTTGTATTCTTGTCTTTTGGACATGTTGGCTTTTGATCGTTGATGTCAGAAACAAAACTGCACATACAGTGGCAGGGAACACTGTTTGCGTTAAAAAGGTCAGAAAGTTTGCACCTTCTCATGTACAGAAATCATTTATTGACAGACTTTTCATTTGTTGTAAACATCTCACTTTGAGTTCTCACTTTCATGAGTCGTTGAATATAGATGGTAAATACTGTGTAACTGATTCAGTGTGGTGCACATTGTACACTTTATGATTGTCATGTTGCAGGATATCCTGATGTCATGTTGGGCGTTCTCCCCACAAGAGCGGCCAGACTTTGTACAGATCACCAAGGCGCTGGAACGAGTCCCACGCACACGTCTCATCCGCAGCCCCTCGCATCCTGTTCATCTCTCTCGCAGCACAGAGGGCATCTTCCAGGCCTGAACACAGTCGTTTGACCCGCTTGTGCATGCAACCACAGGTAGCATGTTCTGTATAATCACACTCACGGTGTGTGCAGTACAATCACACATGCTCTGTGTACAATGCCAGTGGCTGCATGCATGAGTGTTTGAAGTGTCGGGCATCGAGCATCGTTCCCCAGCAGCCTGCGTGCACAAATCCAACACAGTCAACTGCAAGAGGCATAGATCCTCATGAGCCCCTGCAGTTGCAGGGGCTCAGGAGGATATATGCCTCTTGTTGACACCGCTTTAAATCCATGTTCTTTGGATGGCTGTGGTTGAATTAATGAAGATGGCAAAAGATCTGCATCAGGCAGTGGCGGGGTTTAGTTTTCAGACAGCCGTCAGGCATTGTACCCCAGCAGGCAAAAATAAGCACAGATGTGACTTTGTGCTATTATGCTTTGACTTCAAGACATCCAACATAAATGATGCAAATTGATGACAGCTGTTGATGGTTGATGCTAGACAGGTGCACATGCTGTTTTCACTAGTCGGGCAGCGCGTCCTTCACAATCTCCCGAGACAATGGGAGCCTTATGCTAGTGCTGCACTCCGTTTGTAGGTCACCTTCACGCAAACGGGCATATAACGGCATGGTTTGTTACGATGTTACTTGCCAAACTGTGTGCTTAGCTAGTGCGGTATGGTTTGTTACGATGTTACATTGCAAATTGTTACAGGATTAGACATTCAGTTTGCATTCACAGTACTTGCACATATAGCTAACTCCTTGAATGCTGAGAAAAAGTGAACATTATCCAACGCAAGATACATAGATCATGAACCCCCACAGTTGCAGGGGCTCATGAGGATCTATGCCTCTTGCTGAGATCAGTTTGAAGCCATGTTCTTTGGCTTTTTGAGTTTCAGAAACAAAAGCATCCAGGGGCAGGGAAGGGGTTAAATTGAAGTTTGTTTAAAATGTAAAGTGAATGGTGTGATTGAAGTCAATATGTAATTTATTACAAGCCCAAAAATCTTTTTCAGAGCATGTGCAGTCTCCGCACTCTTTGTTCTGGTTGTACTAAACCATGTTCTTGCTAGAACCGTAGTGTAATGTTTTTTTTCAGTCCCGACTGTAAAAAGTCCACTGTAACCCTGTGGCTGTTGGTGGTGGTTTTATTGAGATGTTTCCTGTGGGAATCATTTCAATACTACCGACAGCTGAAGGGTTCAGATCATTCCTGCTGGAATCACCAGGACAAAGTGCTACTGACGGCCAGAAGATTAACCCTTTGCGTGTCTGTAGCAGTTTTCCTTCTGCAGTAATCAGTGGGACTAAAACCGCTACTGACATGCAAAGTTTTAAATTCTCTCAGTCCATATGCATACAGTTTAGTGCTACATCCAAACTGACTTGTATCACGAGTAGATGCTATTGTAGACAATGTATACATGTGTGCATGTTGGATGGACATTTTCAGGGATTCCGAAAGAATGTGTTATTTCAGGGGAAAAGTGACTGAAATGTGCTGAAATGACTGAACTGTTGTGTTTACTGTGCAAAATTTGTTACTGGCATTAATGAAGTTGTATTTGACCCCTGGCATGCCCCACTATTGTTAAGGCGTAGACTGGATTTACCGTCTGCAAGGGTTATTAACCCTTTAACTCCCAGAACAAAATGACTTCCATTAGAATGGAAGTGACTTTGTTCTTGGAGTTGAAGTGTCATGGTTTTTTTGGGAGAGCTGAAGAAGCAAGCACAGAAATCATGTGAGTCTAGAGTTCAGCGAGAAATGTTTGCTGGTAGGCTGCTACATATGCAGGACAGCTATGTAATTGGAGGCCTTTGTCTTACATGGATATGAGGAGACTGTATGCCTGTAGCATGGTGTTTATCACCTAAAGTTTATCCCATAAGCCCCGACATTAAGAAATGATGTGGATCGAACATGATAGTTAAAGGTTGGTGTCAGCATAGCTTAGCGCCTACCCTTGAACTGTCATGGTCTAAACTGAGATGCAGACCTCAAAGGATATCTAAAAAAAAATGATAATTTCATCCTCAGGACATAATTCGTTATGGGAGCACTGCCCAGATAGGCCCATTCAAAACAATGCGGCGCATCTCATCTTGAAGAAACGAAAGAGAGACCACGTTACGCCTCTACTGAAGCAGCTGCACTGGTTGCCCGTAAAATTCCGCTGCCAGTACAAAATTGCAATTTTCGCCCATCGGCATTTTGACGGATCTCTCCTGCCGTACCTTTCTGCCAAGCTGTCTGTTTATCAGCCATCACGCACCCTCCGTTCCTCTAGTGTAAAACTTTTTAAAATCCCAAAACTTAACATGAAAACTGTCGGGGAGCGTTCTTTCACCTTTTTAGCCCCAAGTGTGTGGAACTCCCTGCCAACTGAAATGCGGAATCTGCCCACATTGTCACAGTTCAAAGCTCATTTAAAGACTTTTCTTTTCTGTCGGGCATTTAACACTTAGCTCATCTTTAGCTAACTGTTGACTGCCTTTTATTCTGATCCTTGAGGAAGTGAATGTATAGTGTTGGGAAGAGATGGGGTGGTTTAAAGTAGTGTATAATCGTGCGTGTGTCTGAGAGAGAGGGTGGCTGTTGTGCATGCGCAGTGAGTCCAGTGTTTTCCTGGAGAACAGTGCTATACAAGAACTATGTATTATTTATTATTATTATTTGAGGAGTACGCCACAAGTATATTTAGGGCATCTGGGGAGTGGTCCTGCAAATGGTACAAGGGTTTGTAAGTGTAGTAGCCACGCACAAAGAAAGGGTCAACAGTCGTGTTAGTGTCTGATCACAGTCCTTGGGCCACCATGCATACCGTTGTGGCCAACACCCCCACACACCCCACTTATGTCATGTAGGGGGTTTTAATCCACAGTTTGCATCAGAACGTGCCATTTTGACCTACATCTGAAAATCATCTGACCAATCATGGGCAGTTATGGTGAAACATGGGCAGTTATGGTGAAGTGTACTCGAGGGAAGTTTTCACAAAATAGGACGAGACTGTGGTATACACCATGTAGATACGAACAAGGCCTTTTATGATAACGGAAATGCCAGCGCATGACCTGTACAAGTTTTCATCCAATCATGAATGCAGAGTTTTGAGTATCATGACCCCCTTTACTGCCAGCATATGCAGATTGCACTTTGGAAATCATATTAAATTCTATGTCATAGATCCCCAGCCACCAAAGAAACATGGATATAAAGTAGTTTCAGCATGAGCCCAGGCAATTGTGCAGGTTTATGAGGATCTATACTACTTGCAGCTGGATGGAATTTAGTTTCTCTCGGCAGTGAACAGGTTATAGATAGCTACTACAAATTTTCATCAAGCGTCGGTAGAGTCGCACATCTTGAATGAAGATTAAACCCATGGCCATGTTCAGACCTGATGTCGATGTGACAATGCACACAAGTTGTATGGTTTGCGTTGGCTTGGTCATTTTGCATGTCATCCAGTTGAAAGTATGCAGTGGCAAACACGTGTATATATCATATGCTCAAAACCTTTTCATTTATTTTATGCACATCTGGGGTGGGGATTCATGTGTAGACATTTTCAGACCCTTTCGATTGCTGAGATGTGGATTTGTTTTACACTTCGAAGCTGCTTACACCTGTGCATGTACAGACTCTGAGCTGCTGTGAAAATGGGAGCCTCGAGGCACCTGTGAAATTAAAGCGTGATCTATCATTGGGTGCTTGTGGTCAAGGGTGCAGGTCATTTAAATGGTATAGATGTGCGACCGTTTGCACTGATGCTGATGCAACTGTTCGTATGTCCATGGCCGTCACCGAGTGCACGTCTTGACCGCAGCCAGTGTGCATATGTGCCATCAAATTCCACTTCCATTTTGTTTCTTCAGACACTTCAACCCCTTCACTGCCGGGAAAAAAGTAAACACGATCTAACTGCAAGAGACTTAGATCCTCATGAGGGCTCATGAGGATCTAAGCCCCTTGCTGAAACTAGGTTGTGTCTGTGTTCCATGGATGCCTGGCGCTTTTTAGCACAAAGTTAACTCATTACATCCCGAGTCAGACTTTTTTGAGTTGCTTGTTGTCCTATGGCGGTTACATTACAGATTAGGAGATAGATCAACCATTTTAGTTCCAAGATTGTACGGGAATAGCTTGGTGCCTCAGACGCCATGCTATTCTGGCTCCACCCGTGACTGTGGTCAAATTTATTTCAATCAATGGTGCGTTGGGTGAAAAGTGTTTAGAAAACTAATTTGCGTCGGCTGGCAGTGAAGGGTTATGGTCGCGAGTTGGTGCATGTAGGTTGGTGGTCCTACGTACAGCTAGAGCTTCTGATTGGTTATTTGCGTTACAGTGTACTTGTGATCACGTGTGTTCACTTCATTTTGCACCCAAGATGCCCCATGTTGTGCAGATCTAAGCTGGTCCATTTTTTGGATGGGGAAGGTGGTGGTGGTCATGTGTGAGAGCAAAGTGAGCATATCTGTAATTTATCTGTGTTAAAGTTTTAAACTGAAATTTAGTCAGATATGCTGGACTGGTGTCAGATTTTGCTGTGAAACCTTTATATTATTAATTTTTTTTGCGGTGAACTGACACATTTGTGAACTGAGAGGCTGCGTAGTGGAGCATTGCACTCAGTGGGGTACATGCCTTTATGCACAGTCCATAGGATCAAGAGCACAAGGTCATCAGACCCACACCAGCCGCGTTTGGCCCGCGCCTGGCTGTGCAGGGGCCGGGCCAGTGTCGGCCTAAGTACTGTTATTGCTGGTGAGAATATTTGCAGCATTATACAAGCATGTCCAAGTTCTTTTTTTTTAAACCTCGTTGCCTCCCAGAACTAAAGGACTTCCATTCTGTGGAATGGAAGTCATTTAGTTCTGGGAGGCAAATGGTTAACCCCCTCCATTCTCACCTCCCCAACATGTTTTTTTCAGCATTACTTTTATGTTGACTGCGTCATTACCTTGTAGTTTTGACTGCACGGGTCACCCGTGGTTATGCATGCAGTTACCGAGCCGATTGTTTGCTTAAACTCTTATAAGCATTCTGTGTGGTTTGTCATGGTGTTTCTCGTGAGAGGAGCCACTTGTTTATGGTACTTTTCCTCCTGTTTGGGGCCTCACAATCGATGGTGCTTATTCAAGGTGTGCTTTTCTGATTTCAGTTGTGTGCAAATGTGAATTATGTAGTTTTGATGCTCGACCTCCGCGGTCTTTCATTTCATGTGCATCACTCTTCAAGTCTTTCTATGACGTACTGTGACCAGTGCATTATGACAAACTGTCGTTTGTGTGTGTATTAACGTAATAAAAGTATGTGTGGAGAGGGCAACTTGACCTGTTGCACATGCAGCCACTTGTACTGTTCACAGTGCCTGATGGACACAAAAAGGGTTAACACTTTGGCTGTCGGTAGCGCTTTTCATCATGTTTCCTGCAGGAATGATTGTGATTTAACCCATTTCATCCTGCAGCTAAATGTTTTACAATTTGTGTATTGTCCTACAGATTAGGAGATAGGTCAACGGTTTCAGTTCAAGGGTGGTGCCAGAATAGCTTGGCACCTGAGGCGCCAAGCTATTCTGGCACCACCCTTATACTATCACAGTGAAACTTGTTTCAGGCAATAGTGTATCGGGATAAAAAGGGTTAAGCGCTACTGACAGTCAAAGTAAAGACTGGTGATTTATGCTGTTCGATAAACAAAGTAGCAAGAGAGAAAGGGTGGAAATGTGCTAGATTTTGCCTGGGTGCGAGTGTGTGCCGAATTAGATATTGTATGATAAAACTGATGGAAAGACTGTAGTATGCATCATGTCACTTTACATACATGTGAATAGCTGTTGATTCAGTTGCATGTGTCAGCTCGGCAGTTTGCCAAATTCTTAGAAAACATCTTTCCACACATGACCGTACTGAACAGCTTGAAAAATGCAAAATATCGGTTTCCCACATCACCTGGAAACTGATGTGTATAGTGGTCACTCCAGTTTGTGTGGCCAGTGGCAACTCCTTTACTGTCCAGAACAAGTTACTCCATAACGCCCTGAAAGACCACGACAGGATGTAGATCGACCATGATATTTCAAGGTTGGTGTCGGAATAGCTTGGCTATTCCGACACCAATTTTGAAATATCATGGTCGATCCATTTCCCGAGCTGTGATGTAGACCTCGGAGGATATCTACCAAAATTTGATAATTTCGTCCTCGGGGCGTAAGGAGTTAACACAGTCCCATGATGCTGAACATGATCCAAGTGCAAGAGACATGCCCCTCGTGAGCCCCTGCAGTTGCGGGGCCTCTTGCTGAAACCGCTGTAGCCACGTTTCTTGGACGGCTGGGGCTCTTTAGCGTTACTGCGGGGGCTCACGAGGATCTATCCCTCTTGCCGAGACCAATTGTATCCATGTTTCTTGGACGAGTTTGGCCTTTGGTCGTTGAATGAACAAAGATTTCAGAAACTAAACTCAAACCTACAGTTAAGGTTCTTTGCATTTTTAAAGCTGTTGGCACGACCTTGTGCATAAAATTAATTTGGCCAACCCATGTGCTGGTGAATGTGCAAATGTCATGCTGATCTGGATTTTATGCAACCTACGCCGGGGCTTCACCCGGTCATGGACATATTTCTGTTTGTGCAACGGTCATACGATGCTACTTATATTATCAGCAGAGTTGTATGGATGAGCTCGTTTGCTTTGGTGTTTGCAAAATATTAAATATGAAACAAAAGCAATTGTGTTCACTCTTATTTGTTCTTTTTTATGGCTTCTTAGCTTAAGACATTTAGAAATAGGAAATGCGTCAAAATTGCCCATGTTGAAAAAGTGCACTAAAAGCACATGCTGAATGGGTCAACACTAATATGTATAATCACTTCTGTATTTTAATTCAATAAGCCCCGACACACAACAAAATATGTATCAACCATGGTAGTTCAAAGGGAGTGTCGGAGTTGCTTAGCGCCAAGAGAAGAGTAAGCCATTATGGCATCACTCTTGAACTATCATGATCAATGCGTCTCCTGAACTAATAATGTAGTTTATGATGTAGTGTTCAGCAAAACTGTCAAAAATGAGAGATGAATGAAATAAGGACCCAGCCACTGATAAATTGAGTCCTACCTCTGGACTCTTTGAAGTCTGTAGCTGAAATGGCCGCTGAGAAATGCTAACATAACTTCTTGTTTTCATCCCTACGTCACATGACCAATCTCTTTAACACAAACTGTACCACATGACCGAGTTACAAAAACCCTTGTAGCAACTAATGGCGGACTTTTTGTAGCCCTCTTTCTGATGCATCTTGGATGCCAGTTTTGTTCTATAAAAGATTAAAAAAAGTTCTAAAGTACTAAGTTACTTAGTGTTGTTCGAAACAACAGGCACACTACTGGAGACGGCAACGTCATGAAAGATTTTAAATTACATCGTAAGTATGTATAAATGTATATTCCTTTTACGTCGGTCATGTCTGGCGTGATTCAGGTCAGAAGATTTCTTCTTGATTTCTTTTACGAAAATAGTGGAGGAATGAAAACAAATACATTACTGGTAGCAGGGGCTTGCTGCACGGACCCTTGTAGGCCTTTGGGAGGTCAAAGGAACCATTGTACCCCCCTCGGGCCTACAATGGTTCCTTTGACTTCCCGAAGGCCTACAAGGGTCTGTGTAGCAAACCGCTGCGACCAATAACTTATATTACCACAGGCAGACAAGGGATGGTTCAATACCTAAACTTACTTTCCTACCACCACCACCCCTCCCTCTCTCCCCCCTCCCATCACTTGAAAGAACAGTGGACAGTACACAAATGATCATCTGGCCAACGCTGGTTGCAATAGACAATTTCCTGAAAACAGAAGCGTGCTTTGACAAAATCATATGATATTGCATGTTTGTCCAGGCTTTCAATCAGAAACGGTGCAATTTTGACCAACTGCTGATTTCCAAACGTCCACTGGTTTACACATGGCACTGTGTGGCTAACGTGGGCCCGATGGTTTTGCGCTTAATGGGAATGTATGAAATCAGAAATATTTCTTGTCCGGCAGTCCACTAAAGCACCATGAGGCGCGCCATTCATCAGCACCCAACAAGGAGCAGTCTGTAAGCCAGCCATGGGTAGTCACACTGTGCAGAAAGTCTGGGAACATTTTCTCTGCTGCTAAATACGTTCTTCTCATGGCGTCTGCCTCATCATCTGAAACACAATCACAACCATGACTTGTCATACAAGATGCTGCTGCCTTATTTACACAAGCACCTGACAAAATCTTGTCATCATATAAACCCTTTGGCTGTCTGTAGCGCTCTTTGTTGTACATAGTACCTTTTCACAGACAAATACAAATAGGAGTTTATAGATTTCCGTTCAGATGCCCATTTCTTCTAAAACAGATAATGTAACACAGCTTCCAAAGCACCGAGAGGTTTGACAATTCTCATGAGAGATGCATGGAAGCCACAAAAGTATAAAATCCATAGCAAAGTGTGAACAACAAATGCTTAATAAGGACAGCTACACCACAATTGTGTCGTCTTTCTAAGCGAATTTCTTTTTTGAGATTTTCTTTAACCCATTTAGCCCTGATGCACTACAGCAGGAGATGGACTGATCATGCTAATTCAAGGGTTGTGAAAGATTAGCTTGGAGCCATCAGGCGCCAAGCTAATCTGGCACTACCCTTGAATTATTATGTTTGATCTATCTCATGTAGGAGGTATGTAGTCATTAGGCGACACCTCCAAAATCTGGGGTTAAATGGGTCAAGTACAAAGCACATTATACATTACCCTCCCCCCACCCTCATCTCCTCACTACTACTGTGGAGGTGGGGTGTGCAATCAATTATCAAGAGTGTAATGTAGATATACTTACCGAGACGAATGTCCCCCAAGACAGACTGAAGCTCCTGACAAACAGCCTGCAGATGTAAAGCCACAACTGCATGATTCACACATTCAAGTCAAATAAACTGACCATTAACACCATTGCTGCCAGAGGTTGTCGACTATCTGTCTGAACTCTTTGTGAATCCAACATCAAGACACCACAGCCATTCAGCTGAGAGGTCTCATGAGGATCTATACCTCTTGCTGAAACCACTTTGTATCCATAGTCCTTTCATGGCTGGGGATCTTTTACTGAATTTACGACTTAACAACAAAGGCAAAGCCATTATTGCTCACGTGTATGACCAATTTACATGTGTGACCTTTGTGACAAGGGCTGGCTTATGCAGCAGCAAAATCCATGTTTTCTGAAAATGTAAGCATTTTCACACATCTGTCAACCCCCCATGACTCTTAACCTTTGTGATGAGTCGACTAAATTAGTATGCATAGGAAGGTCTTATCATCAGCTATCTTTGTACCAAATTTGGTTAAAAAATTTGGGAATACCTACAATTTTATAAAAAATCAGCTTTTTACACACATTTGCCAGCCTCTTGTGACCCTTGACCTTTTCAAGGGGTCCTCCAAATTAGTATGTATAGATAGGTCTTACCATCAGGTATCTCTGTACCAAATTTGGGTTTGAAGTTGTGAATAGTATTTGAGGAAAAAACATCTTTTGTCAAAATATGGCTATTTTAGACCTATTTCCTGAGCTCTCGTGACCCTTGACCTTTCCGAGGGATCAAACAAATTAGTGGGCATATTAAGGTCTTCTCTGTAGCAAGTTTGTGTTTAAAGTTGTGAAAAGTATTTGAGAAAAAACATCTTTTGTCAAAATAAGGCCATTTTAGACCTATTTTCTGAGCCCTTGTGACCCTTGACCTTTCTGAGGGGTCATCCAAATTAGTATGCATAGATAGGTCTTACCATCAGGTATCTCTGTACCAAGTTTGGGTTTGAAGTTGTGAATAGTATTTGAGAAAACAATCTTTTGTCAAAATATGGCTATTTTTCACTTATTTCCTGAGCTCTTGTGACCCTTGACCTTTCCGAGGGATCAACCAAATTAGTACATATAGAAAGGTCTTATCATCAGGTATCTTTGTACCAAGTTTGGGTTTGAAGTTGTCAATAGTATTTGAGAAAAAATTAATTATGTCAAAATATAGCTATTTTTCACTTATTTCCTGAGCTCTTGTGACCCTTGACCTTTGTGAGAGGTCACTCAAATTGGTATGTTTAGAAAGGTCTTACCACAAAGCATCCTTGGGCCAAGTTTGAAGAATGTGGCTTAAATAGTCTCCGAGAAAATGCCAACGTTAAAGTTTACAACGGACGACAGACAGACGACCACTGGCCCATAACATAGACTCACTTTTTGCTTTGCATGTGTGCCAAAAAAACAGTCGGCATCAACTGGTGGTGAAGAGGTCATATCAAAATTGCCCACATTTGGAAGCCATCCTCTAGACACTACATTTCAAAAGACAGACAGACTATAATACATTTCAGAAGACAGACTATAATATTCCAAGGATGGGGACAGAATAGCTGTCAATCAATGTCCGGAAGTAGTGTAAGGGGGTCAGTGTGTTAAAACAACTTTGTGGAGATAGGCCAAGCCAGCAGCCATACTGCAAGCAGCATACCTCAGGACCTGGGTCCAGCAAAAAGTTCACCATCTCCGCCTGAAGACATGCCTGTAGCTGCTCCCTAACACTCGCCTGCTCCCCCAGCATGATCAGTGCCGCACCTGTCCACACCACACATGGCTATCAACCCTATTGGCTGTCGGTAGCCTTTTTTGTCGCAATGATTCCGGTAGGGGCTGCGACAAAAAACACTACCGACACGCAAAGGGTCAACCCAATGTCTATGACAAGTAATCCAGAACATAAAGATAACTGCCAAGCTTGGAAAATGCAAAGAAATGCCAAGAAAAAGAAGAAAGCTTAGGAAGGACAATTATAATATTTATGCATTGTAACTGTCCTTTCTAAGTGTCTTTTTTTACTTTGGATTTTCTTTTCTTACCACACACTAATATTCATAATGAGAATGCATAGCTATATGCATAGCAGAGGTTGTAGACTTATATTTCCACAGAACTAACCACAGAACTTGAGAAAAACCTTTTTGTTTGTCGTAGTAGAGCACGTATTGAGAAGAAATGTCGTCATAGGCCCTCCTCAGCTGTGTCAACTGACCGGGACTGCAAGCACAAACAAAAACCTTCACACATGTATGTTGCGTCACTGTGCATGCACCCACCAATACTCCTAATAGCAAAAATGTAATATCATGTTCACTTTTCCATATACCATCCATAAGCAGAAGAGAGAAATATGTAATTCTCAACGCATTAAAAAAACTGTACAAATCATACAAGCATTACACATGTACATGTAGCATAACCTTCCTCTCAACCTTTACAAAATACGGTAGACTTTTAAATGGGGCTGGTCGAAGCGCATTCCGGAGCATGCACATGACGTTTTTGGCATGCGGGGCAGAAATTCTGGCAAAGAAGTAACAAGATAAAAATGACGTCATGTCTAGCTATGCAAACCTTGCTAGAGAACCTCTTTTGGGCACCAAAGTGCTGTATGTGTGTATGTGTGTGCTTGTGTGTATGTGACAGCAAATAGAGCCCGCGTTTGAGGACGGACAAGCTTGAAATTTTAGGATATTGTCCCTAAAAGAATTATCTTGGGACCTTTTTGGGATAAAGATGCTCATTGGCGAGAAAGTGGCCGTTTCACAAAAACCAGTTGATCCACACTGGAGTCTGTAATTGTTCTTATATTTACTAGACACCCTCTGACACCCTCTGGCTATGCAGTGAAGTCGTTTCCGCGTGCCTCTCGTGGTGGTGGACTTGCTTTTGTATACCGCTCATGCCTGCAGCCTGTTGTCACTACAAGTGATACGTTTCCATTCCAGCACCGGTCTTTTGATCTATCACTGTCTCTTCAGCACATGGACATTCATTTTTACCTGCTCTACAGGCCACCCCCCAACAAAAGGAACCATCTCTTAGATTATATTTTCCTGGAAGAAATCCAAGACCTGTTTGATATTTGCAACTGTCAGAGAGGAAAACATATCATCTTGGGAGATTTCAATTTCCATTTCGATTCACCTCACAGTGCCAACAGAGTCAAGGACCTGATCGACCAGTATGACTTCCATCAGTGTGTTACAGTTTCTACTCATATATATGGCCACATCTTGGACTGGTTTCTCCATCGTGAAACTGACGGACTACTACACTCCACGTCTGTGTCCTTGGACCTCACATCTGATCATTTCACGGTTGTGTGTGAGCTGAACGTTGCAAAGCCTGTGTGTCCTCCAGCCATGAGTGTCCGTCGCAATATTCGTGGCATTGATCGTAATGCATTACAGACTGACATTACACAGATGCTGATCGACCATCCAGACATTGATGCCATCACCTACAACACTGAACTTCGCCGCCTCGTAGACACCTATGCCCCTGCCACCATGCGTCAAATCCGCACTGATAAGTCCAACCCGTGGTTTACTCCGGAAGTGACTATAGCCAAGCAAGAACGTCGGCGTGCTGAGCATGACTGGCGTAAACCCGGACTCAGTGCATAAACATATTTATGACATGAAAAAAACTTATCAATCAGACTGTGTTGAAAGTGAAAACTGATTTTTACTGCTCCAAGATGCTTGAAAGTGACACTTGTAAAAAATTGTTTGCCCTTGCTGATAGCTTGCTTGGTAGATCTCGTGACTCTCCCCTTCCCACCAACATCCCAGCTGCTCACTTAGCCAACGCCTTCTGTAGCTTTTTCACTGACAAGGTGACGTCCAATCGAGACAGCCTTGATGCTGTGCAGTGCGTTCATATCGACACCCATCCTCCCCATATTGATCACCCCTTTGTCGAGTTCACTCCTGTCCCTGAACAGGCTGTTTTTGACATTCTTTAGAAATGCCCACCTAAAACGTGTGAGCTTGACCCCAAGCCAACTTCACTGGTTTTTTAAAACAGTGGAATTCTTCTGCCCACTATCACCAAAATCATAAATCAGTCCCTTGAGTCAGGCGTCTTTCCATCAGAATTCAAATCAGCCGTTGTCAAACCTCTCCTGAAAAAGTCGAATCTTGACCCCAACCAGCTAAAGAACTATCGCCCAGTTTCAAACCTACCCTTTCTGTCCAAAGTTCTTGAGAGAGTCGTTCTGACACAGCTCACTAAATACCTAGAGTCAAACAATCTCGTCCATCCGCTTCAATCTGCTTACCATGCCGGGCACAGCACTGAAACTGCTCTCCTCTGTGTCGTTAATGCCTATGATGAAAACCAGATCTCAGTTCTTGCCCTGTTAGACCTATCAGCTGCGTTTGACACCATTGACCACTCCATCTCGCTCCAACGTCTAGAAAACTACTTTGGTATTTCTGGTAAAGCTCTCACCTGGTTTCACTCTTATCTGTCTTCCCGTCAGATCAACGTCTCTGTCAAGAACGTTCTTTCTGAAGCTGCTGCTCTTGAGTTTGGGGTCCCCGAGGGCTCTGTCCTGGGCCCCATTCTATTTACGCTGTACACTAAGCCTCTGTCTCAGGTTATCGCATCGCATTCAACCGATCATCACATGTATGCGGACGATACACAACTTCGGAAATCTGCACCTCCAAACGGCTCCAGTCAGGCTATTTCAGATGTTCAGAACTGTATCTCAGATGTTAAGTCCTGGATGTGTGAAAATAAACTTCAGTTAAACGAGGGCAAGACGGAAGCTCTTCTTGTCGGTGCCTCTCGACTGCTGCCCAATTCTCCTGACTCTATGCGCATTTGTGACGCACCTATTCCATTTTCTGATTCACTTCACAATCTTGGTGTTTTTCTTGATAAAGATCTTCAAATGAAGAAGCATGTAAATCATGTCTGCAAACTTGCTTTTCTGGAATTAAGACGCATCAGTTCTATCCGTCATTAAATCACTACTGAAGCTACCACCAAACTGGTCGTCTATTTATTCTTGTCTCGCATTGATTACTGCTATGCCCCCTTAGCTGGCCTCCCTCAGTTTCTCATTCAGAAATTGCAGCGAGTTCAGAATTGTGCTGCACGTCTCATCGTCCGCACCTCACAGCATGAGACAACTTCATTGGCTGCCAGTCAAACAACGAGTCTCGTACAAAATTGCCTGTCTGTACTACAAAGCTATTAACTACTGTACCCCTGCCTATCTCGCTGATCTTCTTCAACTATATATACTCCCTCCCGCTCCCTCCGTTCAAGTGGTGACACGTGCCTTCTCAGAGTTCCGCTCTTCAAATACAAAACCAGAGGTGACCGTTGTTTTGTGCACGTTGGACCTGTTGTCTGCAGCTCTCTACCTGTAGACATTAGACATTCTTCCTCATTCACTGCCTTTAAATCTGCCCTAAAGACCCACCTGTTCGATACCCGAATGTAGCTCAGTTCTTTGTCATTATGTACCTGTGTGTGTGTGTGTGTGTGTGTGTGTGTGTGTGTGTGTGTGTGTGTGTGTGTATTGCAGAATCTGTTGTTTCTCTGGTTTATGATGATGATGATGATGATGATGATAGAACTTTATTGCCATATGTAACAATACATTAGGAAATCGTTGCGGTGCCACGCAACATAAAAGGAAGAACATTAAACACATGAAAATTTAATTAAGCTACTCACGTGCACACACACACACACACACACACACACACACACACACACACACACACACACACACACACACACACACACACACACACACACACACCGTATGCCTTAGTAACTATTGTGGTCTAAGCATAAAGGCAATAAACACGATTTCACAGTAACACAAATTACATAGGACATATCGTAATATAAAACTGAACACGTCGCTTGCATCATAGACACAGCAGTAAGTTAGCCCTATTTCCAGGCCTACACGGCATTAGTTTGGCCAGCCAGCTGCTGCTGTGGTATGCAGTCACTCCCCACTGCCAGCAGGCTATTTAGGTCACTGTCGGCATCAACTATTCCTTCTATAATCTATGTTGCAGGACTAATGATGTGTGTTTTGTGCCTGTGTGTAATGTTCTCCAACTCTGCATCCTCAGTTTTCTACATACCCTGCGAGATGTTTGACAGCAGATACACTTAGTAGTAGGATATTGGATTGATTGATTGATTGTACATTGCTTAACGTCCCGACAGCAACAAGGCTTTCTCAGGACGTGCCTGCACTGCTTGTGAAAAAAAAAATAAACAGAACATTGAATGTATGTCGCCAGCCGGTCAAATACATTAAATAAACCTAACACATGGGGCCTAAATAAAGCTAAGACCATTTAGCAACACACATCCAATATCAAGAGCTACAGGCAGTGCAGACAGTAGGGAGAGTTTTAAAAAGGCAAATACAGGTGAATGGACCAAGGGTAGACAGAAACACATGCCCCAGAATAGAGAGAAAAACTCACCCTGTGGGGCTGACCAGGGTGACCCTCGGAACTAAAAAGTACCTAACCCCACCCAAGTCCCCCAGGGCAGACCCGGGTGAGTAGGATATTGGAAGAGCATTTTCTCCTAGTATCATAAACAGTCCTTCCGGTCAGTAGGACTAGGCGTGCGCTAATGATTAATTGCCACAGATGGCTTAGTTTCACCCGACCGTTCCGTAACTAAAAGTGTGTTCTGCACAGCCGTGTAGATGAAGTATTGTGCTGATAGCTGGGCAATACTGTATAATATACATTAAACAGTGGGACGGATGGGTCAGGTTTGGCGTTTGTTTGCATCATTAAAAGCCTGGACAGCAGTTGGGTAAAAACTGTTTTTAAAACGACTTGTGCATGTTCCGATCGCTCTACAACGGCACCCTGATGGCAACATCTCAAACAACTCATGGGCTGGGTGGGAAACATCTCGGAGGATGGATCTAGCCTTTTTCAGCATTCTTTCGTGGAAGAGGAACTCTAAAGAGGGCAAATCGATACCTATGATTTTCGATGCAGTGTTTACTACTCTGTTTAATTTGGATCGCTCTTTCTGTGTAGTCTCTTGGCTTGACTTCGCGAACGAAGATTTTATAGGAGTTGACCACGACGTCTGCAGGCTTGTTCGTGGCTGCGGAGGCCAATCCGAGACAGGCAGGTTCGACCGCAGTGGCTGCAGGGGAAGGTATGGCCAGGGTTCTGAGCTGCGGCATCTCTGTTTTTTCTCCTGAGCCGCTTGTCCTTAAGGCTAGCTCTGTGAGAGTCCTCAAAGGAGACAGCTGCCTTGTAAATGGTGGAGCGCCAGGTGTCACGGTCCGCAGCAAGCAAAGACCACTGGTGGTGGTCGATTTGGCAGGCACTAAGTGACTTCTTGAGACAGTCTTTGTATCTCTTCTTTGGTGCCCCTCTGTCACGGTGTCCAGTAGCAAGCTCGCCGAACAGTGTGATCTTTGGTAGGCGATGATCCTCCATCCTGGAGACATGCCCCGCCCAGCGGAGCTGTGTCCGCAGCAGCAAAGCCTCGATGCTCACAGTTTCAGCCTGTTCAAGGACCTCGAAGTTGGTGACATAGTCACTCCAGTGAATGCCCAGGATGGTACGCAGGCAGCGCTGGTGGAAGCGTTCGAGGAGTCGTAGTTGGCTGCGGTAGAGGGCCCAGGACTCGGAACCATACAGCAGGGTGGTGAGGACGACAGCTCTGTACACGCTGATCTTGGTGCCTGTTTTCAGTTGTTGATTGTGCCACACCTGCTTGAAAAGTCGCCCGAAAGAGCTGTTCGCTTTTGCCAGCCTGCTGTCAAGCTCCTTGTCCAGCTTGGCGTCCGACGTGATAATGCAGCCAAGGTAGGTAAACTGGTGCACTGACTTTAGTTCAGACTCGCCAATGGTGATGTGAGGAGGGCGATACACTGTCTTGGGTGCTGGCTGATGGAGGACCTCTGTCTTTTTCAGACTGACCTCGAGTCCAAAGAGCTGGGCAGCATCTGCGAAGCAAGACATGATGCGCTGCAGGGCTCTCTCTGTGTGTGCAACGAGGGCAGCATCATCAGCAAAAAGCAGCTCACGAATCAGTTGGTCTAGGGTTTTCGTGTGGGCCTGCAGTCGTCTGAGGTTGAACAGGTTGCCATCAAGACGATACCTGATGTACACTGCATCATCATCATCGAGGTCCACTGTGGCCTGCTTCAACATCATGCTAAAAAAGATGGTGAAGAGGGTCGGTGCCAGCACGCAGCCCTGCTTTACGCCGTTGAGAATAGGGAATGGTTCTGAGAGGTCATTGTTGAGTCTGACCTGGCCTTGCTGGTCCTCGTGTAGCTGGACAATCATGTTGAGGAACTTTGGGGGACAGCCAAGTCGCTCCAAGATCTGCCACATGCCTTGCCTGCTCACAGTGTCGAACGCTTTTGTTAGGTCGACAAATGTTACGTACAGCCCTTTGTTCTGCTCACGGCACTTCTCCTGTAGCTGTCTCAGCACAAAGACCATATCGGTGGTGCTCCTGTTTGCTCTGAAGCCACACTGGCCCTCTGGGAGTTGGTCTTCAGCGATGGCAGGTACCAGCCGATTCAGGAGCAGCCTTGCAAGGATTTTCCCAGCAATGGACAGCAGGGTAATTCCCCGATAGTTGGAACAGTCAGACTTCTCGCCTTTGTTCTTGTACAGGGTGATGACAACTGCATCACGGAGATCTTTTGGTAGTGTTCCTTCCTCCCAGCAGCAAAGAAAGAGGTCATGGAGCCTGTTGTGCAGTGCTGTGCCTCCATGTTTCCAGATCTCTGGCGGTATTCCATCAATGCCTGCTGCTTTGCCACTCTTGAGCTGGTGGATGGCTGTGAGGGTCTCTTCAGCGGTGGGCGGTTCGTCCAATTCAACCCTCACTGGGAGGTGTGGGATTTGTAGGACGACTGCTTCTTGAACAGTGCGCTCAGCGCTGAAGAGGCTCTGAAAGTATTCCGACCAGCGGTTCAAGATGGAGGTATTATCTGTGAGGAGTGCCTGGCCATTCGCGCTTCGCAGGGGACTTTGTACCAGGTGCCTGGGGCCATACACTGCTTTCAGTGCTTCGTAGAAGCCTCTGTAGTCACCATTGTCAGCGCAAAGCTGGGTCCTCTGTGCAAGTCTGGTCCACCACTCATTCTGGAGATCTCTGAGCTTGCGCTGGAGACTGCTGCAGACGAGGCGGAAGGCAGACTTCTTCACAGGGCAGGAAGGCTGGGCTAGGTGGGCCTGATGGGCGGCTCTTTTTTTTGCTAGGTGTTCCTGGATCTCTACATCGTTTTCGTCAAACCAGTCTTTGTTCTTCTTTCTGGCGAAACCCAAGACTTCTGCAGAGGATTTTGCAATAGCAGTTTTCAGTTGTTCCCAAAGTGTTTCAGGGGAGGAGTCTACTGGGTCCGCTGTGTCTTTGAGCCTGCACTGTAAATCTGTCTGAAAGGCAGCTTTCACATCGTCACGCTGAAGGCTGGCAACATCAAGCTTTTTCTTAGGGGGCCCCCATTTCTTGGGTTTTGGCTTGAAGTGGAGCCTGAGTTTGCAGCGGACAAGGCGGTGGTCAGTGTGGCACTCTGCGCTGGGCATCACTCTGGTGAGGAGGACGTCACTGCGGTCCCTCTGACGCACTAGGACATAGTCGATAAGGTGCCAGTGTTTGGAGCGAGGATGCATCCAGGTGGTCTTTCGACTGTCCTTTTGCTGAAAAGTAGTGTTGGTGATGACCAGTTGCTGCTCCGCACAGAACTCCAACAGTAGGCGGCCATTGTCATTGCAGTTCCCCACGCCATGCTTGCCGAGGACTCCTTTCCAGGCTTCAGAGTCCTGGCCCACTCTGGCGTTGAAGTCGCCAAGGATGATGACTTTGTCGTCTGCAGGGGTACTCTGTAGGAGGCTGCGCAGGTCAGTGTAAAACTTGTCCTTTTCAGCAGGCTCTGCCAGGAGGGTTGGGGAGTACACACTGAGAAGGGTGACGTGTTGCTGGTGTCTCAGTGGGAGGCGCATGGACATGATGCGGTCTGAGTGGCCCGTTGGTAGGTTTTCCAGCTTAGTCGCAATGGATGTCTTGACCATGAAACCCACGCCTGAGAGCCGTTTTTCTGGTGCAGGCCTGCCTGACCAGTAGAGGGTGTACCCAGCACCATGTTCTTGGAGGCTGCCTTCGTCCGGAAGGCGTACTTCGCTGAGCGCGGCGATGTCGATGTTTAACCTCCGCAATTCATGGGCAATGAGGGCGGAGCGACGTTCAGGGCGTCCGCTGTCTGCTTTGTCGAGCATGGTTCGGACGTTCCAGCATGCTACGTTGAGTCCGGTCGTGGTCGTCATGAGAGTGGATCCGTTATTCTTTCTTGTTTTTTGACCGCAGGAGAAGATGCCCGTTGACCGCGGCTAGCCAACTGGGGTTGCGAGGGGACGAGCTTTGGTTAGGCCACCTTTTCTAGGCCCCTCTCCGTGTGGAGCAAGCAGTGCTGTCCCTAGAGAAGGCTGCTTGGTCGTTCAGGGTGTGCCGAGTGATGTTGTCATCCCCAGGTCAACATCAGGCGACCAATATCCTGAACCGCCTGCATGCAGGTTTGAGACTGCGGCTTCCAGTGACATCTTTCACCTGCCGTTTCGCCCCTCGCCCGTCGCTACAGGACTTGGAATGGTCAGTGTCATGGTCCGTGGACGTTTCCTAAAGCCTGCGCGGTGGAGCTTTTTGGTGGAGTGCAGTGTGCGCAGTACTGGCCCCACCCTTTAAACCCTTGGTTCATCTGCCATGGCCTAGCAAGCTGGGACGATGGCATCGAGGTCCTCGGGTCGTAGGTTTTATATCAGACTGTCCTTGTCCTGTGTAGTACTGCCAAACCAAACGGTCAGGGAGAAGGTCAAAAGACTTTCAATAACTGCCCGGTAGAAGTTGGTCAAAATTTGTCTGCTGACGCCAAACGTTTGACGACGTCTGAGAAAATACAGTCGTTGCTGTGATTTTTTCACTAAAGAATCAACGTATTTCTCCCATTTAAGATCGTTTGAGATGTGGGTGCCGAGAAACCTGAAACAATCAACAATTTCAACATGGCTACCATGAGGGGAACAATGTCCCTTTTGATTTTTCTGAAATCCATGACCATTTCTTTCATTTTAGGCACATTCAGGTCAAGGTTATTGTCAGAACACCAGCCAACAAGTTCATCTACTCTCTCTCTGTATGCTGTTTCATTGTTGTTTAAAATAAAACCTTCAACAGTCAAGGGAGTTATCATCCGTTGATGTATAATCATGGGTAAAAAGAGAACATAACATAGGGGACAAAACAAAACCTTGGGGTGCACCCGTGCTCAGTGTGACGGGCTTAGAAACGCGACTACATGAGCCAGATGAGTGGTTACATCCACCTGACTGTCGACACCCTGGGTCTGAATGCTGACTGCACGGACCAACTCTGACTACGTGAGGTCTACCTGACAAAAAATCGTTGATCCACTGGCATAGTGAACTGTCAAAACCTAGCTGGATCAGTTTCTCATAGAGCATGGGTGGCACAATAGTATTGAATGCGGAGCTGTAGTCCACAAATAACACCCTAACATACGTGTTGGCCTTCTCAAGATGTTTCAGTGCACGATGCAGACCCAGGCATCCTCCACTGACCGATTCGCCTGATAGGCAAACTGGTAGGGATCTAAGGTGGGTGGGATAACAGTTTTAATGTGTTGCAGAACCAGACACTCAAACGTTTTCATAATGACAGACATAAGGGCAACAGGCCTGTAATCGTTAAGGGAGGAAACTGTGGACTTTTTCAGGACCGGAATGATAACATGAATTATGACCCCCTCCACTCACACTCTTTATTTGTAAAGCGCTTAGAGCTTATTTAAGGATAAGCGCTATAATTATAAGTAGTCATTATTATTATTATTAGATATTTTGCGTATAGCTAAAAAAAAAAAGGGAGACATTGAACGAGTTCATTAACCAGCATTGCACCTCTAGAACTTTTTGAGTGATAATTAAATTTTTTTTAAAAATATATTTTCAAGATTTTGGGATTAATTTCACGAATTATATGGGTTAATCTTACAATAATTGAATTTTTTTTATGAAAAAAAAACAATCTTCTCATTAATAATCACATGATTTTTTTTTTTTATACGGTATTTACATAAGCCTACAGTTTGTCTCGGCTGTTCGTTAATGAACGATTAGGTGAATTGTGACCTGTATGCCCAAGGTGTGAAAAATCAGACAATTTTCTGCACCACTTTTTCGAAGTCATTTGAAAAACAGCTAGCATAACTTTAGTTTTTCTGTTACAAAAAAAGCTATCTTCTGATTAATACCCACATGATTTTTCATAAACAGTGTTTGCGTAAGCCTGCTATTTGTCCCGGCCCTGGGGTAGGATTAGGTCAGATTGTGACCTGTAAGCTCTTGGCGTGAAAATCAGCAAGAAAATTGCAAAGTTGATCCTCTGATATGTCAAATGTTAGTACTGCGATGAGTGACATATAACATCGAGTCGTCACTATGCACACGGCATCGTGGGACTAATGATGCCATGACGTGAAGCTTGAAGTGACGTCATTTCGCTGCTTGTGCTATTATTCTTCTTCAGAATAGCTATGCTACACCAGACCACTGAGCTTACGAATGGCGGGAATCGTTGTTACGATTGTGGTTGTGTTGTTCTGTGGCAGCATGTGTGTATTCATCGTAGGAAACGATCCGATATTTATTTGAGCTATCATGATTACAAACCACGTACCTTTTTAGTAAGATTCGCTATGGTTCGCACAGAGAGCGGAACTGATTGTCTTTTGATATACGGAGTTGAATCCCGAAGAGTCTAGAAACCGCTCGAATAATCTCCGCTGTTTTCTGTGAGCGCGAAGTTAGCAGCCAGTATGTATTAGGCTGAGTCTTGAAACTTCCGGAGAATTCGGGCAAGGTCGTGAACTGTGTAGCGTATTCTTGTGTAACGTCATTACACACCGGGATTTCCCAAAATTGGGATTGAAATTAGTAGTCGAATTTTGTAGACTATTGTAGTCTATTTTAGAAAGTTCTTTTTCATAAATATTTATGAGTTTCGGTTACGTGTTCTGTTCTGATTGTGTTGTATGAATTTGCTAGATTATTCTGGAAAGCTATTATACTATAAAAGATTGTGCTGGGAAGCGCGTTTGTACATTGTCATACATTGTCAGTGACGGAGTTATGCAGTGTGTAGTGATGTACATTGTATGAGAGACGCATTGTGTCAAAGTGTAGACATTTTGCAGAGGAGACATTGTATCAGTGTTGGTGCATTTGTGAATGCATTGTTTGGTGAGCGCATCGCTGCAATAAAATATTTTTGGAACTGTTACTCCAGTGTGGTCTACATCCTTAAGCCACATGTGACGGTTTGCAGCTGAGTGAATTTTCTTTTAAAAAAAACATACATCTGGTGTGATATCATACTATGACCATGACTCAACACATAACAGAGATGGATTCCTGTCGCTACACGAGCCCACAGAGCATACTAATGGCGGGAAGCGCCGTGTGTCTGTCTTTATTTGTGTGCGCCGACGTGTCTTGATCAGACGTTGGCTTAGAGACAAGGGAAATGGATCAGCATTATAAGCCTAAAAATATTAACAACTCTGAATGTTCCTAAAAGAAAAACGCATGTGAGCTGCAAACAATACGGTAGACTCTGGGATAAAATCCCCATATTGTTATCATCTTTGTTAGAAAGCCAGTCCAGGTATACTAAAAAAGCAGGATTTCTATCAGCTTTAGATGGTGTTTCTTAATAATAATAATAATAATAATAATAATAATAATAATAATACATGGTATGGCACATTTTTCATATTTATAATATAACTCAATGCGCAGTCGAAAAACACACACACACACACACACACACACACACACACACACACACACACACACACACACACACACACACACACACACACACAGTCTGCAGCCCCAACGTCTTACACCAGGAGACAAACTGACCGTGATAATTCAAGGGTAGTGCTAGATTAGCTTGGCACCATCAGGCGCCAAGCTTATCTGGCACTGCCCTTGAAATATCATGGTTGATCCATCTCCTGCTGTAGGGTGTTGGGGTTAAATGGATTAAAGTCTTACCTGCTGGCAATATCGCTAAATGAAACGCCCAGCTCAACTTTCAGTCTTCTCCTTATAGCTGAAACAAAACAAACAGAAGAATGATTACATTCAACGCCAACAAAACGCATGTCAGTAATAAAACAAGGTCATTGAGCTGACGTCAGCCATCGTTGGCGCGCAGTCTCTTTTAGCTGACATCAGCGGACACTGGCCCGCACACAACCACGTGCAGGCTGACAGCCCCACATCAGCCTGCATGCACATGAGAATCTTATGTGTACAGTCAGTCATACACAAGGATTTCAAAATCTGATTCCAAGTTGCCCAGAACGGACAATTTCAGGCCTGGTCTGATAGATTTCACATCATGAAATTTGTCTCTCTTATCATGCATATTAAGTATTTGTCTCTCTTAAACATGCATATTTCTTAATCGTGCCTATTTGGTATTTGTCTCTCTTCATCATGCATATTTAAGTTATTATCATCTTGATCATGGCAGTTTGGTTTCGAAAGACAATGCATGGCACACCCTGTGGTGTTAAGTTTTGTGTCTATTGTGTGTGTGCAAGCTGATGCTTAAGAGTTAGTCCCTGTTACAGTGGGGATAGACACAAGTCTAGAAAATGACAAAACCATTGTTTTCTTCATTTTTTCTTTCTTCACAGAACACATTTTTTTATTTACAAAAACATAATCTTGATGTTCATGGATTTAAGTGAAATCAAAGAGAACTGGAAGCGCTCAACTTAACTGATTCACTGCTGAGAAAATGTGAATACAAAGCTCAAATGCAAGAGGTATAGATCCTCATGAACCCCAACAGTTGCAGGAAAGTGGTTTCAGCAAGAGGCATAGTTTCTTATGCACATAAGAAACTATGCCTCTTGCTGAAACCACTTTGTCCAATTCTTTGGATGATCTCTGGTGTTGAACGAACAATAATAATAATAATAATAATAATAATAATAATAATTAATAATGTACATATTATAGCGCTTAACCTCCAAATGAATGGTGCTCTAAGCGCTTTACAAGATCAAAAATCACAGAACAAAAAGTACAAGAAAGAAAACACTACAATAAATGTTACAAAAACTAAAGTGACACATATCAAAAGCTCACACTCACACATTACACACACACCGTTACAAGAACATTTACTGCCAAAGATTGCTAACGCACTGAAATTGCATCTAACTATATGCATAAAAAACAGATTTGAAAGCAGACAAAGTTGGAGCATGTCTGACATGGGCTGGAAGGTCGTTCCAGGTGACTGGACCAAAATAAAAATGTATTTTTTTATAAAAAAAAATTATTTTCGAAAAATACGTACCGATGGCATTACTAATAGGAAGCTACGCTTAGCTTACCAATTTCAGCCCCCCAAAAATGTTGTGTGTGTCTTCCAGGGAGCCGACTCTAAGGAGTCGTTACCAAGAAACCCTGAGTTGCCTCCCCTGCATCCCTATCCGTTCACGTGCCTGGCAGCTTCCCGCCAGTCTTTGCCTTAGATGAACAGCGGCAAGCAGGGCAGGAGGGAGGGACCTCTGAGTAACGCCATCAGTAAGTATTTATCGAAAAAATACATTTTAGAGAAAAATACATTTGTTTTCTCAAAACTCTTACCTATGGCATTATAATAGGAAGAATAGCGAATAGGAGGAGGATGCTGCCCCATATGCATCCCCCAATGGAGAGGGGGACTGGAAAGAGATCCTAAGGCCCTCCGAGATGGTCGAGAGAATCCAAGGGTCGTCCTGAAACAACCGGCGCCACATGCCGCTGTGGTGGCTAGCCTCCTGCCGACTGGAGACCCTACAGGAATCAGCAGGGGGACGGAGACAAGTCAGCGGGTCCGGCCGCGCCCGGGCCTCCGGGTGCCTCTGGTCCAGGCAGAGGTGGGTGCAGGGAAAGCGCGCGAGGAGGGCAGGATGCACCGCGGCCTCTGGGAAGACAGGTGGAGGGGGGTATGAAGGACCGCAGGGCGCGACCCACAGCTCTGCAGGCCAACTGAAAACAGGCTGCGGAGGAGACGGCCGTGGATGGCCAGAGATCCTTAGAAGACTCCTTGAAAGCCTGACCGGTCAGTCCAAACAGCAGAGATCCGCCGAAGTAAGCCTGGCAAAGCTGTGCCTTTACCAAAGCCGGGGGTGAGGAGTCCAAGCAGGGCGTCCCGCCGCATCAGGTTGCAGCCGCCATGGCGTTAACCGAGGAGTGAAACGCCGCTCTGTTTGCTGCCACCAGCCACGGAGAGGAGCCAAGGCAGAGAGGTCCCAGGTGTCCTCGAAGTATCTTACCACCGATTGCATCGCCATCTCGAGGAAGCCTGCACAGGTGTTCCGGATCAGCTTCACCGTCTTCTCCAAACCGCGTAGGATCCGTGGCCACCGGCCCGCGTCTGCAACAGCGCCACCTTGTCTAGAGCCACCAGGGGACAGGAAAACGCCTGGGAGTGACCTGCATAACACTGTTGGCGGAAGCTGACGTTCATCCCCGCCAGCCATCTGGCATTGGAAAAGAAGCCCTGGTCACTGAAGCTGTCTAGAAGGTGCGCGGAAAACGCCTCCTTGAGGTCCCGGCGGCGGCTGCTGGAAAGACTTAAAGCACTTGGACTGCCGCGGCGCGTCCACCATCGGCACGGCCTTCCTCTTCGGGGGGGGGGGGGGGGGGGGGGGGGGGGGGAGGGGGGAGAGGGAGGGCTGGAGCCTGGGGGGAGGAAAGACGCGATGAGCCGGGAGACCTCGTTCAAGGAGCAGAGAGCCTGAGAAGTCGGAGCTGCGCGGACCGACAAAGCTAACAGGGATGACCGCGCGCTAGGGAATGCCGAGCGGATATCCACCAGCCCTAGGGCAGACACTGAGTCCTCCGGGTGAAGGCTGAGGGCCTCGTCGTTCACTGCGGACAGCGGAGGGGAGTGAGGGGCCCCGCGCGACGAAGGAAGCGTGGCTACCGAAGAGCGCCTGCTCCCGCGAAGCGTAGAGGCCTGGTGTGGGGGGCGGGGTGGGGGGGGGTGGGGGGGGGGGGATTGACGCTGAAGGTGAGGACGCCAATCTTGAGAGGAAGAACGACGTGTCGTACGGCTGCTCCGAGAGGTCGCCGCAAGGGAACGGCGTCACGCCGAAGACGGCCACTGTGACGGAGTAGAGTCCTTCCTACGCCTCAGGGAGGTGGAGTGGGAGCGAGAGGTATTCCAACGATCCCGGTGTCTGAGGTTGTTGCCACGACGAGACTCCTGGTCACGCAAAAGAACGGAGCTAGGCCGGCGATCCCTACCAGAACCGTCCTGTTGCTGACAGGGCCGCACGTCCCGGCCCTTCCCGGCACGGCCCTCTCTGTCGGAGCTGCGAGTCACATCCGGCCGGGGAGCTTTCCTCACCATGCAGCGCAGCAACCGTGGCCGCTGAGTGCGCCTCTCGTAACTCCCAGAGTGGGGAGGTGGGGTTCCGGCAGCCTGGGTTCGACGGGGAAGGACGTCTCGTCGCCAACTGACCGGCTCCTTCCTGTCTCAGTGGAAGGTCGAAGAGCTGGAAGCCTGGAAACGGGGCCGCTCCTCCTGGCGGTGGCTGACAGTTCCGAGTGGTGGTCTCGGGATCCGGGGGCCCGCTCATGGCGCTTGTCAGGCTGATGACTGGCCGGCTGACGGCTCTCTTAGTGTGGGGATCGAGTACCCGCTGCCTGGATCCGCCTGGGGAGCATTTCACATTGTGGGCACACCGTCATTTTTTCGCACACCAAAGGGTGCCTGTACCTGGTGGGGTGGCGCATCCTTCCGGCTGCTGACAGGCTCCCCTGAGCGTGGGTATAGAGCTCCTGGTGCCTGGACTCGGCTAGGGAGCATGTCCCGTCGGCTTGCTGACCAACTCCCCCTCTCTCTCGGGGCAGAGCGGTAAGGTTCGAGGCACCAGGGGGAGGAGGGGGGGGCGGGGGCAGTAGGACCGGACGTGACGACAAGCCCACTATGTCCAATGTGGCACGCCTCTGCGGCCCTGGCATGGCGGAGGTCTTGGTGGGGTTGAGTAGCTCCTTGGCCCAGGCCGGTCTTTCCCTCGTGTAAAAGGTCCACAGCTGTGACCAGCGTTCCTTGACCCATGCTGCGCAGGTGTTACATGGCCGCCTGGAGGAGCAACCCGAAAAGGGCAGGCACACATCATGGGAGTCACTCAGCCACTAGAATTGTCCGCACCTGTTGCAGGTCATCACCTGTGCACTGTAACAAACAAAGCAGACAAAAAAAACGTCGTGAGGGCGCGACGCCTCCCAAGAGGCCACGTGCTCACGACCGGTCGCGTACAGTCCCCAGTCAATGCCGCCGCCCGGTCTTCTTATTCTTAACAAATGCCGTCGGAGGCATTAACCGAAGCTTTACCTTGTCATGGCCAAGCTGCTACCAGGTCTTCCCACCAGTGACCAAAAAAGTAATCCCCCAGAATATCCCAAGGTAATCCACAAAGCACCAAGCACCATACAAAGTTCACCACGTAAATCCAGGGGAAAGCACACACACTGTTGAAGCGGTAAACACACCATACACAACAAAGCGGTAATCCCACCGTACACAGTCGAAGCGAAGCAGGCTGGGCACAACCGGTCCCGGTGAGCTAAGCGTAAAGACTGGCGGGAAACTGACAGGCACGTGACCGGATAGGGATGCAGGGGAGGCAACTCAGGGTTTCTTGGTAACGACTCCCTAGTTGCCTCCCTGGTTGTGGTGTATACACGTTTTTCTGGGCTGAAATTGGTAAGCTAAGCGTACCTTCCTATTAGTAATGCCATCGGTAAGAGTTTTGAGAAAACAAAAAGGCACGCTGGCCCTGGCTAGACTTCTTTCGCCTAGGAACCTTGAAAATACATGTGTCTGATGCTGAACAGAGGGATCTTGAAGGCGTGTAAATATGAACCAGGTCGGACAAATATGGGGGAGCAGAACCGGTAATAACATTGCAGCAAATAACAGAAACCTTGTACACAATTCTTTGAGATACAAGCAGCCAGTGCAGGTCAACAAGTAAGGGTGATATGTGCTCACGTTTCGGTACTCTGTAAATAAGTCGGGCAGAACAGTTCATAACTCTTTGAAGTTTATCAAGAAAATTCTGAGGAACACCAGCCAAAAGGGAATTACAAAAATCAATGCGAGAAAGAACAAGGGAGGTAACAAGCATTTTGGTTGCTTCAGTAGTGAGAAGGTGTTGAATTGAACTGATCTTCCTCAATTCAAAGAAGAAACATTGGCAAACCTTGTTGACATGCCCTCTCATGGTCAGCCTATTATCAAAGATAACACCAAGATTACGGGCCGACTCAGAAAAGGGGATACTGTTCTGACCAACCCTGATCGAGTCCGGGAGATCAGTGGAGCTTAAACAAGAAAATATTAAGGCCTTAGTTTTGTCACTATTCATTTGCAATTTGTTCTGTGTGGTCCAATTCTGAACGTCTGTGACACAGAACTCTAAAGACTGGAACATCTGACCAAAGACAATACATTATAACACAGATCACTCCTTCATAAGGCTTACTGAAAAAAGCGAGGTCAGTGTAGCAGTTGCGTCCCATGGGGCGGTCCATGGCGCAGTGGTTAAGGCGCCTGCCACCAATGCTAAAGGTGTGAGGTTCGATTCCGGGTTCCGGCGTCAGACTTTTCTCCTCTAGTAAGTGTCACCGTTAATTCGGGCGGACCGTCGGGGGTTCTTTCTCCGGGTACTCCGGTTCTTCCTCCCCCTCCACTTTGGTGTCAGTTTCAGCCAACTTAATAAAATTTTAAATACAAAACGATTTCCAAATACCGTCACTTCAGTAGCTCGCTTGAGCTTGCCCTTAGCACCACGTGAATGTTCTGTGTTTACGTGCAGTGTGTGAGTGAATGCGCGTGATTCACGTGAGCGTGCTTGTTGGGTTCAGTTCGCGGCTACATTCTGCGCATCGAGTTATATTATAAATATGAGAAATGCGCCATATAAATACCATGTAATAATAATAAATAATAATAATAATGGTGTAATCGTGTTGTGGCCGTACGTCTATCACTATCTGGTAATGGACTCGAGCTCCGACGCGAGGCTTTTTGAAGGGTAACATGTGCTTTTTTGTGTGTGCATTGCGGAAAACTGTTTTAAAATCACATGAGCTTTGCTTCTAAGATATTTGTTTTCTATTCCTAATCGAAAGATTTTTCGGGAAAGTTGTTATTAGCACGGACAGTGCAATTAAAAAAATAAATAAATCAGGCATTTCATTGTTGCCGTAAGTGTGAGTTGATGTATAGTACACACACACACACAAAGAAACGTGCACACAAACGAACACACATACAAACAAACCACCAGCACAGGACTAAATAAGAAATAATTTACAGCAAACATCAGTTGTTTTGAACAATCTCAAGAGAAGATCAGTTTATTAATACACGTTCAACTTGCAGGAGGTATTATCAAGAAAACCAAATAGTGATTTTACACAGGCCACGCTAACCACCTTATGCATACACCGGTTAGAAACTGTAAACAGTACCTGGTGTTGTATGCACAAAGAGATTAATAATAAATTATCACTAATTGCCTGTTCTTTCTCATTCTCTCCATTCATCTCTCCACCCAACACTTTATGACAAAATTATTCATCATACACGAAATAGTAGTCAACATGAATATACGCATTTGGCTGAATTATCATAAGATAATACCACTAGTCACATGCCCACCGCTACTCCCTCATTGTGTGCACGAAACCTTTACATCTAAAGTCATTACAAGGTAAACATGTATTTTTCTTTAAAATAAATTTTTTCAAAAAATACTTACCGATGGCATTACTGTATGGAATACACCCCTTTACTTACCCGATTTCAGCCTAAGCCCCCTTGTGTATACCTACCCAACAAGGGGCGTAAGAAAGAGAGAGAGAGAGTGTAACCAAGTGACCGGGTAGTCTCCCCTCCTTCTATCCGGTCATGCGCCGTAACTTACCCCCAGTCGTACACTTTGCAAAGGGGCGGAAAGCGGGGCAGGTGGGAGGGACCTCCGAGTAATGCCATCGGTAAGTATTTTTTAAAGAAAAATGATTTTTTTTTCTAAAATGTATTTTTTGGAAAAATACTTACCGATGGCATTACTATGTGGAATACACTCTATAGCCTAACGATTTCAGCCCAAAGTTGTGTCCTCTACACAACCGGGGAGGAGACACTGGGGATCCAAGTACAGGAGCCCGGGTGGCCTCCCCCTATCACCCTATCCCGGCATGCGTGGGGCGACAGTTCACCAGTTTGCACACTTAGCCAATCACATAGTCAGGGAGGCAAGCGGGGCAGGTGGGAGGGCCGTCCGAGTAATGCCATCGGTAAGTATTTCTCAAAAAAATACATTTTAGAAAACAAAAATCATTTTTCTTTAAAATAAATTCATTTGTTTTTTCAAAATACATTACCGATGGCATTATTATGTGGAAGAATGGCAAATAGGAGGTGGGTGCCGACACAAAACCCCCTCTAACATAACGCCCCCCCAAAGGCCCACTAAGGAGCACTCCCGACGATTTCAGCAAAGACGTACCTACGGTGCCAGAGGCGCGCGGAGGGAGTGCTGGGCCGCGGAGATGTCGCCCACCATGGCCAGGGAGTCACGCTGTCCGGATAGGTCTCGGAGGTAGAAGCGGGCGAAGGTGGAGTCTGTCCGCCAGCCTACCGCCGTAACAATGTCTTTAACTGAGCAGTTGCGTTCAAGTGCCATGCTGGTGGCCACTGCTCGAACCTCATGCGCCCGGATCTGCAAAAGTCTATTCCCGTCAGGGGAGAGGTCCTGGTATGCTGACTGAATCACCCACCGCAGCCAGGACGAAACTGTCTGGGCCGAGATATCTGGCCTGCCTGGAGCCAGCGGCAGGAAGAGGCGGGAGCGCCCGAGCCGGCGTGGCTTTGAGCGACGCAGGTAAATCTTCAGTGCCCGGACCGGGTCCTGTTGACGTGCGGCGCGGGATTGGTCCGTTCCTCTTAGTGGACGCACGGTCAGTATCTGGGGTGCGGCCGATGGAAGTCTGTTCTTTGCTAGAAAGGCCGGGTCAGTGAGTAGCTGTGCTGAGCCATCCGCTCGAAACTGCAAGCACACGGGTCGTGCCGAAAGTGCGTGAAGCTCACTCACGCGAGAAGCCGTGGCAAGGGCCAGGAGGAAAACCGTTTTCCGGGTCAGGTCGGCGAACCGTGCCAAGGGCAGGGGTTCGAAACGGTCTGTATTTAGCCATGTCAGTACCCAGGCGAGGTCCCACCGAGGTATGAGAGAATGGGAGACCGGGCGTCGGAGGTCAAAATGAGCCAACAGGTCCGTAAGGTCTTTGCAAGTCCCCGGATCCAGGAGGCCGAGGTGGCGGTAAGTGTCTGCGATCATGGAGCGATAGCCCTTGATGGTGATGGGAGCTAGACCTTGATCTTCGAAGAGCCAGAGGAAAAAATTCGCCAGTTGGGGGGTCGTCAGATTCGTGGAGGGAGCCGGTGGGCGGAGCACCACAACTGGAAGACCCTCCACTTGCCTTCGTACACATTTCTGGTGGACAGTCTGTGGGCTCCTGAAATCGCCGCCATTGCCACATCAGAGAAACCTCTAGCGGCGAGGGCTTGCCGGACAACCTCCAGGCGTGAAGGAGGAGGCGCTCCGGGCACGGGTGGAAGAGAGCCTGGCGGGGCTGCTTGAGAATCGTGGGTGGGGAGGGGAGCTCCAGGGGTGGATCCGTAGCTAGTGCGAGCAGGTCCGTGGTCCAGCTCTTGTTCCAATTGAAGGGGGCCACCAATAAGAGAATCGCTGAGCATCCCAGGAGCTTCCGCAGGATCTTCGGCACCAGCACCGACGGAGGGTAAGCATAAGTGATCAGACCGTCCCAAGGGAGGGGATCCGTCCACCGCCCAAGCGAGGGGATCCGGGACTGGAGAGACGTAAACCAGCAGCTGGTTGTTCCATCTGGTGGCACACAGGTCGACCAGCGGCGTCTCCCACCGTCAGCAGATCAGTCGAAAGATGTCAGGGCGAAGGGTCCACTCAGTGTGGAGAAACTGTCCTCGGCGGGAAAGAGCGTCTGCTATCACGTTCAGGTGGCCCGGGATGTGGCGGGCCCGAAGGGTAATGCCCCAATCCCTGCACCAGAGGAGTAGATGGTAAAGGAGAATGCACAGGGAGGGGGAGCGAGTGCCACCCTGGTTCTGGATATAGGCCACCACCGTCGAGTTGTCCGAAAGAATGAGGACCTCCTGATTGGTCAGAGTCTCCTGCCAAGTGTCGAGGGCCATCCCAATCGCCTTCAACTCCAGTCAGTTGATGTGTTTGTCTGCAAAGGTCCGAGGCCAAAGGCCCGAGACAAAGTCCGGTAACAGGTGAGCCCCCCAACCGGAAAGGCTCACGTCGGTGCAGAGTGACCAAGGGGGTGAAGGGGTGTGCAGGGGCACGCCCACTGCCAGCCACGCTAGATCCACCCACCTCTGCAAGTGTAGGAGGACCAGCGGGGTAACCGGAACCGAATCCGTCAGGATGCCAGTCGAAGGGCGCCAGTGAAGGAGGAGGTGTAGTTGCAGCGGCCGAGAGTAGAGCCTGCCAAGGGGCAACAAATCCGCTGCGGAGCTGAGTAGACCCAGGAGCTGAAGCTAGACCCTGGCCATGAAGGAAACCCCATGCACCATCTGACGAGCAAGGTCAGCTATCTTCTGCCTCCGCGCCAAAGGTAGGCGGACCAGGTTGAGGTCGGTCAGGAATTCCATCCTTAAGTGCATGAATCGGAGCGAAGGGGTGAGGTCCGACTTGCCCGGGTTGACCAAGAACCCGAGGCGGTGAAGAAGAGAAAGTAGGACGTCTCTGTCGACTACGAGGGTCGAGGCGATCAAGTTGCGCAGTAGCAAATCGTCCAAATAGTTGGAGGCCGGACTCAGCGACCGCTGGCGAAAGTTGGCCATCACCGCGTCGAGGAGCCTCGTGAAAACTCATGGACTTATGTTGAGGCCGAAGGGAAGGGCTCTGAACTGGTATACGATTCCGTCGAAAGCGAAACGAAGATAACGGCGAGAGGACGGGTGAATCAGCACATGAAGATAAGCGTCGGAAAGATCAAGACTGACAGCGAAGTCCATCGGCCGGACGGCCACTCGGAGAGTCCTGGCTGTCTCCATCCGAAAGTGGGGCGCCGAAATGTACTTGTTTAGCACCGAAAGGTCGATGACCGGACGCCACTTGACCCCTGGCTTGGGTACGAGAAACAGATGGCTGTAGAACGCCGGCGTATCTTGACCGGAGACCACTTCTGTTGCGGCTTTGCTGAGCAAAGCTAAAACTTCTCCGCGCAGAGCTTCTACCTTGAGCCGATCGTTTGGAGCTTGGGTCCACACGGGGGACCTGCGCAAAGGTGGAGGGGACTGAAGGAAAGCTGCAGGCCTGCGGAAATGGTCGAGATGATCCATGGGTCGTCCGGGAACAGAGCACTCCAATGGTCGCTGTACAGGGCCAGCCGCCCACTGACTGGCGAATCCAGAGCAGTCAGCAGGGGCAGAGGGTAGGTTAAGTCATCGGGCCCGACCGCGCCCCGACTTACGGGCGCCGCAGGACCAGGAGGAGCGGGAGGCGGGGAAGGATTGCGGGGCTTGACGGGGGCGAGCTCTACCGCGGGCACCGCCGACTGGAAGCGAAGGGGTTTGGGCAACCGCAGGGCACGACCCCCAGCCGAGCGGTTAGCGCGAAAGCGAGAAGACAAGGAGGTAGAGGTCGGACGGGGCCACAGGTCCTTAGAGGCCTACTTCACATTCTGCCAAGTTTCTCCAAACAGTTGCGAACCTCCAAGTGGTGCCTGGCGAAGCTGAGTCTTCACCGACTTGGGGAGATCCGAGCAGAGACGCAGCAGATTGTCCCGTCGCCAGAGGTCACAACTGGCAGCCGCCGCCATGGCATTAGTCAAGGAATGGTAGGCGGCCCGGTTAGCTGCGATCAGGATGGCTTGGACGTCGCGAAGCGGGGAGGAGGACTCCAGGTCCCAAGTGTCTTCCAGACATCGCAGAACAGCCTGTGTCACTAACTCCAGGAAGCTGGAACAAGCCAGAGAGTTTCGTACCAAGGAAGCGATCGTGTCTAGTGGGCGAGGCCAAGAGTTCAAGACAATCCTGCAACCGCCCGCCTGGTTGATGGCAGCTGCGTCCACTGTAGGCAGAGAAATGGCGAAGGCTTGGGAGTGCCCAGCGTACCATGCCTGACGGAAGCTCATGTTGATACCCGCCGGCCAACGAGAATTGGAGAAAAAAGCGTTGTCGCCAAAAAGAGTCTTGATGAAGCTGTGATGAGAACGCGTCTGCTAGGTCCCGGAAGCCGGACGGCTGAGGAAGAGACTTGCGGCGCTTAGAAGGCCTAAGCGCGTCCACCATGGCCGAAGCTTGTCTCTTCGCGGGAGGCGAAGGCGGACAGAAGTCAGGCGGTAGGAAGGAGTAGATTAGACGGGAGGCCTCTCCCAGGGACCGGAGTGTGTCGATCGGAGGGACGTCTTCACCCGAAGCGGATACCTGCGAACCATCAGGGGCGGGGGAGTCGTATGGTGAATCCTCCGAAAAAGCCAAAACCGAGTCTGCTGGATGTAAACTGAGAACGTCAGGATCTAAGTCGACAGCCCGTCTATCACGTGAAACCACATGGAGGGGCGACCGGCTGCGCGAGAGCCAGTCTGTCGGAGGCGAATGGTCCCGGCGTGAGGGAGGAACCGTTGCAGCCGCCCGCGAGGCCTGAAGGGAAGGGCATCGTGGGGAAGAAGAGGGGCTGTCCAAATCATCTAAGTCGCGCCGCCGAGTAGTAGATTGCGGGAGCCTAGAACCCCACCTGAAAGGCACAAGGGGAGGCAAAAGGGAATCCCTGGCTTCCCTGACCCGCTCGGAGGAAGCGAGCGGGGGGTGAACAGGGTCCGCGACCCGGCGAATCCGTTCCTGCGAGGAAAAAAGAAAGTCCGCCCGGGCCCGCTTAGAAAGTTTCTGGCGGGGCGGGGCGGGGAAACGAAGCGAGGAGGGAGCATTAGTGGGACACGCGACCCCTGCTCCGAAAAAACGGAGCAAGGGGGGCGAGTCTAAGTCTCGCCCAGCCCACCTGGTCTGCACGGGGCGGGAGGGGGGGGGGGGGGGGGTACGTCCATGTGGCGCGCCGGGTCCGCTCAGAAAAATCGGAGCGGGGCGGCGGCCCATGCCTAGAGGTCGGATCCCACTCAGAAGACCCGGAGCATGAGGGAGAGTCTCTCCGTTTACTCTTTTTTACCCTCTTTTTGTGTTTGCGCTCGTCGCGCCGAGACTGCTCAGAAGAAAGGAAGCGGGGCGGCGTGTAAGAACGCTCGACTCGCCTGGCCTGCCCAGACAAGGCAGAGCGGGGAGGCGGAGCAAACTCAAAGTGCTCAAGCCACGCTCAGAAGAAACAGAACGTGGGGAGCGTGACTCTAATACTCGCCTGCCCTGCTCAGAAGACTCGGAGCGGAGGGGGGGGGGGGTGTTCCTGGGTGGTTATGGTACAAGAAGGGGACTTACCTGCGGGCCGGACGGCCTGGACGACAGAGCAAAGAGGGGTCCGAAGAGCCGACGGAACGACGCCCACCTGCGGAGAAGTCCGAGTATCCTGTAGGGGACGGGTCGGCCGGTTGCGTCTGTAAAAGTCCCATAGTTGAGACCAACGGTCCTCACGCCAATCAGCACAGATGACACAGGTCCTATCTGAAGAGCATCCTGAGCAAGGGAGGCAGGCATTGTGAGCGTCGGAGGGCCACTGAAACTCCCCACACCGAAGGCAAGACTTCAAAGAAGCCGCCATAGCGTCCGCCACCCAAAGCACGCAGGTGAAAGTTCACCCAAGCGCCGAAAGAAAAACACTTCACACGAGGCACAAAGTCACGAGGGAGTCAAAGTTATTAGCAGCGTCCACGAAAGTGCACAGAGTCCAAACCGTAAGGCGCTAAGAGCATAAGCTCTAAGAACAGACTGTCACGGTCCCAGCTGGAAGGAACACGAAGCACCAAAAACTCAATCCCTTAGGCACAGTCACGAGTTAGAGACACAGTCACTAGCCGCGGCAAAAAAGGCCAACTCCCGGCAAACCGGTCAGCCCCAAGTCCAAGATGAATTCACTGAACACAATTCAGGATACTATAAAACGCAAGCAGAGCACTAGGCCCTAGTCCACTCGGCAAAGCCAGGCTAATTTATCTTGCACTGAAGCTATTTTACGAAGAAAGAAGACACCGGTCAAACACAGAAACAAGGCCAAAATCAAGGAAAGTTCGTCACACGGAGCATAGGCTAACACCCGACCGAACCGGTCGAGCAAAGAGTGCAAACTGGTGAACTGTTGCCCCACGCATGCCAGAATAGGGTGATAGGGGGAGGCCACCCGGGCTCCTGTACTTGGATCCCCGGTGTCTCCTCCCCGGTTGTGTAGAGGTCACAACTTTGGGCTGAAATAGTTAGGCTATAGAGTGTATTCCACATAGTAATGCCATCGGTAATGTATTTTGAAAAAACAAATACATTTGTTTCCTCAAAATCCATTACCGATGGCATTACTGTATGGAATGAATGGTGAGAAGGAGGAGGGTGTTGCCCCCAACCCAGCACGGCTATAAGCTGAGCATCGAGGGGCAACCTCCCGACGATTTCAGCGAAGGGTTACCTTAAGGCGCCAACAGCGCACGGAGGGAGTGTTGCGCTGCCGAGAGATCTCCAACGAGGGCCAGGTTGTCCCGTTGGTCGGAGAGATCCCGGAGATAAAATCGGGCGAAGGTGGACTCTGATCTCCAACCGACCGCCACGATGATGTCCCTGACTGCGCAGTTGCGGTGGAACGCGACGCTGGCAGCAACCGCACGAACTTCATGAGCCCGTATCCGCATGGTCTTGGCCACCTGTGGGGACAGAGCAGAGTAAGCGGAACGAATGATGCAACGCAACCAAGACGATATTGTCTGGGCAGAAATATCAGCCTGGCCAGGGATCAAAGGTAGGAAGAGGAGGGAGCGACCTCTTCTCCAGCGCTTCACCCTGCGCAAATAGATCTTTAGCGCGCGGACCGGGTCCTGCAGCCATGATGTCTGGGACTGGTCAAATCCTGTAAGAGGCCAAAGACTCCACGCCTGGGGTGCTGCCGAGGGGAGCCTGTTCTTGGCCAAGAAAGAGGGGTTGGTCAGAAGCTAACCGAACCGTCCGTCCTGAACTGCAAGCAGGCCGTGTCAACAGACAGGGCATGCAGTTCGCTGACTCTGGCAGCTGTGGCGAGGGCCAAAAGGAAGCAGGTCTTTTTAGTCAGGTCCAGAAGACTGGCGCGACGCAGAGGCTCAAAGCGACTGGAGTTCAGCCATGTGAGGACCCAAGAGAGATCCCAGCGCGGAACGAGGGAATGAGTGACTGGGCGTTGGAGGTCGAAATGGGACATCAAGTCAGAGAGGTCTTTGCACGCTCCAGGGTCCGGAGGGCCTAAGTGACGATAGGTGTCCACCACCATGGCGAGATAACCGCGAATGGTAATCGGTGCCAAGTTCTGTTCATGAAACAGCCACAAGAACAACTCGGCTAGATGCGGAGCAGTCAGTGCCAAAGGGTCCAGAAGTCTGGTCTCGCACCAAGTACGAAGGATGCTCCATTTCCCTTCATACACGCGGAGGGTGGACTCTCTGCGGGCTGAAGCGATTGCCTCCACTGCAGCATCCGAGAAACCCTGGGTTGCGAGGGCCTGCCTGACAACCGCCAGGCGTGAAGCAGCAGTTTCTCTGTACAGGGGTGGAAGAGGTTCTGTCGAGGCTGCTTCAGCATCATCCGAGGCGTGGGAAGCCAAAGAGGCGGATCTGTGGCGAGACTCAGAAGGTCGGTCGTCCACGTCCTGTTCCAACTGAACGGAGCGACGAGCAGGAGGACCGTGTTGCAACCCTGAAGCTTGAGTAGAATCTTGGGTACAAGAACCGAGGTAGGGTACGCGTAGGCTACGAGGCCCTCCCAGCAAATCGACAGGGCATCCACCGCCCAGGCGAGAGGGTCCAGAATGGGGGAGACAAATAGCGGAAGCTGCTTGTTCCATCTGGTCGCGATTAAGTCGATCATGGGGGTCTCCCAATGAGTGCAGATCATGTGGAAAATGTCCGTCAGCAGAGCCCACTCGGTGTGGAGAAGTTGTCTGCGTCTGGAGAGGGAGTCCGCGAGAACGTTCAGGTGTCCCGGGATGTGACGCGCTCGGAGTGATATGCCGCGATCTCTGCACCAGAGCAAGATCTGGTACAGCAGCATGCAGAGAGTCGGCGATCGAGTGCCCCCTTGCTTCTGGATGTAGGCCACGACCGTCGCGTTGTCGGACAAGATCAGGATCTCCTGTTCCCGAAGCCGTGCTTCCCAATGGATGAGGGCCAACCACACCGCTTTCAACTCCAACCAATTGATATGTCGATCCCGAAGGTCCGTTGTCCACAGGCCTGATACGGAGCTGAATTCCGGTATCAGATGAGCCCCCCCCCCCCCCCCCCAACCTTGGCGACTCGCATCCGAGTAAATGGAGAATGTCGGGGGAGGGGAAGAGAGAGAGATTCCCGTCGCCAGCCAGGAACGGTCCGTCCAGCGGAGAAGGTGAGGTCGGATCAGTAACAAGACCGGAACCGGGGCTGAGAGATCCCTTGAAGAAGGCCGCCAGTGGAGCAAGAGATGAAGCTGTAGTGGTCGAGCGTAAAGCCTGCCCAGCGGTAACAAGTCCACCGCTGCGCTGACGAGGCCGAGGAATTGGAGCCAAGTCTGGGCCGGAAGCGACTCCGCGAAGTAAACTTGTAGCGCCATGGCCGACAGTTTCGAGATGCGAGGCTCCGGTAGACGAACTCTGTTGAGGTCAGTCAAGAACTCCATCCCCAAGTGGGTGAAGTGACGCGAAGGGACCAGGTCCGACTTGCCGTCGCTGAGGAGGGAACCGAGACGACGCAAAAGAGCTAGAAGCGTGTCTCTGTCCTTTGCCAGTGCGACCGAGTCCTTGAGGAGCAGATCGTCGAGGTAGTTGGACATCGGGCTGGAGGAATCCCGCTTGGCCTTTGCGACTACCGCATCCATAATCCGAGTAAAAACCCACGGGCTGAGGTTGAGACCAAAGGGGAGAGCCCGAAACTGGTAGACGACACCGGCAAAGGCAAAGCGAAGGTAACGACGTGAAGCGGGATGTATGGGAACATGAAAGTACGCGTCGGAGAGGTCGAGACTGACCGCAAAATCCAAAGGCTGGACAGACGCCCGCAGGGCCTTTGCAGTTTCCATCCGGAAGGAGGGCGCGAGAATGAAATTGTTCAGGGAAGAGAGGTCTATGATCGGGCGCCACTTGCCGCCGGGCTTCGGGACAATGAAAAGCCGGCTGTAGAAGGCTGGAGAGTCGTGGCGAACCACCACTTCCATGGCCGTCTTCCGAAGAAGGGTTGCGATTTCGTTTTGAAGCGCATCTGCCTTGTCGAGATTGGAAGGCACGTCTGTCCACAGAGGCGAACGTCGCAACGGAGGGGGATTCACAAACGCGATCCGAAGCCCCTCCGAGACCGTGGTCAGAATCCAAGGGTCCTCCGGCAACAGCAAACGCCACGCGTCGCCGTACAAGGAAAGTCTCCCCCGACTGGAGGCCCTGAAGGGGTCGTCGTGGGCAGTGTCGGAGAGAAGTCACTGGGCCCTCCCGCGCCCAGGCCTCCAGGAGGCCTGGGGCCAGGCGGGGGCCGCTGCCTGGGACGGACGAGCTCTACCGGCGAAGTCCGTGGACCGGAACGGGAAGGAAATCTGACCGGAAGACGGGAAGAAGGTCTGAAGTCCCGAAAGATGTGCTCCCTGTCCCTGCGCTAGGCAAGAGCCGTGAAGGGTCCGATCTAGGAGCATTGGGACAAAGGTCCTTAGTTGACTCCCGAACCTGCTGCCAAGTAGGGCCGAAGAGGAGGGGTCCCCCGAGGGGGGCACGGCACAGCTGAGCCACGGCGGTGGCAGGGATGCCCGGACAGCCCTTCAGCACGGCATCCCGACGGATAAGGTCGCAATTCGCCGCAGCCGCCAAAGAATTCGTCGCAACGTGGTGAACTGCGCGATTCGCCGTGATGGCTAAGGAGTGAATGTCACGAAGACGAGACTCATCCGGCCGCTCCCAAAATTCCTCTACGCTTCTAACCACCGCCTGAGTAGCCAAGTCCAAAAATCCTGCACACGCCAAGGAATTACAAGCGAGGGTAGCAGTGTGCTCCAGTCCAGGAGGAAAAAAACGACGGGCCGAAACCTTGCCGCCGGCCTGCAACTGAGCGTCCGGATCCACAGGCGGGAGAGAGCAGCCAAAGGCCTGAGAATGTCCCGCGTACCAAGCCTGCCGAAACTTGATATCGACGCCGGAGGGCCATCTAGTTTCGGCGAAGAAACCACAATCACGGAGCTTGCCTAGGGCGAGGTGCTCGTTAAAGGCTTCCATCAGATCTCTAATTCCCGGAGGCTGAGGCAAGGACTTGAAACGTTTCACTTGAAGAGGGACATCGACCGAAGCTGCGGATTTCCTCTTGAGAGGAGGAGACGGAGGGCAGTTCTCCAAGGGAAGAATCTTAGCGATCAAACGCGCTGCCTCGTCTAGTGCATGCGAAGTATCAGAAGTCCCAGACGGTCCCCCTGGTGCATCCAAGTCCGAAGCGTCCCGAGGGCCAGGGACAGGGGATAAAATGGCGGAAGCGGAGTCCTCCGGAAACAAGCTAAGAACATCATCGTCCCCAAACACAGGGGAGGCAGCCACTCTGTTCCGACGTGGAGAAACAACGTCCGATCATCGGCGTGGCGAGCTAAAGGTTAGTTAGTTATTTGGGTTTAACGCCGAGCAGGCAACTAAGGCCATCTCACGGCGGGAAGGGTAAAAATCTGGTCAGCCAGACTAAAAGAAAGGTCTTAAGACATGATGTAAATATACCTTAAAAATGTCAGGCTAAAATGTCGCACAGGTCTTTAAAGAAAACGTCGGAAGACTCTCAAAAAGGTCAAAATAATAAAAACATCATAATCTATAACGCTCAAATCTTATTAAAAATATGGCACTCTCTCAGAAAACTGAAGATCTTGTCCGGGGGCACATCCCGGAACAAAACCTTCAAGGAGTCTGCTGTGAAATGTTTATACCTTGTGTCGATCAGATCAGCACAAGACAACAAAAAATGTTGAACAGAGTACTGCTCGTCGCAGGCATAACACCATGGACGCTCCTCCTGTTTAAGTAAATAAGAGTGCGTAACATACGTGTGGCCGATGTGGAGCCGAGCCAGGACAGTCTCCTCACGGCGGCTGCCGCAGCGATAAGGTAGACCGTCGGACAACTTAGGAAGGGCTTCATGCAGCTTGTTAGCTTCCTCTTTGTCCCACTCGGACTGCCACTCACGGGCTATGTACGCACTAGCCACATGTCTAAAATCACTATAAACAGTCTGTGTGTCAGGGACAGGGTCATTGCGGGCATCGTTGGCAGCAGAATCTGCGATCCTGTTGCCCTCGATGCTCACATGCCCTGGCACCCAAATAAAAATGATATCATAATATTCCTTCATCAAGTCCGCGTGGAGCTCTCTGATCTGCACCAGCAGTGGGTGGTCATTTCCCGTGCCCTGAAGGGCCTGCAGGGCAGAAAGAGAGTCAGACAGAATCAGGAAGTTCCTTTCTCTAGATCGATAAGCATGCCTGAGTGCCAGCAGAACCGCCTGCAGTTCCGCACTAAATACAGATGAGTGGTCTGGGAGGCGGTGCTTAAATGGGCGTCTAGGATGGCGAGAGGACACTGCGGCCGCAGCCACTCTCCCATCCTCAGACTTTGACCCATCAGTATAGATGCGACAATAGCCAGGAAAAATTGAAAGCAGTTCATTGAGGCTCTGTTGGTATATGGCTGGTGGAGTAGAGTCTTTCTTGTGGGCAGTCAAGTCCAGCAAGATGTCAGGAACTGGTAAGAGCCAAGGTGGAGTGATGTGTTGCAGGGATTCCGAAACTCTGTCCAGGTCCAATCCGGCCGCCTGCAGATGAGGTCGGACACGGAAAGAAAGTGGACGGACAGCTCCCGGATGGGTATCGTAAATCTCTGCAAACGATGGTTTAAAAACACAATCATAGGCAGGATTGTCTGGATGGGCCTTCAGTTTCAGAACGTAGCTGAGCATGAGGCGGATGCGGCGGAGCTTGAGAGAAGGCTCCCCTGCCTCGGCATACAGACTAGGAACTGGAGACATCCTGAAGGCCCCAAGACATATCCGCAGGCCCTGATGGTGAATTGTGTTCAGACGCTGTAGCACAGACTTGGAAGCTGAGCCATACACCACAGAGCCGTAATCCAGTTTGGACCGAACAAGGGCCCGGTACAGACGAAGTAAGACAGTACGGTCCGCACCCCAGTCAGTACGACCGACGACACGAAGAATGTCGAGAGCCTTCTGACAAGAGGTTCTAAGGTAATTAATATGGTTGCGGAAGGTAAGTCTTTTGTCAAAAATGACCCCCAGAAACTTTGCCTCCTCGGCCACCTTAATTGGCACTCCAGCACTGCTCAGGCTAGGTTCTGGAAAAAATTTCGTCTGGTTAGTAAAATGCACACAAACAGTCTTGGAGGGCGAGAACTTGAATCCATTGAGAGACACCCACCGCTGGATGCGATCAACGCACAGCTGCAAGCGCCTCTCAAGGGACGCAAGTCCTCGACCACGTGCGCACAAAGCAAAGTCGTCAACAAACAAAGAGCATTCAGAATCATCCTTGACGGCCTTTACAATGTTATTAATTTTAATACTAAATAAAACAGGAGATAGAATGCTGCCCTGTGGGACACCCATCTCCTGTTCAAAGGAGTCAGAGAGGGTGGAGCCCACACGGACATGGAACGACCGGTTAGTCAAAAAATTGTGAATAAAAACGGGCAGGTGCCCTTTAAAACCCATGTCCAACAAGTCAGACATTATGCCATACTTCCAGGTAGTGTCATACGCTTTCTCAAGATCGAAGAAAATTGCATAGACATGCTGCTTGTTGACAAAAGAATCTCGAATAAATGATTCAAAGTGGACTAAATGGTCAGTTGTACTACGGAAGCGCCGGAAACCGCACTGGAGGTCTGTGAGGAGACCCTGTGACTCAAGATGCCACACCAGGCGGGCGTTGACCAGGCGCTCCATAGTTTTACATAAACATGATGTCAAAGTGATAGGCCGGTAGTTGCCCGGGTCGGAAGGATCCTTACCCGGCTTGGGGATCGGTACAACCACAGCCTGGCGCCAAGACGGCGGAAAATGACCAGTTCCCCAGATATGGTTAAAGGCCTTGAGAAGTACAAGGAGTGACCTCTCAGGCAGATGCGTTAGGAATTGATAGTGGACAGTATCTAGGCCAGCAGCAGAGTCATTACATTTCTGCAAAGCTTGCTGCAATTCTGATAATGTAAACGGGACATTATAGTCTTCTGAGTTATCGGACTTAAAATCACAAATACGAGACTCTCGCTTCTCCTTCTCTCTCTGGAAGAAAGGTGAATAATGCTCCGTTGAAGAATTATGGGCAATGGTGGAGGCAAGCAAATTGGCCACAGCTTTTTTATCTGTAACCAAACTGGCACCATCTCTAAGATGGCCAACAGAAGCCGAGCCACCTCTGCCCCTAATTCTCCGAACAGCCTTCCATACTTTCTGGGACGGAGTCCGAGAAGTTAAAGATGAGACGAAGCGTCTCCAGGAAGCACGGCGTTCACGTTTAAAAATGTAATGGGCTTTCGCCCTCTGTCTTTTAAAGGTTAAAATATTTACTTGCGACGGATTACGGAAAGCACGTCGCTGAGCAGATTTGCGCGCTATTTGGGCCTTGCGGCACTCTTCGTTGAACCATGGTACTCTCGGCTTTCGAGGGACTGATGCGGAAGTTTTAGGGATGGTTTCACCCGCTACGTCCAACAAAATAGTAGTAAAAGAAGAAATAGGTTCTTCAGATGACATGACCACCTCCTCTGTAATACGAGACTGACAGAGGGAGGCGAACAGAGGCCAGTTAGCTTTCTTAAGATTCCAGCGCCCCACCGGCGGATCCTCCCCACAGCTGACCGATGACAGGACTACTGGGAAGTGGTCACTACCACACAGGTCATCGTGAACCTTCCAGTCAAAGTCCAGCATGAGAGAAGGATCACACACAGTGAGGTCTAGAACAGAACTAGATCCTGAACCTGGGTTAGAGTATGTAGGTGAACCATCGTTAAAGACACATAGGTTAAGTTGAGAAAAAACATCTTCTAACATCTGACCTCTGCCATCATAGTGGTCACTACCCCAAAGGTGAGCGTGACTGTTAAAATCCCCCATGAGAATAAAGGGAGCGGGCAGTTGATCAACTAAATTAAAAAAAAACTTTCTACAGACCCGCAGGGATGGTGGCAGGTAAAAACTGCATATAGTTATGGTCTTCTTCAAGGTAACCCGAGCTGCGACAGCCTGAAGACAGGTGTCGATGCTAACGGGGCTACATAAAATTTGGCTACTAATGAGAAGAGCCACTCCACCCAAGCGCCTCTCCGAATCAGAGCCTATATGTATAGCGTTAAAACCATTAAAGGACACAGGGTCAGAAGTCTTCAGGTAAGTCTCCTGAAGAGATATTACTGAGGGGTTATAGCACTTGACTAAAAGACGTAATTCCTCAAAGTTAGCTTGAAAACCACGACAATTCCACTGAAGCAGAGAGTCCATGATTATGTCTTATCTGGGGGTGCGGAGTTTTTCCCCCCTTTTTCCTTTGCCTTGGAAGGAGTCGGAGAAACAGAGGGGGGCCGGCTCCCGGGCCACCTCTGGTTCTTAGGAGATGAAGGGGTTGGAGCTGCCGCAGCATCGGCAACTTCCACTCCCTCCATCTGCTCCTCCAATGCAGCATATTTGTTTTGAAGGGGGACATCAGTGTTCCCCTTCTGGGCCCGTGCGCACGGCGGTCCCATAGATTTCTTTGACTTCTGGTCCTGGGCAGCGTTCCTGCCGCTAGAGTTAGCGGCCTTAGAAGGCTGACCAGAGCCAGAAACCTTTGGTGTTGACAAACTAGCAGGTTTGGGTGGGGGCTGAGGCTTAGGGGCAGCAGAAGGCGGTGCCACCGGACCGGTAGCGTCCACCCTCTGCGTTCCCTGGCTCCTCGTCACCACCGGAGGAGGGTTACTCTCCAGGGGTGAGAGGATCCGAGGCTCCGCCCCCAACCAAGAAGTTGGGGTTTGACAAGAGAAGTCTTTGGTGGGGCGCTTGCCTGCCACCGCAGCACTGAAAGTATACACAAAGTTGTTATTTGAGTTTGGCGCCGCCTCAGCTGCACCAGGACCGTCAACCAGTTTTTTTGCGTCCGCAAAGGACAGCCCCTTCTCCACACGCACCTGCTGAATCCTGCACTCGGAGATCCAACGAGGGCACTTCTTGTCCGAAGCCATATGCGCCCCCTGGCAATTCACACACAGGGGGATGGCTGTGCAGGACTCAGCAGAGTGTCCGGGCTTAGTGCAACGGGCGCATAGAGCCTCTGCCTGGCGGCATGTCTTCTGCCCATGGCCATACTTTTGGCACTTAAAGCACCGAAGGGGGAGAGGGACGTACTTTTTCACTTTTAGGGAGTAGTAACCTCCCCAGATGGTAGTAGGAGCTGTGGGGGTGCCAAACGTCAGGATGATGGTAGGGAGACGGATCTCCCTACCACCTCGTTTGGAAATGAAGCGCCTGACGTAGGTCACCCCCTGTGACTTAAGGTTCCGTACAAGTTCATCTTCAGACAGTTCGGCCAATGCTTGATCTTTAATCACTCCTCTAGAGGAATTCATTGTTTTGTGGGGAGTGACCTCCACTGGAGTGTCTCCGATGGAGGAGAGCCTCAGTAGCCCATTGGAGTGTGCCCGGGTACGGCACTCTACCAACAAGTCACCAGACCTGAGGCGCTGGGCCTCAGGCCTGCCAACACGGCTCCTGAGGGTCTCCCCTACCAGGAAAGGGTGCAGCTTTGAAACAGGCTTCTCTTTAACTTTGCTGTGGATAATGAGAAAGCGAGGCCAGGCGGCCGACGCCTGAGGTGTCGCTTCCTCACAGTCAGAGTCACTATCGTTCTCAATGACAATGTCGGCGGCTATGTGCCGCTTTGGTGCTAGTTTTGGTTTTTTGATATTTTCCATATTATAGTATGATAGATATTCATCCCCCGGGGGTCCCCGCCCGCCACCGAGCCCAACAAGGGAAAGTGCAACTGTCGGCGGGTCTCCAGCCGACGCACAATGGAGACTGCCCGAAAGATATACTCAAGGGGGTAAGCCTGATTGAACCGTTTGAGCCACCGCCTTCTATCACACTGTTGAATACAGGGGAATACTGGCGTAAAGCACCTAATCAGCATCAGAGGCTATAGCATGGTGCTCCGTATAACAACCCGCATGTCAACAGGGGGATAGGGCTCGACGTGACAAGAGCCGATTGACTAGGCCGGTACGACTAGCCTCCCGTTTAGGCAGAAGTCAAGGCCAAAGTGGAGTGTTTCAGCCACCAGGATCCTCTTCTCCCCCGACACGGGTCTCCAAGCACGGCAAACACTTGGGATCCAAAGGACCAAAAGCTCACGCATATTTTTAAGGACCAATCCAACATGGTAAGACCTGGGTAAGCACAGCTCCTTAAAAACCGGACCAGTGAAAAAGACTGAACAACATATCTGCTGACATCAAGTCCTAATCCTGGACAAAGATGGCACCCGTCTGCTAGCCCACTCAGTCAGGGACCGAGTGGACTACCCACCCACGCCACGTGGAGGCCGGTGCCGGGTAGGCACGAGCTAAAGGAAGGCGAAAGGCTAGCCAAACGCGCGCGCTGTCAAGAACCGGGCACTACCGTAGCGCTAACCGGGGAGCCTGCACGGCTGATGTGGACAGGAGGGAGCTCCGTAGAAAAGGCCCGAGGGGACACATCCGACCGACGTGCAGCGGGCCTCTCCCTAGGGCTGCGCGAACAGCTGGGACGAAAATAAGTCCGAGGGGCGCGAGGGGACCGGCTACGGCCGGGAGCCCTGACAGCGCTGGAGAAAGGAGACCGATGTCGTGGGGACGGGCTCCTATCGAGGTGGCGCGAGGAAGAACGCCAGTCCGAAGTCGGCCCCCCGTAAGGGCGAGCAGAGATCGACGGACGGTGTCACCGGGAAGCAACCGAAGGCGGAAGAGAATCCCACGTGCCCCGTCTCTCGGCCACCCCTTGCGGAGGACCATGCGAGACTGGCATAGGTCTCTCGGCCACCCCTTGCGAAGGACCATGCGAGACAGATGAGACTCTACCGGCCATCACTGTGAGAGGGCCAACCAGTACTGAGTCTAACAAGCGCAGAGAGGAGGGCCCCACTATCTCCGAAGTCGCCCGCCGGCGCGGAGATTTAGCATGGGAGGGGGGGGGGGGCAGAGGCTACAGGAATAACAATGCTACGCACTGACCTGTCCTCCATCAGCGTAGTAGCTTCCGAAGCCCCAGGGCGGCGACGCTGATAAAATTCCCACATCTGTGACCACTTGCGTTCCCTCCAAGGCGCACAAACCGCGCAGGAACGAGCAGAGGAGCAGCCAGAACACGGCAAACACAACTTGTGGTTGTCCGTGGGCCATTGAAAACCTTTACAATGTTTGCAGGTGCGAAGTTTAACACTGCAACACAAAGCAGATGCCATTTTGAAATAACACGAGGGCCGTAACGGGAGGCCCGTGAACAGTACTCACGACCGGTCGAAGGCTAAGCCCACAAGAACGAAAAAATTCCAAGGGAGGTACCAACGAGAAGTAAACGGCCTGTTTACTCGTAGGCATAACCCGAGGCCTTACCTCGACATCCTGATAAGCCACTAAGGTGAAGTACAGAGAAGCGAACAATCCAAACGAGAGAGGCTGAAACCGTGACGTTGGAGCAAAGGGTACGACTGGGGGCAAGTTACGGCGCATGACCGGATAGAAGGAGGGGAGACTACCCGGTCACTTGGTTACACTCTCTCTCTCTTTCTTACGCCCCTTGTTGGGTAGGTATACACAAGGGGGCTTAGGCTGAAATCGGGTAAGTAAAGGGGTATATTCCATACAGTAATGCCATCGGTAATGGATTTTGAGGAAACAAAGATAAACATATCACCACCAATCATAATTATGTTCTCCAACAACCCCCTCCTCCCCTACAAGACTATCGGCTTCTTCCAGTGGGAAACTAAACCCCATACAACAGTCGCATGGTTTGCCACAAGCGTCGTCTTCTCATCCTCCTCTCATCATCCCCAAATCCTCTGCTGTTTCTATTTGATCACGTTATTTTTATTTTTATTTTTTTTTGTCGGTGAGTTGTTCTTCTATTGTCATTTCATCTAGTACTATTACACAACAGACTGTCTATTTCACACAGATCTGACTTTGATGGCAATGTAAACACTTTAATCTGAAGCGCTTCCAGAATCTTGGCATTAAAGCTGGGGCAGACTGAAACCTTTTGCATAGTTTTGCGTAAGGTTAAAAACTGACGGGAGGACAACGATTTTTGCAAACATACGATATGCCTTGGGGCTTGCATGAAACAAAGATAGAACTGTTGTTTTGTCTGTCTCCGTCCATCTCCGGCCTCGTTTCTTTTTGTGTATTTCACGCAACTGTACTGAAATAAACTGAACACACGAATCAGGCAAAAACATTGTCCAAACTCTTCACTGCTGCATCCTTCTTCTCTTTGAGTGTTAATGTCTTTTCTTTCCTTGTTTGCCGTCTTTCTATCGCAACACATTTCTTCTGCAGATAGTACAATCTGTTGCGCACAGTTTTAATACGTTTCTTCAAAGCCTGCTTTCTTGATGAATCGCTGTCATGACCACCTGTTGCTGTAGTTCCCCCCACATCAATTTCTCCACTGGACTCATCTGCACACATACAAACAACCGGTTATGCATTAAATCATTAATGATATCATGATAATCCATAGCATATTTACTCAGATCAAAAAATCAATTCACATTTCATCTTACTGACAAGAAATATATTTTCACACACACATGCAGGCGTGAACTGAACACACACAAAAAGGCCATTGAAAATTCATCCAAATTTAAAATCTGCTTTTGTGATTTTAATAGTCAACAGATTTTACGACCACAGTTGTGAAAACAACTCACACAACTAATCTTTTGTGCTGTCATTTTTTGGTAATTTTTGTATAAATTAAAATTTTCAGCTTACAAATTATAAATCAGATTCATATTTATTCATTGAAAGTACCTGGTTGCAGTGACATGCATGCCCGTGAGGCGGCGATTCTGAATCCGTAGCAGTATCCCCCGTCCTGGGTGGCTGTCTCTTTGTTGTTAGTTGTGGGGGTGGGTTGGGCACCGAAAACAAAGTCGGCACAGCATTCCATAGCAGCCCGCGCGCGCCTCTGCGTGGCACATGTGAACTGGTTGTTTTCAAAATGGGCACTGCACAGCCTGCAGGAACGTGAACGCAGCTCAGCAGGTGACAGTCAGTCCCAAGAGATCTTCCCTGCGTGTATTCTGCACCCATTTCTGTCATCTGTTGGGAGAATAACAAAGACTGAAATACAAGTACTAAAACACCACCAGCTAAACACTGTAGTCTGTAGGCGTAGTTCGTGAGAACAGTACAGTGGACAGAGTTAAAATGACGTTTTATACTTTTGTATTCTAAGTCTTGATAGACAATGAAAGCGAAGGAACTTTGCAATGACTGAATTTTATCAAAGAGCTTACAACTCAAGGTTTCCTTGCTTAATTTCTCACCAGTACTTTCCACTATTTGATTGGAACATCGGTCTTAAAACAACTTGATTAATAACTTGAAACTTAGACAGGCTTCTCCCCATCAGTCGTATTGCCTTGAATGAAAGGGAAAGGTCCGTGTAGCCTAAAGAATACTTTTCCTCGCCCAAGATAAGCACATGTGGCACACATGACTAGATCTAACTTGAGTTAGTCCAACATCACGTGGATAAAATGGGACAGGAAAACTGGTCTATGTACATATGGCCATCTTCTACATTTAAAAACAAAATTACTAGAAACTTATAATTACTCTGGATCTAAATGGTCGTTAGACCACTTTTCCGACAATTCTCGGAATTCACGGCGTGGAGAGCCGGCTAGGGTCTGTTTGCAATCGGATGAGTTTTCTACTCTCCTAGATTTAAACCCAAAGATATATATCACACGAGGGACCTTTGCCTGAGTATCGCCTTGGCAACTCTAATTCAGAATCAAAAATTTTCGATAGACATCTTCTGCGCCAGGATATTATTATACGGACTTAAATTTATGCAAAGATAAGACCACAGAGTAATCGGCTTACCTTGTTTCTTCCTTGGGAAAAGGAAAAATGATATGCCGGTGCAGCTTGGCGTGTAGTGGGCGTTCAAACAAGAAACTGCGTTGCAAAAGTCAGACCCTTGCCTCGTTCGGTCAGCCATGATTCAACACGATTACAAGGGAGAAAACTCGCAAAATGCGTCCTCGCACTCTTGGGGCGAGTGATTTGTCTTACAATGTATTGTCTTTGATCTGACTAACATGTTTTTGTTGGGCACTGGCATACACCTCTGTGTCATCAGCATAAAAATGGTGAGAAACAGAATGACATTTGATAACACTAGATAAAGGCTGGGTATACCATGTGAAAAGGATCGGCCCCAAAACAGAGCCTTGGGGAACACTGTACACAAGCTCAGTGGGATCGGACTCTACTCCCAACACAGACACTACTTGCTTTCTTCCAAAGAGGTAAGATGCAAAAAAGAGTAAATCGGTTCTCTTGATGCCAAAAGCAGAGTCTAAATGTTGAATGAGAATCTGGTGATCTATCATGTCAAAAGCAGTGCTCAAATCAAGAAGGGCCAGAACAGAAATATTATCTTCATCACTGGCGGTAAGCATGTCGTTCATGACATGAAGCAACACCGTCTCCATGCTGTGACCAGGGCAGTAGGCGGATTGAAAAACATGCCAGAGGTCATTACTTTTGATATGGTCAAATAACTGCGACAAAACTATTTTCTCTAGTAATTTTGAAAGAAATGTGAGGTTATATACAGGTCTGTAACTTTTCAGATCATTTGGGTCAAGTGTGGTCTTCTTTAAGAGAGGTTTTACAATGGCAGTTTTGAAACATGCTGGGACAACACCTGTTTTTAAGAGACCGGTTTACAATTTCTGTGACAGCTGGCACAATCTCACCGCAACATTCAAGTAGAAGTGAAGAGGGGACAGGGTCGAGGTCACACGTTTTAGGCGACATCTTAATCATGGTTTCTTGCACAAATTTCTCTGTTACAAGACAAAAACATGTCAAAGGCAGACCTGAAAAAAAGTGATCTCTGCAGATGGACAGTTTTTCATACCAGCATCGGCACATTTATCAATATTGTTATGGATGCTTTAGACTATCACTAAAGTAATCTGAGAAAAGCTTTGGAAGAACTTGGCGTGGGTGGATGCTCGGAAAAACAGACCTGACCTTTCCCATAAGGCTGTTGGCAATGCAAAACAATTCTTTGCATGTACCAGCAGCAGCAACCTTAGAACAATAAAACTGCGTTTTTGCATGGTCTGTCAGACACGTGACTTTGTGCTTCAACTGATTGAAAATCTGTTTATGCAGTCAGTCCTGACTTAAGCCAAAGTCGCTCAGTCTGATGTCTCTCCTGCTTTAAGGTGTGCAGTTCAGGTGCCACAGATGGGAACCAGGATGTGGAGAGGTGCTGGATCACCTTGCAACAAGTAGCCAGGGTGTGCTGGTCTAGCAGGGTCCTCAGTCCAGCGTTCAACAACAACAAAGCTTCAAAAACAATCCTTTGCCAGAGACAGTGTTATATGTATTTTATAGAATGGAAATCATTTAATATAACTGTAGTTGTGTGGTATTGGGAGTTCAAGAGTTAAACGTGTCAGGGACAGGACATATGATGTGAACATAAAGTTGTGAGAGACTGGAGGGAGAGGAGGGATATGGAAGGTCTGCGAGTCTGAAGTGCATGTGCAGTGTTCACTCACGCCACACCACAGGTTCGCGTACGTTGACGTGGGCCACCCCTGGCACTTGCCCTGTGGTCAAGTAATGCTGCACGATCAGATGGAGTCGTGCTTGGTTCAGCGACTCCATGCACACGGACTTCACCGCCCGGTAGTTAGCAAACAGATGTAGTAACGTCAGCAAGAAAAAGGCACTGTACGTCAACCTGCACACACAACTCTATATCAAGCAGGACTTTACCTCACTGCCACTGGACGCAGATTGTGTTTCTGAAATCTGTGTTAATTCAACGGGAATCTGAGGAATGTGGATACAAAGTGGTGTCAGCAAGAGGCATAGATCCACATGAGCCCCCGCAACCATGGGGGCTCATGAGAATCTGTGTCTCTTGCACGGGTGATATTTACTCTGTCCTGGCAGTGAACGGGTCAACAATAGAGTTAGTTATTTGGGTTTAACACTGAGCAGGCAACCAAGGCCATCTCACGGCGGGGGTCAACAATAGAAAAGCTAGCTTTTAGCAGTATCAACCTTTCATATGATGAAGATAAAATGTGCCTTACAAACCAGTGATTTAATTATTGTGTTCATAATTCACACACACAGCGCTTCTGGCATAAAGGAGAACATTTCCTTTTACAAGAAAACATCATATAAATTGGTATGGGTTTGCCCCACCCCACCCTACCCACCCGCATTCCCCCTCACCGGCAATTACACTAAAAGAGGGTACAATCTGGAGATGTAAAGAATGGGAGTAAGCACAAGACAAACACTGGCCATGAACTATAGCAAAGCATAAAGAGACATGCTCCAGGCATCAAAGGAACAACAGTTTGCAATATCTGCTTTAACCCTTTGGGTGTCGGTAGCGGTTTTAGTTGCGATGATTCCTGCAGGAATCATCGCAAATAAAACTGCTACCGTTCTATGTTATAAGCATGTCATGCAATATTGTTAGGGAAATGGCTAATCTAACCTTTGAAGTTTGAGTGTTGTAGTATGATAGACTTTTCTGTTCTTCTTCTCCATTTTACGTAGGAGAGTTTCCTTCACGCTAGGGGCAGTAGAAAAGCTCTGTTATGTGTGTGCCTACTCACATGGACTGTGTAATGAAGGGTAGAAAAGTCTTACTTCAGGCAAGATAACATTGACAACCTGTTCTAATTTTAGCAAAGTCTGCCACAGCACAGATCATTTTAATGTAGGATTAAAATAAAAACTTGTGATACTTGTAGAATGATGATACTGGAGGCGTCTATTGTTGAGAGTATTTATTGCAGTACTGAAGCGTTTACATGAGTGAGATAGAAGAGATTGAGGAGAGAGCATGCTGGCGGATGTAGCAAGGGTACAGCTCATTATACTATAGGGGTGAGAAACAGGCATCTAAGAGTCAACTCATTACATATCCCTTTCCATAAAGAAGTTGCCGAGCCAGGTATCTGTTTTTTACCGCAGCATTAAACCCAAATAACTAACGAACTGTTTTTTAGTGGCTCCATAGGTTTCCGAATTTAACTTGTCGTGTATCACCTTCACTATCATGGCTGACATTTATGTATGGACATTATGCATATCAAACACGATTTAAAATCTTAGGGAACGTCAAGAATTATCACCAGTTGATATATTATATAGGTGTATGTCCCAGAAATGCTATTAACTTATTCAGCCCGGGCCACGCCTCGAGTCGCGGTAACCTAGCATCGCGCACTGACGGGCCGCGCCTCGAGTCGTTTCAGTGATACAAGGTAGAAGACTCATGCTTGCTCCCCCGTTTTGAAGCTTGCCGGCACTTGAGTTGTTTCCCTTGATAAAAGAATTGCAGCCACATCCGCTCGTGTTCATATCAGTGAAGGTTTGCAGCAAATTTAGATGAAAAAAAATGAATCGAAGGCGACCTATGTCAAGAGATGAGATTCTTAGGATGCTGGATCTTGATGATTCTGCCGATAGGGATTCTGTAGAGTCTTTTTCACCTCACAAAAGCGAAAATAGCACTGACAGCAATTAGAAAGCATTGCAAAAACAGTACCAGTATCAGAGCCTGTGGTGGTAGCAAGTACGAAAAAAAACAACCAAAAAACACACAAATGATCCCCCTTTTTTAAGACGACGGCTTATATGAATCATGCAACAAACTTATAAATAGCAGGGCTGAACTGGGCATCCTTTTTTCATTTAGTACACAAAATTTGGTGGTGCTTGGACTTAATTCAAGCTTGCTAGACAGATTTATTTACAGTTCCTGGTTTTCTGGAAGTGTCTTGGAGGCAGGCTCAGGCTGGCAGGAAGATAAAGCAATGGCAGTGCTAGTCACAATAGTGTTAATGTCCAATCATCTTCCATGTATAGGTCAGTGTCAACTTCTTTTTGTGAACCTATAGCCTGGCTGGTCTATGTCCTGGGTCCAGTCTGGCACTATGTGAGAGTTCTGTGACTGGAGGAAAATGGGAGTGGCACATTCCTGAGTGACTATTTTCTGACAAGTACAAATTTACAGTTCTGTGGAAATTCTCAATGCTGCATTGCGGTCTTCTTCAACAGACAGTTCATCTCTGTAGGCCCAGAATGATCTGATGGCCTCAGGAACTTCTTTGATAGTAGAGGGCTAACCACTAACAATGATCTTGGTGAGCTTGCTGAGTGTGGTATCTCGCTTAGTCTCTGCTCATATGTTCGTTGTGCTTTTGGTGCTGAACCTGTCCAATCTGATGTCAAGGTCGATTGGCTGGTTGTCACTGCATGGGGGTCTGGATAGTGTGTCTGCAAGGACCATCTCAGTGCCTGGCCTGTACTCTAGCTGGAAGTTGTATTCTTGCAGCTTGAGCAGCAACCTCTGTGATCAAGGTGGTGCTTTCACCAGGGGTTTCTGCAGGATCATGACCTGTGGTACCTGTGGTCAGTCAGTACCTTGAAGGGTCTGCCATACAGATATGTGTGGAATCTCTGAATACCAAAGACAATGGCAAGTAGCCCACGTTCAATGCAGGCATAACACTTTTCGTCATCAGAGAAGGATTTTGATGCGAATGCCACAGGCATTCTGCTGAAGAGCTGCACTAAGGCCTTTTATGCTAGCATTTACTTGCAGGACAGGGGTGATACTTGTGTCAAAGTAGACCAGCGTGGAGCTCTCAGAGACAGCTTCTTTCAGCATGTTGAAACAGCGTTGGTGGTGGTCCTCCCAGATGGACACATCTTTCTTGAGGAGGTCACGCAGGGGTGCTGCTTTTTGGGCCAGGTTATGGATGAAGGCAACATGTTGGTGATGAAGCCAAGGAACTCTTGAAGCTCCTTCTTACATGTGGGTGCAGGCATGGCTTTGAGGTTACTTATTTTCTGAGGATCAGGCTGCACACCACATGCTGAGTATGTTGCACCGAAGAATGTGATGGAATCTGTTTTTATGTTACACTTGTCCGAGTTGAAAACAAGACCACTGTCTGATGCGACTTTCAAGAGCTTGTAGAGTGTTCTGTCATGCTCTTCTTCTGTTGTCGCATATACAACAACATCGTCAGTGATGCCAGTTGCACCGCCAACTTGTTCTAAGATCTGATCCATCTTCTTCTGGAATATGTCCTGTGAGACAGACAGACCGAATGGTAGTCTCGTAAAGCAGTACCTGCCGTACTGAGACTAAAATGTCGTCAGGAGCTGCTGTCCTCATTGAGTTGGATCGACCAGTATCCAGATTTGGCATCCGAAACCCAGTCGGATGGCTCAGTAACCTTGCGGATGACACCGTTCTCCTCCATGGAGCCCAGTTCCTTCTTGATAGGTTCTTTCAGGGCTATCGGGTTTTCCTTGGAGGGTCAATGTGGGATTGGATGTTGGGATTTGTAGTGAGCTTGACTAGACCAGGAATGCACCCAATTCTATCGAACTTGGTTGGGATAGAGGTCAATGAGATCTTTGACAGAGTTGGTGGGAGCCTGGGGCTGTTGCAGCTCAGGTGTCGTCTTAATGCTGCAGTTAAAGGTTACCACCTGGAGCGACTCGCACGACAGTAGTCCAATGAAGGCTGCTCCTGCAACATCAACGACGAAGAACGCAGTGTCAGTCCAGTCCCTTTGAAGCTGCACGGAAAGCTGACCCTTCCATGGCAGGTGATTGTAGACCCGTTGTGTGCTGTAAGATGGGCATCAGCAATCTTTGTTATGGGAGTCTATTGTCTGTCAGGCTTGGGAACATCTGTGTATACAGTCGAAGTGGTAGGGTGTTGTCCTGTGCAACCGTGTCCACCTTCAGGTTAAGGTTGTGAATGCCCCGGTGGTCGGGAAGTTTTACCGTGAGTGCCACAAATGCTGCGTCTCTACAGAGCTGCTGGAGACTGTAATGGGGCTAAATGTGATTGTCTCAAATGTAAGCTCAAGGTGTGAGTCGGTGGTTTGTAGGGCGTGGACTCTCCTCTGGTTGCCCTTGTTAGTAGGCGATTGCCCACGACCTCTACTGCGGCCAGGTCCTCGGGATGTGTGGTTCAGACGCTGGGTAGACATGCACAATCTGGCTGGATGTCTGGGGGGGTCGGGTGAGGTGGGTCTGTTCAGTAACTCTTCAAAATACTCGGCCCATCTGTCGAGTTGGTCTGCTCTGTCTGCAATAGGCTTGCCGTCTTTGACTTTTACTGGTCTTTCTGTACGGCTATACTTGCCCGACAATCTTCTGGTAATGTTGTAGCGCTGTTTCATGTTGCCACTGCCTGCTGCTTTTTCTGCCTCTGCTGCCAGGCTGTCTGTGTAGGCCCTATTGTCTGACCTGATACTCCTCTTCACCTCGCGGTTGGCTTGTCGTTTACTTATTTGGGTTTAACGCCGAGCAGGCAACCAAGGCCATCTCACGGCGGTCGTCATGAAGTAAAGCTTGATTCGTTGCTTGAAAATTTTGAAGGTGTCTGCCTGGATGGGCGCTGACCAGTTCATACAAGGTGTAGCGTGGTCCATGATGGTGGATGTCCATAGGACTGCTCTGGCACCGACTAGAGAGTTGCAGCAGCAGGCTCTGACGATGGCGGGTATTAGCAGTGACAAATGGTGAAGCATGCAAAACGTCTTTCTTCTCCATGCATGACATGAAAATGTGAGTCTAACAACTGGCAGGCAGGCACACACTTTCAGGCTGGAGGTAGTGATGTTTTTTACTGCTGCCACCATGTAGAATAATGATACTGGAGATGTCTATTGCTAAGACTATTTATTGCAGTACTGGAGCGTTTACATGAGTGAGATAGAAGAGATTGAGGAGAGAGCATGCTGGCGGATGTAGCAAGGGTACAGCTCATTATGCTATAGGGGTGAGATACAGGCATCTAAGAGTCAACTCATTACAATACTTGCATTTGCTGACCACTGATCAGTGGCAAAAGTAGCATGCTGACCAACAATGCTGACAGGTTGACCAATGTTTCCTGAAAAATAAATGAACACACAAAGCATACTAAAGATGCAGTCAACTTTGTCTCCATTCAATCATGTGACATGAGAGATAAGGAGAAAGGGGAGTTTGACCAAAACAGGTCTCATCAAGATAGTGTCAACAGACTAACCTGTTGGTTGTTGGTAGCATGTTTAGAGATAGTAAAGTGGACAGTTGATGGGCACCCCTCCCCCCAATCTATAGATTTATTTGATCCTCTCCGTATTTAGACAAACGAACTCCAGCACTTACCACCAATACCTTTATTACCTAGCCATTTTAGTTCCACTCCAGAAATCATTCAAAGCAACGATTTTTGATCAGCTACCAACCCGCGAGTATTAAGGCAGATACCCCACCCAACCTAAATTATTAATGCTGTCATTGACTTTTTAAAACAAAAATATTATATTACATTATAAAATGAATCAAGACGAATTGCTACTTTTAAGTGATATCTGCGCTGTAGAAAATAAAGACTTAGACTTTAAAAAACAACGCCTTCTCTCCATAATTGTCTCAGGCAAGTCGAAAACTTATCTAGGAAGACAGTACATGGTAGAAGACATAGAGTCTCTAACATCCGATGAGCTAATCAAACTACATTCTAAATATGAAAATCATATTAGTTCACTAATGACTCGTGATTTAAGCCGATCTCTCATATTCCTATATACAAAAGCTGTAAGTCACTTTCTACCTATAGACACTGACAGCCTTTCACATGATTTAGAAAGCAACCCCATAGTTTCTAGTTCGATTGGTAAATTAGCATGTGTCATGTTTTACAAGTTTGGAAATTACCTTGCACCTGTTGTAACATTGCTTGTTACCGGGAGTCATATTGATTTTTCAAAATTAAATTTTACTGCAGAAGAAAATGGACGAAACCCAGACGACTCCACAACCGAACCCCAGTCCGGTCTTAACGCAGGTTCAAACAGTGACTAAGACCAAAAGCCCAGGTAGAATAGAGGCTGGCAAAAGATTAGTCGAATGGAACAGGCAAAAAAAATTACAGCTTCAAGCGCAAACAGAAAAGGCTGACACACCATCACCACTTCCACCAGAACCAACACAACCACCCAAAAGTGAGAAAAAACCAACTACAAAATATATAGTTGCTGGATTTGTTGTCGGATTTGGTTACGTAGGTTACCAATTATATAAAAAATACAAACCAAACACTCAAACAGTGTCCAAAAAATCAAACACTCCAAAAACAAAAGAAGTAGTCGCCACATTACCAGCAGTTCCAAAACCTTTGGACCCATTTTACTTACTTACTTACTTACGCCTGTCACCCCTACCCGGGTATAGGCCGTCGACGAGAGACCTCCAGCAACTCCTGTCCTGTGCTTCTCCTTCGATTCTACTCCAGGTGGTTCCCAGTCTCTTGATGTCTGCTTGGAGGTCTCGACGCCAGGAGTTTCTCGGCCTACCTCTTTTCCTCTTTCCCTGGGGGTTCCATGACAATGCCTGCCTAGTGATACTGGAAGCTGGCTTTCTCAGACTGTGACCGATCCATCCCCATCTTCTTCGCCCAATTTCATTCTCTGCTGTTATCTGCTCTGTTCTCTCCCAGAGTCTGACGTTGCTGATCTTCTCTGGCCAGTGGATTTTCAAAATTCTTCTAAGGCAACTGTTCATGAAGGTCTGTACTCTGTTGACTGTGGTTTTTATCAATCTCCATGTCTCTGCTCCATATAGGAGAACTGCTTTTACATTGGAGTTGAAAATCCGGACTTTGGTGTGTTGTGACAGCTCTCTGGAACTCCACACTTTTTTCAACTGGAGAAAGGCTGCTCTGGCTTTACCGATTCGTGCTCTGACATCTGCATCAGTGCCGCCTTTTTTGTCTATGATGCTCCCGAGATAGGTGAAGGACTCCACCTCCTCCAACGGGGTACCAGCAAGCAAGACTGGTTCTTCCCTGGTTGCGTTCAGCCTCATTGTCTTTGTTTTCTGTTTGTGAATGGTGAGAGGCCCACTTGGGACGAGATGTCAGCAAGCCTCGTGGTCTTGTCCTGCATTTGTTGATGAGTGTGGGACAGTAATGCCAAGTCGTCTGCAAAATCGAGGTCGTCAAGCTGTGTCCACAGTGTCCACTGTATTCCACTTCGTCTGTGCTCTGTGGTCATCTTCATGACCCAGTTTTGGACCCATTTTACATGCAGTAAATAAATTTATTATTTTAATTTTTATGGTATAAGAAAATGAGCGACACAAAGAACTTAATGAACCTTGTCTATCACTCTGCTGTAATAAGTGGACTAGCAGTAGCATATTCTATGTTGGGAAAAAGTCTTCTCAAAATGAAATCAGCAGACCTTAGTAAATTAGACTTTGAAGACAGTGCTAAGCTAGTAATTGTTATAACAGCATCGATTGCAACAAAAGATTTTCTTGTCAAGCAAGGAATTATTCCAGAAAATATTTCTATGTAAATAAAAATATGGCAACAATAGCTGTCATGATTGGTGGTGCAGTTATTAACGCATTAGCTTTTAGTGGATCAAACTATTTCTTTTCAAAAGTGAGTAAAGAAGAATCAGCAGAAGAAATGAAGCGTCACAATGAGGCATCTGAAAAACTAGCTCAAGCTCAACAAGATTATGAGAAGCAAAGAATTGAGAAACTTGATTTTATTAATGAAAAACTAAAACTTGAGGGTCACGCACAGCATACATTTTCAAACGTCGATGACGCGATCAAAGAATACTATCTTGTTACTGGTGAAGACATATCTATTCCACAACCAAAACTTAGTGACTACTACCAACCAAGCCTAGAACAAAGAAATGGAGAAATAATATTTGTTTTAGTAGGAATGACATTAGTATATTTTACAGGAGTTTATATTGCTAGAAAAAATGGCAGACGCTAAACTATCAAAAATATATTACTCTCCAATTGGCTACTGGAAAGGGAATACTGCAGTAAAAAAAATTACATGCTGCTGTGGGTGGAGATGTCAACCAAATAAAACAGTGGCTTAAAAAACAGGCAATTTGGCAAATATATCTTCCTGCTCCAAGAAAAATAACAAGGCCTCATTTTGAAAACACTATCCCTAATGACACACACCAAATAGACCTCCTGTTTCTTCCGCATGACACAATAAGAAAGAAACGATACAAGTATGCATTAACTGTTGTTGACATAGCTTCAAGGTATAAGGATGCAGAACCCATAACTGACAAAAAAGCTGTAACAGTGGCCACTGCATTATCAAAAATATATAGTCGAGGTCCTTTAAAATACCCTAGGCTTGTGCAGGTTGATGATGGGAGTGAATTTAAAGGCGCTGTTAATCAGTTATTTGCAAAGCATGGAGTGCTAGTGCGGCGAGGCATACCAGGCTTGCATAGATCACAGGCTATTGTAGAAAATTTCAATAAACAATTATCAGAGAGACTTTTTAGCTATCAGTATTCTAAGGAACTCATGCATGACACACGTAACACTGAGTGGGTTAAAAGATTACCGTCTGTAATAAAAGCAATGAATAATGAGGGTCACCCTAAACCTGTTGATGCTATTAAATTGAAAACAATACCGTCAGAAATAAAAACAACAACAACACCTCCAGACACTAGCTTGTTTACAAAACAGGTAAGATATTTGTATCAACCAGGTGAAGCTGAGAATGACGTTAGACGTAGGGCAACTGATCCAATTTGGTCTACATCTGTTCATAATATATAAAAAAATAGTTCCTTCAGCTAATGCAACAATATATTATCTGTATGAGCCTGCACCCCAGAGGGCATTTGTTAGAGAAGAATTACAGATTATTCCCACAGACACTGTTACTCATTTTTAACAATTTCAATTCATCAATTAGTTTATCAAGCAGATTATCAGCTATTTCTTCAGATAACTTGAGCCTGTAATGACCAGGTGCATAAGCTTTTTCCTTAGTGTGAAACACTCTTTTTGTATCCCCAACTGCTAGAGACTTTTTATATGTTTGAATCATTTCAATATTATGTTTGTTTGATCTTAGTGTCTTGTTTGGATAATCAGGCATTAATGCACCATCTAACACTTGCTTGTAATGTTCATGTCGAATGTCTTTATTTTTTATTGCTGTTTTCTTGATACCTTTGGCTTTCAACTGACTACCTTTCTGATGCTGAATAGAATACATTTTTGATCTCAGTCCAACGTACTCAACTATTGGCACACCATTTAGTTCATCCTTAAACTTTCCAGGCACTTTCTTGTTTTGTGTGCTAAACAGTGGATGATCCTTAGGGTAGTCAGACGTGTCATACATGTGTAGTTCTGTTTTCATGTCTTCATAAAAGTCTTCAGTAGGCACATCTATGATCATAGAGTCAGTGTCAGTGTATAGCAGACGACACTCAGGATACTTCGGTTTAAAGTAATCATAATAAAATTCAAGCATTAACAGTTTTGATAACTCCAGAATAGCCATACCTATAAATACTGGCTTGTCCAGTTTAACAATCTTTTTTTTGAGTGACACTGCATACAATGATGGATGAAATTCTTTATACCCTGTGTACTGAGGCTTACTTGTAAGTTTAATTGCGCCTGATTCAGTTGTAACAAGTCTCACATCTTTTCTGTGATGAGGATTTTCCATAGTCTTACCAAAACAGGCATTGTTCATAAGCTTAAAGAAGTCTTTGTCAAATGCAGTGTTACCATCTCTTGCACGCAATGTTGTGTTCTTCATTATGTAATCTTTCATAAAAGCACTTTGGTCAAATTGAATTCCTCTATGAACTTTTTTTAGTACTAAACCATGTCTGATGTAAAACTGTAACAAACGATAGTGGCAAACGTAATTAAATTTGTCATTCAGATTGGGTACAAGTTTGGTGTCTTCTTTTTTCCCCGTTAAACTCAGTTTCTCAACTGCTAATGGATAATCATTATGGTAATCATGTAAATGGTGTGGATACTCCAAGTCTACTTCAAAGATCCAACCCTTTTCATCATTTTGACCTCGATCCATAATATATTTTGTTAATTTTTTTATGCCATACTGTGACAAATCATACAAACAAAAGTTTTTTAATGGCAACAATTCACACATTGCAAATCCATACAAATTATTAGCATCCAAGTATGTAATAAATGACATTGGCTTTGAGGGGTCAAAGTCGTCAAGATATTTGTTGTTGGCCTTGCCATAATTGTTTGCTGCTAGACTAATACCACCTCTCAATCCACGTTCCACCATTTCACCCATCGTACGATCAGACAACAGGTCTATAGATATCTTACTGGATTTCAAAAATGCATCCCATGTCATGCCAGGACTAGTTATGTAACAAGCAGGGTCAAGCTTGTAGTGTAACAAACCCTTTTCACGGTAACTTTCAAATACGTCTGCTAGCAAACAGACATCAGCTTTCAAGTACTGGTCATGGTAATCACCAATCATTTCACACCCTAGTTTACCCCATGCATCAAGAGCGTGCTGGTAATCAGAGTCAGAAATACCTTTGCCATATAGTGTAGAATAAAATGCCTCTTTTGGTGGCAGTCTCCTTTCCTCAAACACAACCCAGTTATCAATGTACTCATAGGGATAGACACCTTTCTTGATTAACTCTGGCTCAAAATATTTACTTGTTATTGGATACTCACTCAGTCCTTCTGCCAGACTAGCAAGACCTAAAGACAAATGTTGCATGGAGTCATAAAATGCTAATTTGTCCAATCTAAAAGTCAAGTACTTCTCAGTTGTCTGGGCAATGCAACTAATTTTTCTGTAAGACTCATCAACAGCCTGCATGATGATGTGTGAATCATATCCCTTCAGATTGTGAAAAAAGATTGGTAACTTATATGTCTTAGGATCTGTTTTTAATAACAAGTTACAATTGTTATGTGCAGCGCCTCTGTAACGTCCAGTTATGTGATCGTGGTCACGAACTTTATCACCCTGGAGGGGTTGTTCACAAATCCAACACATCTCAGCTGTATCAAATTTCAGTTTGTCTTCTTCTATCATCACCAAAGGCATCTGACATGTTGTGAGATATTGTACTACCTGACTATACAAATGTCTCATTTCTCTTAAAAACAGACAAGCTGCATTTTCACCCCTGTAGATAACAGGTTCTGAATGAAGGCCGTCTGACCTAACAAGAATGTATCCAAAAGAACACACCACTTGGTCACTCAATTTTATAGTCTTTGGTAATGACTCTGGAACAGGACCCTCATATGGAACAACGAGTGATTCAAAATCTGCATACACTACAAACGGCAGCTTTTGCTGATTCCCATAGTTCTTAAAATACACTTGACTACCAGGATCTGGATACCTCAGTATTGTTTGAATGTCATCAGCCGACCTGCAGTGCTGCACATGTTTGTGTGCTACTTTAATAGAGGAAAACCTCTGTAAACATTTTTTACAAAATTCCTGTTTACCGTCATGTTTTGTTGTATGATGAATTAGTCTTGACATACTTCTGATAATTGTGTAGTGAAAGTTATCACCAGATCTTATTAGCAACATGTCAACATGTCTATCTTCTGACTGCCCATAGGTTGGGGCAATTGGAGATACTCTAATTGGCTGTAACTTATTCTCAGATTCATTTTCCCACACAAACACATTCACAGATATACCAGGATTTAGTTTTTCAAACAAGTCTATATCCTCTATTTTAACAGGGAACTCAATGCCACTGAAGTTGAGTTCATTTACAAATTTGGTATAGTTAGATACACGATCAGGTTTTACTCTTACAAAATGAAGTTTAGCAAGCACACACCACATAAAACATAAATTATCATTGTTTTGAATATTGACTACAGCCTTTTTGTTTGCAACCTCAGTTGGAAGTGGTATCCATGATTTACCTAGTATAGGATGATATCTTGACTGCTTCAGTTGTAGTTCATGTACAAGGCCTTCATGCCAGCCAGACCCTTGCATTTCTGCTCTGTCAATTGCTTCATGGAAGTCTGGTAACAATCTTTCTCTAAACACTTTCTCTAGTTCTCTTCTCGAATTAACTGTGTGCTGCCTTGTCGAGATATACGTTACAATAACTTCACCAACATCTCTGGCAAATTCTATTTTTGCAACAATCTGAATCTTTACACTATCAGAAAGAAGGTTATTTTGTATGACTAAAAAAGATCTTTCTATTGATTCATAGACATTGTAAATATTAGATATAGGTAAGTCAGTTGTGTGAAACACGTTTCTTAATCTTTGATGGTTGACCATCTTTTTTATTTGTCCGACAAAAAAATAAATAGAAAATTATATAATGAAAATGGCACTTTATTGACTAAAATCTATATAATAGACAAAATTAATTACCAACTAATAAGCCACTTCATAGATATGTCTTCTGTTGTATCATGTTCAATCTTTTGCATGTGTAATATTGTTTTATTAACAGTAATAAATTTAACATTTTTATTTTCTTTTTTTATTTGATTGTATATGAATAAACACATAATCTTAAACCAGTCAGATTTAGCATCATAAACTAAAAAATCTTTTGTCCTATTATTATAACATGGAAAATTATTAGAATATCCAAGATAAAAACTATATGTCATGTATATTTTCATTGGTGTTGGAAGTGTTGAAAAAGGGCGTCTAACTTGTGTTTTTAAGTCACTAATAAGCATAAAACCCCTGAAACTCGATGTAATATCCATGAATTTACCAATAGGCCAATTTTGATCCTCTTGTCCGTCCGTCATTTTTATAGACAAACCCAAAAGATAAATTAATTTACTAACCCATATCCAGTGGGTTGATCTGTCTTTAAAATGAGCTTTAGATGCTTAGTTGATTTCAGTTTATTTTTTACATCATCCCGTTCTTGCTTATTTGGAATGACATCGTTTTCTCTGAGACAGTCTTCGAAGCTGTCACGATCCTTACAGTAAAACAAACAGATAAACTTTAACTGTTCTCGAAAATCTTTTAGTACAGCATTATATTTCTGAGTGAGAATCCAAACACTGATGTTTGCGTGTCTACCACTGAAGGCAAGTTCTGCTAAAGTATTTCTCTTTTTGACAATGTCTTTCTCTGCAGAGCAATCATCGACAATAATTTCTTGTAAAAATATTGTAGGTATTCATTCAGTTTCTTTTCAGGATCAATTAAGTAAATGTTATGATCAGTCCAAATAAAAAAACGGTTGTGATAAGCTTTGTTGTGTTTTATTGTTGGACAAAATATTACAATGTTTTCAAAGTGGTGTATGTATCTTGTTTGTAAGAGGTTAAGTACAAATTCAGTTTTACCACACCCTGTCGCACCACAAAATAAGCCACAGTGTGGGTCAAGGGTCATTAGGTTCATTTTAATACACAATATAATTTTAATATATGTGTCCACTCAGTCTGCTTTCTGCAATATTGAGTTGTGCGTCATAAATTAGATACAAATATATGTTTATGGCTGCAGCAGTTTCAACCTTCTTTTGTATCTGAATTGTTATTCCATCACTACCATTCTCAACAGTTCGTCCTGACCCATGAAGATAGTCATCATCTGTACTACGCAGGTCTAGCCACAGTGCATACTTGTTTGTCAGGTATTGACCAATCCTAACGTCATACAGATGTAGATCTTTACACACAATGTTTGCTGGTTTATCTCTAATCCTTCCACCCGCAAAATACTTTGTGATCTCATCGTAGTGTTGATAAGGTAACATTCCAGACGCGTACACTTGATTAGGACGGCCTTCGATTGTACAGGACAAATGTGTAATCTTAGGATTGTAGAATTTTTCTGAATCCCGTTTATATGGATCTGCTGGTTCAACAAACAACATAAGAATACCTTTCAGTGACCTAGCTGGCGTGTTTAAGTTTATGTTCCACATTGGGTCGCTTTTGTCTTTGGGTATTAAACTATGTCTAATCACCCTGTCATAATAAATTGGAAGTCTTGACTGGTACTGATTTTGAATGAGTCTGGCTAGTTCAGTATGTGTGACAATTTCATATTCCAAGGAAATGTTAGAGATCTTATATGTTGCACTAAGATCAGATGATTTAATAACTTTGGAGTAGTCATTGAAGGTTAGTTCAAAACTCAGACGGTCATTCAGTGCCCCTTGATAATAAGGCAGATGAGCTGTTAGGATTTCAAACTCAAGTGGAATGTAGAATCTGGATCCATATGTTTCGGCCATTATAACATCCATGGCTGTATTAGTTACTTTATCTCCGGCGTCGATTCGAAGTTTACCAACATTATCTGGCTGTATGCCTTGGTAAATACGGTCTTCTCGTTCTTCTCTTGTTAGCCAAAGGTCTTTGTAACAGTAAAATACATCTGAGTCATCAAGACTAAACACTTCCTGTCCTTCAAGTTTTACTTTAATAGTTCTAACAATTGCTCTGCCAAGATTGTCAACTAGTGTTCTGTTCACGTCTGCGTCTGATGATAGTTCAATATTAAATGCTAGGCGTGCAGTGCCAGGAACAATAACGTCACTGGGGCCTAGGTTTGGAAACTTGACTGTAAGTGTTTGGTTCTGGTCTATGGTACTTGGATTGTTTGTGATGACGATTGATTGTCTTATGCCCTTAACACCCAGAGGCTCACGTAGTTTTCTGTATGGGTCTAACTTTGATCCGTAAGACTGTGTCATTTTTATTATGCACAATAAAAAATAATAAATTAATAAAACAATGGCAGCGGGAGGATTTAATCATGAAGATTTTGAAATGGATGACATGAATGACTATGATACCAGTATCACAGATATGACTGGAATGGTAACTAGTAGTAGTAGTATGCATCATGAACTGTTAAAAGACAAAGTAAACTCATTTTATGACAGTGTTGGAGCGCGCCCAGATGTAATAGATCCTAATCAGTTTGAATATGATAAAGGACACTTATTTGTAAATACAGACAGAGGGAAAATAAATCTAACACATAAAAATAATCCTTCTAAGTTTAGGGCTTTAAGTACAATTAAAGGTGAAGTCGGTGGTAACTCTGGGTTGGCAAGATACCTTGGTATTGGAGGGTCTCCTGTTCCCCCAAGACTTGTTAGTGTGCTTCACGACACGCAAACAAAGTTGCCAACAGGGCAACAAATTGAAATGGCACCAGTAACAAGCCTACCAGAAATAGCAAACACAGTGATACAAGAAACCTCATTTACTGAAGGACAAATAAATGACGCTTTGAAAACAATAGATGATCCACCTTTGTCAATGAGGGAGATTATGGGTTTGGATAAATCACTGCAGACAATAAGAGGTGAGATGGTAAATAATTTAGCCAAACTAGGAGAGCTTGATAAACACATAGAACGTGAAAAAGAGAAACTGGCTACAGCAGACAATGAGAATCTTGACACAGAAATGAAAGAAAGAATACAGCACAGATTAAATGATTTGCAGATAGAAAGATCAGGAAGGTTAGAAGTGATTAGTATTGGGAGACAAAAACTAAAATCACAGGTCAACAGGATTAGAGAAACTATTCAGAAAATACTTCACGAAGACACTACTCTGGCTGAGAGACTAAAAACACTTTTCAGAGAACAGGGTATCACAATTGCCAGTTTAATTACAGCTCTGGGGTTTATTATCAGTACAGTTGTGTTGGCTGTAACGGGTGGTGGTTCTCCACCTCCAGCACCACCAACCCCAGTCCCCACAGATCCAAAAGACTTACAGTCGTGGGTAAAGAAACAACTGTCTCACATATCAGACTTGCTTAAGAAATTGGCTCTGAAAGCAGTAGACGCGTTGCCTGGCATTATAGGCACGGTTGTCAGTTGGTTGATTAGTACTGCAGCGAAGGCAGTAGGGTTTATGGCAGAGCATGTGTGGGTCTTTTTGGTTACAGTAGGAGGGTTGATGGTGGGTTATTTAATGAAACAGGTAAAGAAGTAATACCCCTAATCCAGTGAGACCTATTACCAATGCTGTTCTCTCTGACTCATGTGTGTCAAGGATTGGTGTTGGTGTTATCGTTATGGGTACCGGTGTCAAAGCTGGAGCTGTTACTGTCTGTACAGGTGATGATGTTACTGGTGCCGTGGGTGTTACCGTCTGTAATGGTTTTAATGACTGTACATGTGTGGTTGTGGCCCCCAAGTTTACAGATTGATTGAGTCCTAATTTCTGACCAACACCTGCAACAACTATTTCATTATTATAATTTGTTATTGTCCCCATTTGAAGTTGAAGGTCAGATGGTAGCATGTATAACCCAATGCCAACTACAAAGTCAACTTTTGATCTAGCATATCTGAGAACGTCTTGGTAACGTTGTATGCTTGATGGAAGATCAACTGATGAATTTACTGAATCTTCAAGATTAGCGAGAAACTGTTTTTGTGCTTCAAATTTACCACTTCCATTCAAAATGTTTGATTTTGTTTGAGCTTGTGCTCCTAATATACACCAGACATATGTTCTGATTGACTCATTTACGCGCTCGACTCCTGCTTGAGTAAACCCGTCAGATTTATCTAAGACAAATGTGGTCCAGGCATTAGACTGCTTCTGCTCTATTGATCCTATCCAGACTTGTGATTTTGATGAGAATGAAGTGTAACCAGGGTAATAATCTTGAGGGTATTGTCTGTGACTCAAAGCGTAATACAATGTACCAATGCCTTTGTGATCATCAAGTTTTTGTGTGAAGTCATACTTAGTGCTTATGTTAAATTCATTACAAATGCGTTCAAATGCTTTCAAATCCATGGGATTGTTAAACCTGTTGAAACTGGATTCAGTGGGTAATGGTGTATGCAGTTCTGACAGTATTCTTCTAAGCTGGTAATAAACATGAAAACGATAGACAGACTTAATCAGTTTGTTTGGGTGATTCAAATGGTCTGTAAAAGAAACGCCACAGCCTGTAGTTGAGCATAGTATAGCAAAGTTAAGTTGGTTTTGAAACATCTGTAGTGGGCTTGAAGACCACTTTCTTGCAGTTGAGTCATCTGTTATTGGAGGGTTTAGGTAATGCTCATAAGGATTTGGCACTTTCACTTGAAATAAATCTCCTTCAGACAAAGCTATATCAAGCTGATTTAGTTGAATTATTTTCTGGTCATAAGTTGGTGCAACATTATACTTGGCATCCACGTTAAATTGAAACGCGTTTACAATGGCAATTGTTGGTGATTTAAATTCCATTGTGCTTTTTTTATGTGATAATAAAAATGTTTATAACCTTAA